>VCAZ01000026.1:2217360-2560329 GCA_005784505.1 Bagarius yarrelli | reverse complement strand
GGAAAGGAAAGGAAAGGAAAGGAAAGAAATGAAAAGGAAAGGAAAGGAAAGGAAAGGAAGGGAATAGGAAAGGGAAAAAGCAAAAGGAAAAAGAAAAAGAAAAGAAAAGAGAAAAGAAATAGAAAACAAAAATAACTGGAAACGGAACGGAATGAAAAAGGAAAAAAAAGAAAGGAAAAAAGAAAAGAAAAGAGCTTAGCTCATTTATTGACCCTATGCTAAAAGCTGCTAAAAATATATTTGCAGTAATAAAAACAATGTGCTAATAAATGAAAGTTCTTAATATCTACAGCATTTGGCAGACGTCCTTATTCAGACCGACTTACATTTATCTCCTTATATACAACTGAGAAGTTAGGGGTTAAGGGCCCTGCTTAGGGGCCCAACAGTGGCATGGTGGTGCTGGGAATCGAACCCCGGTCTTTCTGCTATCAGTCCAACACTTCTAAACAGTGCAATAATATGACTCTGCAGTTTATATTCATGTGCTATTTAGTTTCATGAAGCTGGTGTTTAGTTTGGGAAGTGGTGGCTCAAATGGTTAAGGTGCTGAGTTGTTAATCTGAAGCCCAGAAACACCTGGGTTCAAGCCCCACCTCCGGCTGTTGGGTCCTTGAGCTTAACCCTTCCTGCTCCAGGGGTGCTGTATCATAGCTGACCCTGCACTCTGACCCCCAACTTACCAAGATGGGATATGACATGTACCTTGCAAAATGACAATGAAGTTGAATTTTTATTTTTATTTTATTTAATTTCATTCCATTTACGTCTCGGATTAATAAAAAAAATATTAGCTTTTATTATTTTATGAATAGAGCCGATCCTGACATATAAATAAAGTCACATGGTGAAGTAGCGCATATGAGCGGTAAAAATTACTGACCTGCCAACACAGCCTGTAATGCTTACTCTAATGCCCCAGTGCTGCTTTCGGGCATGTACTGTATATCTGTGTGTTATGATTAGTGTTGTCCAAGAGTAGATTTTTTGTGTAAATAAAGAACGTTCTTATATTTATACGCTGATTTCTAAATAAATTGTTTATAGACTTAAATTTAAAAAATGCTTAAATAGCACATGTTTGTGGTGAAAACACTGCAGTTACACCTAAAACAGCACACAAGCCGCTTAGTTATTTGCACCGACTTCCTTTTTAGCTTTCTTTTTCTTTTTCTAAACGAGAAGCCCATCATCTGGGTTGCGTAATCATCCGGTCATCATTTACATCAGCGATATATTGACTAACAATGACTGTGTCTCATAGGAGTGACTGTGAGTGTGAGTGTGAGTGTGCCCTGTGATGGACTGTCCCCCTTCTGCCTTTCATCCTTTCAGAGACGGCTGGGATAGACTCCAGCAGATCCCTGTGACCCCGAATTAGGGAATAAGTGGGTTTAGCGGATGAATGAATGAATGAATGAATGAATGAATGAATTAACATTATACAATAATTAGTTTTGATTCTAAATTTCATTGCCAATATTTTCCTGTTTCATTTACAAACATCAGCTCACACTAAAGTGAGTAACTAAAACAGTAAAATAATAAAAAAATCTTAAAATAATCTGCCTTTGACTTAATCATACAGTAATGTGAAGGGTAAAAACTCAAAAACTTACCACAATTAGAAAAAGCAGCATGAATTTTAAGTAAAACAGAATCTGAATAAATTTGCTGAGAACCACATAAAGTCCACATTGATCCGGAAGACCTGACGAATGAAAGGAAAACTGTGCATAAAAAAAATCACGTGTATCCTTTGGACTGCGTAATCATCCGGTCATCATTTACATCAGCGATATATTGACTAACAATGACTGTTTCTTCAAACCGGGGAAAAGCGAAAGGCCACCATGTAATGAAATTCATATGGAGGCTCGTTTGTATATGGGATGTAGATTAGATGATCTGTTTCTTTTGCTCTGGAAAAGTTCTAGTATTTAACAGGAAACTTTGGTACCACAGACCAGAGAGATGCCTGGATTCTATTTTTGGACTCTTAATAGTGTGTGTAGATGGTTGTGTATCTTTGTATGTGTGAAGGGTAGGATTTCAAATTCCATCCTCTGTTTGCAGTAATGACATATACCATCATACTGTTTGGTGCAAAAGAGCAGCTTTCTGTTGTGGTGAGCACTGATTCTATAATACACTTGTGTTGTTTAACCAGTGTGACCACATACAGCTAAACATGCTGCAGAGAGCTACCACGGCTAACACAATAACTCAACCAATTACAGATTTCCTTTTTTTTCTTTCTTTTCCTGTTCTTTTTCTTTTCTTTCCTATTCTATTTTTCCTTCCTTTTGTCTACTCTGTTCTCCTTCCTGTTTCTTTTTCTTTCCCACCTTCCTTTTTTCTTTTTCCTTTCCTTTCCTTTCCTTTCCTTTCCTTTCCTTTCCTTTCCTTTCCTTTCCTTTCCTTTCCTTTTTCCCTTTTACAATCTGCTCCTTTACCAGAAATAGAAAAGAAATCCAAATTTCTTTTTTTTTTCTTTTTTTTCCCTGTTCCTTTCCTTTTCCTTTTTACATTCCACTCCTTTTTTAGTTTTTTTTCTTTCCCTTTCCTTTTTTTCCTTTTTCCTTTTGCCTGTTCTGTTTTCCCTTTTCTATTCCTTTCCTTTCCTTTTTCTTTTTTCTTTTCGCTCCTTTTCCAGTTTCTTTTCTTTTTTTTTCTTTTTCCTGTTCCGTTCCGTTCTGTTCCAGTCCGTTCCTTTTCCTTTCTCTTTCCTTTCCCTTCCCTTCCTCTATCTTCCTATCCCTGTCCCTTCTGTTCCAATCTCATGTTTTCTCACCTTAATTAATCCAAATTGTATGATGTCTTGTTTATCACAGAGGTTTCATAAATATTGTGCACGAAACAGTTTTTTTGAAAAAGTAACAACTTGCCAAGCACATTTGCGCTGTATAAGCTGCTCTTTTTGCATCATAGTCACTTTATATTTTTATATTAGTTGTGATATTTATCTAGTCAGAGCTAAACAATCCATAAATAAAGTGTCTGTTTTTCGATAAAGCAGCTGGAAGGTTAGGCTCAGGGCTTGTGTAACAAACTGCTTTGCTGTAAGCAGTGTCCAAGCATTCTATCATGCTGTCAGAGGCGGTGGAGGTTCACTAAAAAGCCATGAGGATAAGAAAGGGGAATGAGTGCAGACAAACTGGATGTCAGGGGCTCAGTGGGGTCAGAGGGGTCTCTAAATCCCATTCATTCAGCCCTGCTCCAGTGACAAGGCAGAAGCTCTCTTACTTCTGTACTGGGAGATGGATGGATAGTGGTATCGATGGAGATGCTGCAATTTTGCTGAAAATATCTGTATAGATGTGATTTGCTGTTTACTTTAGGTTGTTTTATTAGAAATGGTCAGTCTCTCTGTCAAACTAATGAACACACTTTTTTTCCCTGATGTAACGTTTTAAAGATTGAAGATTTTTACATCTGGCAACGTTGAACACTTCAGTGAAGTGAAAGGAAACAATCCAGACACTCCATATGGTAACTTAAAATGAAGCACAATTGAACACCCGATCCTTTCCTTTTTCCATATCTGCTCTTTTAATGTGTTAGCTGTGTTTGTAAAAACCAGTGGTGTGCAGTGCGGGTCAGTCAGCCTTTCTCTTCTGGTCTAAACACTATCAGAATCATTGACCTACATTTACAACCTAAATATTTGTTCCATTAAATGGTATTAATTTATTCCCAACAGTTTATTCTCTTCATTTCGTAGTGTTTCTCCTGCTGCACTGCTTCCAGTACGTGTATGTGGATAGTAGATTTTTTGTCCAATCAGGTTTCAGTTTCTATGTGCTGCCATGTTAATCTAATCTGCCCAAAGTCTTTAGAATCAGTAGTGCTGCCCATGGAACTTAAACTATATTAGCAGTGGCAGATTGATAATTGGTTAATATTATTAAAGTCTGTTTCTTTAACCAATCAGATTTTTAAACCCGCCTCCCGAAGCCTGCTAGCTGGCGAACGTTGACATCAGCATTTTTCGGTCCTCTGATTGGTTGATCAGAGTAAATTCTTACAAACTAGCACAGACTAGTGAAACTTGTCTGTACAGTTCAATTTGAATTTTTACGTACATAATAACTGATAGAAGAGAAGGCAGATTTTTCCGGAAAAGTTAGACATGGTGAGGAGAGTTCGGTTAACCCCGAAGATAACTAGCTTGTCTCAGCCTGTAAAGGAGTTTATTCACTATTTCCAGACCAGTGCAGCCGACCGGTAACACCGCCTTACAGCCTTTAAATGTATTAGAGATTTTATCGATATCTTTAATGTTTTTGTGATGTTATATTAATATTAAGATAAATATTGATTCTGAACTGCTCCAGATGTTGTATGTGGTTCAGTTGTGGTTGTAGTGTAGAGGTTTGGAGTTGTGTTAATGGGGTTTTTATGCTTTAATAAAAATCGTTTTCATCCTCAATATGTGAAATGTCTCTCTGTCTGTAATCCCCCGCCGTGTTATATTGTGTGTTTGTTTAGTATTAATGGTTTCTATAATTGCGATGTGATAGTGGTGGTATTAAGAGGTGTATCAGTCGGGTAAATCCCCACTGAAGGCCCAGGTGCCAAATGCTCCACTGGTAAAAAAAAAAAAAATTTTCAGACGTATTAGACTGTGCTGATGTAAACTGCGATTTAATGTAATACTTTTGTGCTATTTTGTCGCTCAATTCTGCAGCCCTCCAAATGTAATATTGTAATTATCACTGAATGCACTGTGGTATCTGGTTTGATTGATACAAATTTATTTGTATGAAATTTAAAGATGTTGTTAACTAGCTTAAGCAAACGTAACTAGCTACATTACATAATCGCGTCTTAGCTGGAAATATCTGAGTTGGCTATAGCAAAAGAGAAAATATTTACAAGCCTGTAGCCACCGAAAGCAAGGCTGCCATTATCATACATTTTAGCTGCAGGAGTAATTCATGGGCTTAAAGACATTTGATGGTTTATTATCTATCTGTACATTTATTGCTGTTTTTTAGGCCGCATATGAACACACATGCTGCACCAATGCAAATAAAGTGGTTTTAAATATTTAAGCTATCTTTCTTGTGTATTTAGATCTATGACCAAGAGGGAACGTTACAGCACTTTATTGACGGTAATGATCCAAGCAAGTCGAGCTGGATGAGGTACATCCGCTGTGCCCGACACTGTGGGGAACAGAACATGACTGTGGTCCAGTACAGGTAACAAATGGACTTTTATCCTATTCCATATGATGTCCTTTTACATAGTATATATTCAGATGTACTTAATTGGCAGATAATTTTATTTTCAGTAAATTAAAATAACGCTGCGTCTCCTGGCCACTAAGCTTCTTAGTGATATTTACACCTCCGGCATTTACCAGACATCCTTATTTAGAGCAATTTACATTTATTTCAATTATACAACTTAGCAATTGAGGATTAGGAGCCCTGCTCAGGGGCCCTGAAACTTGTAACTGGTAACTGCTGAAAATCGAACCCACAATCTTCCGGTTAGCAGTCCAACACCTTAACCACCGAGCCACCACTTCCCCCATAATTCCCATCGTCTCATGCAGAACTAAATGAAAAATCTGTGTATTACGTTCAAATTGTTATTGAATAAGCCAGTGTCTGTCTAGACTCTAAGCCAGAAGGTCTGGGTATAATTTCGCTTTGATAACCATACAGACTCCGTGTTATTGCTCCACTCTTATTGCCTCTATTATTATGGCTTGAGGTTTTGCTTACTGTGTAATGTCAGTGGGAAAATCAGTGCCATGATGTGGAATTAGTCTTCTGAGCTCCAGTCATCAGTGAGATTCAGCCTTGCCACTTTGTGTTCTCAAGTGGTTCAAGTGTGTACTTAAAAAGTACTTTGCTTGGTGTCATTTCCCTGTTAGACTCCAGTGACCCTTCGGTGCTCTAAATAGGTATAATCAAGGGGACTGCTTAAGCGATCTTTAGAGCCCAAACTATTGTGTATAAAAGCTCTAAGGATTTTTTTTTTTTTTTTCCAACCTTGTGCATGCGCTGCACGTTGGAATGTCCTCTCCGTCAGCTGGATTGAGTTCCAGTGTTATGATTTGCAATATCTAGATGGAATTCTCTTCAAAGCGACTCGTGATTGATCAACCCCGAGCCTGCTGTTTTGTTTTGCCTTGACAATAATGGCCATTGGCATGTGCTTTACTTCACTTGCACTGGGGACGCCCCATCGTTGTCTTTATGACTCATCCAACCACAATACTAAATACATGTCAGCGCTGGATATGTTATCCAAGACGAAAGGGAAAAAATGGCCTTTGATGTGCTCGGCCGGTGTGGAGTTCAGTGCACGTTTTGGAAGTGACGGCAGGGTTGTAAGAGATGGTGTTCGTTTACACTTGTTCAGCCTCCTCTGAAAATGCGCGAGACCACCCATTGCTCCGAAAACAGCCCTCTTTCAGCAGCCAACGGAGTCTTTTAGTGTGAGTACATTTATTTGCGTGCTTCAGTGTTTATGTTAAGTGAAGCCAAACTGAGAGATGAACTGTAACAAGGGGATAAAGTACATAGTACAGTGTATTTTGCTTCTCTCATGGGTTGCAAGATGTTTTTGATTTATGGGCTCACCCCTTGTTTTATTTTGGTGTCTCGGTGAAAGGAATTAAGAAAATTCACAGTCCTCTGCAGCTCTACAGAGACCCAAGAAGCTTATTATCAAATATTTGTAGTGCAACCCCAGTCCAGAGCTAATTCCCAGTCCAGAGCTAATCTGAACATGTGTGAACAAATTTTCTGCATATTACAAATGTTTATGCGTTACCGTATGGGAAAAACCAAAGAATAATAAAATATTAGTCTTTGCACTATTAACATCGAAATTAAGCTGTATAATGTGGTTTATAGTAAGACATTAAGACATACGAATGCTGGAAAAGTCTCTCATGGGTAACATTTCACATCGGTTTTACAATTAGAGTTAACCAGCGTTACGAACACACCAAGAGAGAAAATGTACATTTTTACATGAATAGTATAGCCCACGGGACCCAGTTAGCCACATATCATAGTCGAATCGGTTTTATTTTAAATCTCATCCTACCAAAATAACGATACTGATGGCATTTACTCGGAATTATTCAACTGAAAGCTTGTTTGCTGTCAGCTAAAAAAAAATTCCCCAAATCACATTTTCAGATCGTGTATTTTCTACCGGGCCTGTGTGGATATTCCACGAGGAACAGAGCTTCTGGTCTGGTACAATGACAGTTACACCTCCTTCTTTGGTATCCCTCTGCAGTGCATCGCACAGGATGAAAACTGTAAGTCAAACCACTCGTCATTTACCAAATCGGTAAACAGTCATTTATTTATTTTGTTAATTACGTTTCAGACATCATCCGGGAAAAATAATGGCTTCTATTAACTATTTTAAACAAGAACGGACCAAATATAATAACGACGTTTTTTTTAATAATAAAAATCTTCACCTTCTTTTGATAGACTGCATAACGGAACCAATTAACGTTTAATTATGGACTGAGTCACTAATTGTATTTCATATGTGGGTGTTGAAGGTTAGCAAAGTTGGTGCATATGAGGTTAAACATATTTTATCCACCCCCTCAAAGTTCATGGTACATGCCATAATTTATTTGAAAGTACTTTTGATTTAAAATATTATTTTGAAGGGTTACCCCATACAGTTCGCTCTTGTGTTTGTTGAGCCCATTGGCGAGCGGAAAGCCTGGATATCTGACAGAGTCTGACAGCTTTGTGTTTATATGAGAGACATTTTATGGCTTTGGTCTGGTTGCTGTTCTGTTTAAACAGCCCTCTCTTACCCCTCAAGCTGTTCTTTAAAGTGTGCAGGATGATTTGATCTCTGTAATATTATAACAACAGAAAAAAACCCTTAAAAGTTTAATATAGATTAATTGAACTTTATTAATTGAAGTGTTTCTTATACTAAACATCGAAACTACATAACGTCTGAACGCCGATGTTAGGAATTTTATTTTGTTGTATGTAAGTTTTATTTGCACAGCAATGGCCGGGATGATCTAATATAAATTTTATTATACCCACTTATTGTTGTCTTAACTATAACATTTTACATTATTTTTTTTTCCAGATATTTTTGCTCGTGTCGCTTCTTATTGCATTGGCTAAGAACAAAACATCCAAAGGATTAAATGGCCGTAAAAAGCCGTATAAATTTCGATATGTTTAGCTTATAGAATGGCTTGAAAGCTGATTAAGGAATCAACATTGACTTGTGCATCTTAAATTAACCCCTCAGATACCCCACTCCAGATGTTTTTTAATGCTAGCCCTAATTACATTGCTTTATTTTGATTATCATCCAACATTACGTTTTGACTGGATAGATTAGCTTTATTAAATAAAACTACTCGTGTTCTTCTCATCTTACAGTTTGGTAATTTTATTACTGTGTGTACAGCATGATGCACTACGAAAGAATGTGGAAAATGGCCGTGTCTGAGCATGAGCTAACTATTTCTGCCGTTTTACATATGAAATGTAATGTTTAAAGTCCAATTTAAAAAAATCTTAGATCTGAAATAAAGTGTTGCATTTGTTCGGTTTAAAGTCATTATGTCATGTTGGATTTGCTATTGGTTATTGATGAAGTAAGAACTTTGTGTGTGTGTGTGTGTGTGTGTTTTGTTGAACAGTGAACGTCCCCTCTACTGTAATTGAGGCCATGTCCCGACAAGAAAACCTGCAGCCCTTTAGCAAAACATCCAAATCCTCTTCATCCGCCATGTTGCAGCGCTCCATGGTTTTCCCTCACTCACCCTGTTCTCGGAGCTTCTCTCTACTAGACAAGGTGGGCAACATGGAGTCTGGCTTTAACCAGCTGAACACCAAGAACCAGCGTGTCCTGGCCAGTCCAACATCCACCAGCCAGCTTAACAGCGAGTTCAGTGACTGGCATCTCTGGAAGTGTGGCCAATGCTTCAAGACTTTCACACAGCGCATTCTTCTACAAATGCATGTGTGCACACAGAACCCAGACAGGTAACTGCAGCAAGAGGCAACTTATAAGACAATCATAGTTAAAATGATAGTTTTACACATTCAGCTAAAGCAGGAGAGAGAGTATTGGAATGAAACATCTGGCTATAAGGTGTAGAACTGTAGTTAGGGTTTTTTTTTTAGCCTTTTAATGATGTTCCGACTGATTTGTTGCTTGGGGTGGATAACGGATGCCAGACATAAATAAAGAATCTGTACATTAGTATTTATTAGAATATAAATTCTATGTAGTAAGGGCACTAACTAGTGTATTTATATACAATATGTAGTATGTGGAATAAAGTACACTAGTGATTTCATGAGTATTTGGGCAGTGACACAATTTACATTATTTGCCAGTGTGAATTTTAAAAAACAAGAACATGTGACAAGTTTAGACTCGCTAACAAAACTAGCGTTGCACTAGCGTTATTAGGTATTTAAGCCAAATTTGATAAAGTTTCTTTATTTTCCCATTTTCAAAGCTAATGTGACAATTAAATAGCAAACAGATGCACAGATGTCAGTGTGGATCTTAATATTTTAGGACAAAGCAAAGAGTTAATATATTAACATATGATTCAAAGTGTTAAATATTTACATTTCAATCATTTGGCAGACGTTCTTATCCAAAGCGACTTACATTTATATACCACTGAGCAATTAGGGACAAAGCAACATTCAGTTACTGACGATGGTAACGGGAATCAAACCCACAACCTTCTGGTCAGCAGACCAACACCTTAACCATTAAGCTACCACTTCTTACTGAATATATTTCTTTATTTAGCTGTTTTCGAGAAGTATTTACATGGGATGTCAATATAGGCGTTGGTGCAAAAATTAGTGAGAGGATAAAAATGTAAGAAGGGCCCGATGTAGTGTAAACTGTAGCTTTGGGTCAGTGGAGCAGATTGAGTCCCAGTCCGTCCTTAAAATCGAGGAAAATGGCAGGAATCTGGTCACTGGTTTCTCACGGGCGAGGACCCGAGAGAGAAAGACTGAAAAAAAAAGAAACAGATTAAGAGTTACAGACATATTGTGTAGATTGCGGACTTTGGCAAGACTAGCTATGGCAACATAACTAAAAGGGAGAGCCAGAAGGTACCACAGACATGTTTTATGGATATAAACGGAAAGGGTTAACATCAGGACAGAAACCACTGGTCATGCTCAAGCAGCACCGCCAGATTAGACACCGCCTAAAAAAAATCCCTGGCAGATAAAACTAACTTGTAGCACAATGATTGGAAAAGAAGGAAGAAATTATGATCTAAAGAATACCATATTATCTGTCAAACATGTTGGTGGCAGTGTTATGGCAACTATCTTTTATTGATGTAACATCAAGCTATACCTTCTGCTCCGATTCAGTTGAGTGCTGCAAATCTGACACTGAAGCACTTTGTTTAAATAGAAGTGTATAAATGGTGTACAGTGTGGTAGTAAAAGAGTTTAGGGAGACTTTATAAAGCTTTTTTTATGTACTATAATCATAGGAATGTGTAAAAGATGTAAAGAAGGGAGTACAGGCAGGTTGGAATGGGTGAAGAAATATGTCAGGAGTGATGTGTGACAGGAGAATATCAGATAGAATCAAGATGAAGGTGTACATCACAGTGGTGAGACCAGCTATGATGTATGGGTTTAGAGACAGTGGTGAGACCAGCTATGATGTATGGGTTTAGAGACAGTGGTGAGACCAGCTATGATGTATGGTTTAGAGACAGTGGTGAGACCAGCTATGATGTATGGGTTTAGAGACAGTGGTGAGACCAGCTATGATGTATGGGTTAGAGACAGGGGTGAGACCAGCTATGATGTATGGGTTAGAGACAGTGGTGAGACCAGCTATGATGTATGGGTTTAGAGACAGTGGTGAGACCAGCTATGATGTATGGGTTTAGAGACAGTGGTGAGACCAGCTATGATGTATGGGTTTAGAGACAGTGGTGAGACCAGCTATGATGTATGTATGGGTTAGAGACAGTGGTGAGACCCAGCTATGATGTATGGGTTGAGACAGTGGTGAGACCAGCTATTATGTATGATACCATGGGTATGGGTTAGAGACAGTGGGTGAGACCAGCTATGATGTATGGGTTTAGAGACCAGTGGTGAGACCAGCTATGATGTATGGTTTAGAGACAGTGGTGAGACCAGCTATGATGTATGGGTTAGAGACAGTGGTGAGACCAGCTATGATGTATGGGTTAGAGACAGTGGTGAGACCAGCTATGATGTATGTATGGGTTTAGAGACAGTGGTGAGACCAGCTATGATGTATGGGTTAGAGACAGTGGTAGACCATGACAGTGGTGAGACAAGCATGATATGGGTTAGAGACAGTGGTGAGACCAGCTATGATGTATGGGTTTAGAGACAGTGGTGAGACCAGCTATGATGTATGGGTTAGAGACAGTGGTGAGACCAGCTATGATGTATGGGTTAGAGACAGTGGTGAGACCAGCTATGATGTATGGGTTTAGAGACAGTGGTGAGACCACTTATGAGTATTGGTGTGAGACAGTGGTGCAGACCTATGATGTATGGGTTTAGAGACGTGGTGAGACCAGCT
Source organism: Bagarius yarrelli (assembly GCA_005784505.1). Lineage (NCBI taxonomy): Eukaryota > Metazoa > Chordata > Actinopteri > Siluriformes > Sisoridae > Bagarius > Bagarius yarrelli. Next base: position 2,548,737 of record VCAZ01000026.1, on the reverse strand, counting down.
GGATGTATGGGTTTAGAGACAGTGGTGAGACCAGCTAGTGATGTATGGGTTTAGTGGTGAGACAGTGGTGAGACCAGTGGTGAGACCAGCTATGATGTATGGGTTTAGAGACAGTGGTGAGACCAGCTATGATGTATGGGTTTAGAGACAGTGGTGAGACCAGCTATGATGTATGGGTTTAGAGACAGTGGTGAGACCAGCTATGATGTATGGGTTTAGAGACAGTGGTGTGACTATGATGTATGGGTTTAGAGACAGACCAGCTATGAGTATGGGTTATGAGACCAGTATGGACAGTTTGGAGACAGTGGTGAGACAGCATGGGTTTAGAGACAGTGGTGAGACCAGCTATGATGTATGGTTTAGAGACAGTGCTAAGACCAGCTATGATGTATGGGTTAGAGACAGTGGTGAGACCAGCTATGATGTATGGGTTAGAGACAGTGGTGAGACCAGCTATGATGTATGGTTTAGAGGAAGAGACAGGTGGCAGAGCTGAAAGTAGCAGAGCTGAAGACGTTGACGTTTCCTTTGAGCGTGACAAGGTGGGACAGGATTAGGAACGAGTTCATTAGGGGGACAACTCATGTTAGATGTTTTGGGGAAAAAGTCAAGGAAGCCAGATTGAGGTGGTTTGGACATGTACAAAGGAGGGATGGGAAATATATTGGTAGGAGGATGTTAGAAATGAAGCTACCAGGCAGAAGGTAAAGAGGAAGACCAAAGAGGAGGTATGTGGATGCGATAAACCAGGACATGAAGTTAGTGGGTGTGAGTGAAAGGATGTAGAGAATAGGGTTAGGTGGAGACAGATGATTCGCTGTGGCGACCCCTAAAAGGGAACAGCTGAAAGGAGAAGAAGAAGATAATCATAGGCATTCATTAGAGGATTCCTGACTAGCGCAATATTTGGTGAGAAATAGAAATGTAAAAATTAATGTCACTTTGTTGCATCACTGTATAAGAGGCAAAGAATCGACAATTTACACACAGTTTTGCATCGCTGACCACTCTGGAATATACTGTGTGTAACATCTCTAAACCTAATTAAATATGGCCCAGGACGTATTGGAAATTTTTTGCTTAGCACTATATTTCTTGGGTGCATACAAACCTATAAATCAGTTGCTGCTGTCACAAAGAAATACCCACTCTAACGGTGATGCAGAGGAAAACAGATGCCACTTATTCAATAAACTAATATTCATAGACAAGAAAAATGTTGCTGGGATACCCTAGGAGTTGAAGTCGATGTGAAGGGTTGTCAATATTCAACTTTATGACCCTGGGGTGCAGATAAAATTTAGCTGAACAAGGGAATCTGGATCTGTTGGTATTTGGAGTGGAAGCAAGTGCCATAAATGACCCTGGGAATCTTTTTCAAATGTTCTCAGCTATGCTTTATGGGATGTGGCCTATACATATTTATTGATCTTTGTACTATATGAACATTTCAGGGTGGATAAATTACTTGGGATCCCATCATGTCAATTAGACCTTTGCTGATTAATACATAAAAATGTTCTAATATTTTTGTTTTTTTCTGTAAGCTTTTGAAAGGGCCATTAATTATAATATTGATCTCCATCATAAACACCCAAACACCAATTTTAACACTCAAGAAATTCAAATTTCCTCCCGCACGACAAAGGAGACACATACCGCTAGACTCCGTTTAGACTTTTATTATCCATGCAATATTAAAGAAGTTTATATAAGTATGTTTTTGGGTGAGACTTCATTTGGTGGGTTATTTATCTCTAATATGGTGCTGCACCAGGTCCCAGTGCGGCAATAAACAATATGTTGACATTAATCACGAGTGCTGCTGTAGTAAATACTCGCCAAACATTTCTCATGGTAAAATATTCGCAATCAATGCGTCTCCCAACAGAAAAACTTCAGTCACAAATTTTTTCGGAAAACTGTATGAAATACAGGAGGTCACAGCCGAGCGTTTCCTTTCTGTAGTTCTCCTTCCAAATACATCATCTAATTGATGGCACAGTCGAAATGTCAATTCATCTAATTACGCCTGTAAGTGCTTTCCCTTTTGTTGTCCCTAATTGTCAATAAATTTGTGATTTGTTATCAGCGCTTCATGATTAACTGAAACTGGGCTAATAATTAACGAAGGTTGTTACGGCTGCGGCTTCGCACTCGGGAAACAAAAAGCAAAGGAAACCGTCTGAGCGAGTGAAAATATTGATAGATGGCCTAAACTGTGTTCCGTGCCCTGTTGTTGATGAAAGGTCATGCTACCATGGTAACAGCAGCGGGATGTCACTGATGCACCGTGTGTGTGTGTGTGTGTGTGTGTGTTTGTATGTGTTTCTAGACCATATCAGTGTGGACACTGTTCGCAGTCTTTTTCCCAGCCCTCAGAGCTACGCAACCATGTGGTAACACATTCCAGTGACCGGCCCTTCAAGTGTGGCTATTGCGGCCGAGCTTTCGCTGGAGCCACGACGCTCAACAATCACATCCGCACTCACACCGGGGAGAAGCCATTCAAGTAAGTAACAGTGAGTACAACTGATTTTTAGACATGATTTTATGTATTTGAAATAAAATACGGCTAAACAAGATCAGAATAGCAAATTTAGTAGAATAGAGTATAATAATTTAATTAAATCTATTAGAATCAGATAAAATATTTATTGATACATTTGGCCGATGCTTTGGTTTAAAATATCAGATGTACTGCCAAGCTACCACCCCTGGGCCCCTAAGCAAGGCCCCCAACCCCTAATGGCTCAGCTGTAAAAATGAAATAAATGTAAGTCGCTCTGGATAAGGGCTCGTCTGCCAACATGTTGTAAATGTGATGTAATGATGTAAATGACACACACACACAGAATGAGAACCACAAATAGCCATAAGGAATGGAAAGTGTGTCGGTGCTCAGAACTGTTACTGTTTTAACATTTATCTAGAAAATATTCACTAAATGATATTTTGACCTATTGCTATTAAATTAGTGTGAATATATATCACCGCCTGTTCCCTTTCTACGCGAGTGTAAACCACCATCAGTTTTATATAGCAGTTGGGTTGAATTTGGCCCATCCTGGTATTTCCAACACTGACATTCCTTCAGCTATGGCTTATGGTAGCAAAATATTATTGTCTAAGTCTGGAATTCCCATTTTGTCTAAAGTGCCCAGATTTGTGGGAGGCGAGATGCAAGCTACACAAATTGTCCTGAAAAAAAAAAAAGACTGGACAAGTTGGGACGTTTTGACACAAGACCGTTGCCGAACTCCACACTTTATTCAGATCATGGTTCTGCTAATTATTTTACGATTAAAAAAATATGTAAAACATCATTATTTAAACAGTTTTATTGTTTTAAAAACAGTTTTTTACTGTAAAACGTCTTTTACAAAAATCTAAAACAGTTTTACTTGAGCAATCAGAGGAATTGTGTAGATCTTGGGCAGAACGGTGGCTTAGTGGTTAGAACTGTTGCCTCACAGCAATAATGTCCCGTGGTTGGTTTTCTGGGCAGGGGCCTTTCTGTGTGGAGTTTGCATGTTCTCCCTGTGCTTGTGTGGGTTTACTCCGGGTTCTGCCGTTTCCTCCTACAGTCCAAAAACATTTATGATAGATTGGTTGTTGATTCAAAATTGCCCATAGGAGTGAGTGTGAGTGTGTGCGGCCCTGTGATAGACTGGCGACCTGTCCAGGGTGTCCCCCTCCTGCCCTTTCACCCTTTCAGAGACGGCTGGGATAGACTCCAGCAGATCCCCGTAACCCCGAATTAGGGAATAAGTGGGTATAGAAGATGAATGAATGAATAAATGAATAGATCTTTAGGATCTTTAGGACTTAAACATTTTCCTTTTTACAGTTGCTGTACATTATTTATTTACAAGCAGCTCTTAATGTTCGGTTCTACATTCTCATAATGTTCTTTGCATTGCAAGCCGCAAGCATTGAAAAGAACTTAACTCTGAAATGTAATAACCTGTTTAAGACATTGGTTTCGTGTTGTTGCAGGTCATTTCACAAATCTAATTGTAGATCAGTAACTACAATCCTAATCATATAAAACCAGTGTGGAATTCAGCTAAATTTGATCAATTTAATCCTGAGAAAACTTTCAATCATCTCAATCCACCCTACTGTTTCTCTTGGCTGCTTCCAGTATGTGTATGTAAATTTTAGATTTTTTGTTGCCATGTTAATCTAATCTGCCCAGAGCCTTCAGAATCAGTAGTGCTGGCTGATGTTACGTAAACTATATTAGCAGTGGGACTGTTTCTTTAACCAATCAGATTTCAAATTCACCTTACAGGGCCAGCTAGTTTGCTCTAAATAACCTCAGCATTTTCCATCCTTTGATTGGTTGGTCAGAGAAAAACTGTTACAGCCAAGTTCGACTAGCAAAACATGTCTATAGCGATCTGCACACATTAATCCTGTTGAATAGAATTTTTCAACCACAAAGGCTGACGGAGGAGGAGAAATTAACTTTGTCTTGGATATACTTGAAAATACGTTTTTAAGGTGGATTTTTCCAGAAAAGTTAGACATGGTGAGAAGATAACTAGCTTGTCTCAGCCTGGGAAGAAGTTTATTCAGTACTTCCAGGCCGGTGCCGCCGACCGGTAACACTGACTTACAGCCTCTAAATGTATTATAGATTTGATTAAATTGTTGATGTTTTTGTGATGTTATATTAATATTAAGATAAATATTTATTCTGAACTGTTCCAGATGTTGTACAGTTGTGGTTGTAGTGTAGAGGTTTGGTGTTGTGTGTTAACGGGTTTCTTTCTTTAATAAAAATGGTTTTTACTCTCAATATGTGAAATGTCTCTCTGTCTGTAATCCCACGCCGTGTTATATTGTGTGTTTGTTTAGTATTGATGGCTTCTATAATTGTGATGTGATAGTGGTGGTATTAAGAGGTGTATCAGTCGGGTAAATCCACACTGAAGACCCAGGTACCAAATGCACCGTCCGCCACTGCTTATTCTTCATTTTAAGTTTGTGAAGTGAACAGTTAAACTGCCTTAAAAGGAGACGTGTCTCATTGTCTCACAGTATGATTTTAATGTGAGCAGATGGGCTGTTGGGAACAGAGCGATCCCGAAACAGGCCTATCTAATAAGCAATCAGTGATATACAAATGTGTCATCAGCACTTCAGGAGCTTTAGAAAGAAAGAAGCAGACAAAGACATTAATGAAACTCCCCAGAAATCTTTAGTCAATCAATATTCTTGAGTTATTCTCATTGAGCTGATGTGCTTGATAGGATAAGGCTGGCATTTTTCCTTTGTTTGTGGAGAACGCTGAAGTGTTTAACATAAACCTCATCTGAAAATTTGTGTTTCAGCAGAACAACTCTTAATCTACGGTTTGGAATATCAAGTGCGCAAGAGCATGTGGTGGTCAATTATTCTTAGATGAAGTCAATAATTGCTGCCTGGATGTGATGTTGAGGACGAATTATCCAGTTCGACTTGTAAGACTAAATATACAATAAATATCAAAAACTAGTTTTTGTTCAGTGTTTTTTTTTCTGTTGACATCTAAAAATCTGTAAATCAACTGGTTCCTTATATTTTGTGCAATGTTGCTATTTCTAATCCAGGCATTTTCGGTGTCTCGCTAATATATAGCCAGATAGCTGGTGTCTGTTTTAACTGTTCTTGCAGCTCAGTTGAAACTAAGCCATCAGGAGATGCTCGCCTTTGATATCCAACCTCCAAAACTCTCTTTTTGTTCTTTATCTATTGCAAGTGACAATGATGTGGGCCCTTATCTAGACAGGTCTCTCTGGAGGCACCCTTTCCTCTCAGATTATTGACAGGCCCCCATGTTGAGAGGCGTCTGAGCCTTCGCTCATCATCGCCATCAAGGCCCCTAGGTGTGGGCAGCAATTACACCTTTCTGGCCCAGTCGGCTTCTCAGCCACTTTCAAGTGTCACTTGTTATTAAGGCAACAACGGATGATTCACAACGTCTGATAGCGCCCGCTAAGTATGCTGTCTGTGTTTCGTGTTTGTCCAGGTGTGAGCGGTGCGAGAGGAGCTTCACGCAGGCCACACAACTTAGCAGACACCAGCGGATGCCCAACGAGTGCAAACCCATCAGCGAGAGCAGCGAATCAATTGAGGTGGATTAGTTGATTGACCGTGCCGGAATTAAACGGAGAAGGAAAGTCATGATTAAATGTCACGGACACTTAAGCAAAACCAAAGATTTCCTCTGAGAAACTCTCAATCAGCCCCAGAAAACCAAAAGCAGTAATAAAATAAGTAAGTTGTTAAGAGATATTGATCCCGACCCAGACTGGTTGTGGCTGGGGTTATGGGTTGGGGGTGGGGGGTGTGGGGGTGTGGGGGCGGTTTCTGCAGGACAAGATTATTTATTCCTGACTGGGAAAGTCACAATTCTGCTATGAATCTGGAGCGTAAGTGTAAAATACCAAAAAACTGCATATTGCTTTATTTCCTAGTCGTGTATATTGTACAATAAAACCAAAGGAAAACGACTAAAAGGGATGCAGAGACCCGTGAAACAGACGATGCACAGTATCTGTACAACTACATTTAATAAGCAAGATCTTTTTTGGTAAAGAAACATTTGTATTCACCAAAAAAAACCTGTATAAAATGTACATTTTGAATTATATTTCTCTCATATCATCAATGCTTTTTGGCACTTTTGACTGGTATTATTTAAGATTTCATTTAATTATTCTAAATGCACCGGTGGAGAATATTTAAATATGAGTGGAATGAAAATGATCTTCATTAAATAAATGAAAGAAAAAAAAAAAACAACCTTGTCAACAGATAATGAGTTTTAAAGCAATATACTGTATAGTATTGTATCTGCAGTATCTTTCCATCATTTTCGGCCATTTTATGAATGAATAAATGGGGCTATTGGACGCATTTAAGATAATTTTACCATTTCGAAGGAGAAACATTGGTTGGTTTTGTTTGTCAAGGAGGCATACACACATAACCATAACCTTAAAAGCACTCGCCTAATAGGTTTAGGTTGAAGCAAGACACCACAAGACCTCTGATGGTGTACTGTGGGGTCCGACATGCAGACGATGAAATGAACTTGATCAGACTGAGAATTAAGAATTGGGCAACTTAAACCCTTTTTCTTAACTACATCTAAACATTTTTTGCAGAGTAGGCAAACACGTTAGTCTGTTCAAAGAGGTCACTGCTGATAGAGATTTCCGTGACTATAATGGGATCTGCTTAATCTGCAACAATTTCTAAATAGGTGGTAGGTGTTTAAAAGGGATCTCCACTGAACATGACCCAGAGCATCATACTACCTCCACCATCTTACCATCTTACCATACTGCATTCTGGTCTATATTTCATATTCTATATTCCATATTCCATCTTTTACCCCAAGTAAGTGACATATAGGCTACCTTTTCCCAGCCACGAACGGAGGTCAGCATCGGCACTCTGATTGGTCTGGGACTATGCAGCAGGTTACGAATTATCGTTTCATTCTGAGGTTCTTTCATTTCATAAACTTTTTTTTTAATCTGTGCTGCAGTAACTTTTCTGTGGAAGTGGACCAGGCAGCCTATCCTTTGCTCCCCATGATCAACAGACAGCCTTTAGCACTCATGACTCTGTCACTGGTTCCCCAGTGGTCCTTTAGGACCAATGTGAAAGGTACCGACCATCGTCATCGTCAATCGTCATTGCTCTTAGTTGTTTACCCGTCAAAATTTGCGCAGTGTAAAATTCACTTAGATCGTAATACTAACCTATGTTTTTCTGCTTCCGAAACTCTATTATTCACTTTAGGTATCAGTGGTTTTCTAGAAGATTCTAGAAGTATCACATCGATTTACCTCAAAACTGAACTATTATATAGTTCTGAATTATTATAGAACTTATTAAATGTCCACAGATTTTTTGCCCTTCCGGTTAAATGAAGTCAGTCCTGTATGATAATCATTGCAGCGTATTAATAAATATTCTGAAAAGTGGGATGAGCTCAGTCCTGTCCATGTTTGATACCTGTTTGCATGATTTTTAAATAATTAATACACATTTTTTTTTACATAAAATGATTAAGCCAGGCAGCACGGTGGCTTAGTGGTTAGTCCCAGGTTTGATTTCCGGGCTGAGTCTTTCTGTGTGGAGTTTGCATGTTCTCCCTGTGCTTGCGTGAGTTTACTCCGGGTTCTCCGGTTTCCTCCTTCAGTCCAAAAGCATGTATGTTAGATTGATTGGTGATTCTAAATTGCCCATAGGAGTGAGTGTGAGTGCGTGTAGCCCTGTGATGGACTGGCGACCTGTCCAGGGTGTCTCCCTCCTGCTTTTTACCCTTTCAGAGACGACTGGGATAGACTCCAGCAGATCCCTGCGACCCCGAATTAGGAAATAAGCGAGTATAAAAGATGAATAAATGAATAAATGAATGTACTGGCAAAGGTAAAAAATAACAGGAAACCTAATTCTCCTCTGTTCCTGATCAATGTTAATATAACAAAGCAAAATAAAATTTCATTTAATCTTAAATTTTATCTGGGTTATACAGTAATTTGTAGTATCTCTGTTGTTTACTGTTGCTTACAGTGCACTGAGAAACTACACTGAGACATTTTTTTCCCTTATACAAAGCATGAAATCCATCTTTGCTTGTTGTTGATGTATAATTGTGGCGTCTGAGGTTCGTGCTCTGCTCCCTGTGGTGCCAGTGTGAAAGGTCACATCCCCATGCGCCTCTGTTTCCGTGGTTCAGGCAACCGTCGCGGGGTTATAGATCTACCATCCCAATAATTCAGTTCTGCTTACATGAGATCCGCCTCTGATTTATTACGCCATAACAATGTGCATCATTTAGGTGAAGTTCTCCAAGCTGGAGAATTAACTTAACAGCAATAATTTCACAAGAACGTTTGAAACGTTCATGAAACAATTTTTAAACTATTTAATCCATTAGGCTACATCAGTACCCGAAATACAAGAAAGTGTAAAACAATTGCTTGTCATTTATCATTGACAATCAGATAAAATATGAAAATCACCGGAGACTGTTAAACAAACATTATTTTTTATTTTTGGGGGCACAGAGTCTTGTTTAGTTTAGCTCGCATGATATTAATCACTTAGGCTTGCCTTTCAATATGGCATCCCAGCGTTTATACCAATGAAGCCCTCGAACATCTGAGTTTTAAATGTTTGGATATACATTATATTCCCCAACCATCACATTTTCACCGCTGTACAGAGAGACTGTATCAGTTTGTTTTCCAGACCTGACAATGACATTTTGTGTAGTTGACATATAGATTACTCAAAGCTGTGCTCATGGGAACATTCCATTACACTGTATTATAGTAACATGCATATTTCTGCATATTTATCTTTAGCCAAGCAGATCTGAACAAACACGCATTGTTAAGACTCCGATTTAATTATTCTCAGTTTTTGAGTAATCGCTGCAGTTTTAAGACCTAAGAAAAATTGCCCCAAAGGAGTATTAACGCGAATAGTTACGATTTAAACCATCAGTCATCGAAGTTTTTCTGTGGGAACTCAGACTCACCCAAAGCCTTTATGAAAAGTCAGAAGCAAATAATCATTTTTGGGCTTTCTTCACTTTCGGTGGAATTTCCTGCTGTTAAAAATGTTTAGAAACAATAAGGGCATAAAATATTTTCTAAACCGTGCAGAAATCTAGTTAAAAAATAAATAAATAAAAATAAGTTCGTTGCCGTTAGACTGTAATTGACCAGGTTTTTTAGTGCATTTAATATTTATAATTTTAACAAAGACTAACTTATTTTCTAAATTCTATGTTCAGTCGTGAACCTGAAGAGTGAAATATATAAAAATAATTCATCAGCTCTAAAAAGGTTTCCAGCTCACCGCCTTTTGGTCATTTGTAAAACTATAAATGATATAAAAGGCAAAAAAATATATATTAATGAATGCTATTCAATCAGTCAGTGACAACAATCTGCTAAAATACTTGGCAGTGGTGGCTCAAATGGTTAAGGTGCTGAGTTGCTGATTTAGAGACCAGAAACACCTGGGTTCAAGCCCCACCACCGGCAAACCAACCACTGTTGGGTCCTTAAACAAGACCCTTAACCTGTCCTGCTCCAGGGGCACTGTATCAGAGCTGCACTCTGACCCCCAACTTACTAAGATGGGATATGCGGAAAAAGAATTTCACTCAGCTGTATATGTGACAAAATAAAGACATTTTAATTTTTTATTTAAAATATGTGAACGATTCATTTCTCTGTCTAGATCAGGGGTGATAAACTCGCTGTCTAATGTGTCAAATTCCAACCTTATTCCGAACCACAAAACATGGATTTTTTTAAACCTAAAGCCTAAAAGACGTGATTAGCTGAATCAGGTGCAATTAATTAGGGCTGAAATCTGCAAGGACCTCCAGGACCTGTGTTAGGACATCCCTGGTCTAGATCATTTACATTTACAGCATTTGGTAGACATCCTTATCCAGAGCGACTTACATTTATCTCTGTTATACAACCAAGCAATTGGGGGTTAAGGGCCTTGCTCAGGGGTCCAGCAGTGGTGGCTTGGTGGTGCTGGGAATCAAACCCCGGTTTTTCTGGTATCAGTCAATTCGTGTTTCATTTGCTATCGGCCAGTAAAAATAAACCATGGAAAAAAACAGCAAAATACAGATTTAATGTTACGTTTTCATGAAACACACACTTTCTTTTTGCATCAATTTGGCCTTTAATTTCCAACCTGCTTTGCAGACCCAAGAAAACGTAACCAACAGGACAGAATCAGGAGCTGCTACACTTGGATTATATGTAGGATGAAGAACTAAGATCAAAGCTTAGAACGATGGTTCTCTAAGGGGTGTTAAGATGGTCAGTGTGTCAGATATACATTAATCTTGAAGTTAAGGCTCAGTACAGTATGTAGTATGTAGATAGGATTGTGTCTCTATCAGGCGTCTAAACTGTCACTGATGGACTGTCCTCTTGATGTAAGTACTATAGGACACATCAACACAGAGTTTTTTTTTTCAAGTGTACTTTACAATGACATTCAATGTATTTGGCAGACGTCCTCATACAAGGCAACTTCATTTATCAACTGAGCAATTGGCGGTTAAGGGCCTTGCTCAGGGGCCCTTGCTCGGGTTGGTTGAACCCAAGTCTTCCTGGTTTTCAGATCAACAAATTAGCGCCTTTACCATTTGAGCCACCACTGCCCCCAAAATAATTTTACCACCTTTAAGCCTGTAAATGCCCGATATTCACACCCATATGTGTTTTTTTAAACATTCTATTGCAGATTTATGTAGCTCCTGTTTGCCGTTATAATATTTTCACTTCTTTGAATGTCATTAGTGGATTCAGCCACAGGAACATTAGCGAGGACAAAGGCTGCAGTCAGAACTTTTCAGAAGAAAAAGAAAAATATCCAAAATAGTTTAAATTTAATTTCTGCCTAAAACAGCACATCTATGTTTTATTCATCTTAACCAGAGCAAATAAATTCCTTTTTAATTTATTCATATATAAAAAGTTATTAACCAGCTAAAATAAATGATAAAATTAAATGTGTAACACCAAAAAAAAAGGTAATAATCAGTCCCACAATTTCTAAATGTTGGAGATTTTATCATATAAACATTTAAAACATGTTAAATAATTAATTTAAATTATACTTTTGATTTACACTATTTAATAATCTGTAAATAACAAGTAAAAGCCGACGGTCATGTTAGAAATAATTTATTACACAAAGACAGAAAAGCACACATACTACAGTTAAAAGTCACACAATAAATAGACATACACACAAAAAGAAAAACAGGAGGAACATTTTTGCACCCATTTCTTGAGAGATAGTGCCACCTGGTGAAATCCCTCATTCACCGAAACCAGGGGAATAAAACACATAGCAAAAAAATTCCTATTTATTTCTAATTCATAGAAATGACAATAACAAACTCGTTTTACTGCATTATTGTTTGTAACGTTGGATTTTTCTTCACACTCAGCAGTGTCATAATTTCGTGTGTTCTAATTGGTCGTTCAGGTCGTCACTCTGTTGGCCATGGCGTCTTGAATTTGCCTATTGAGTTCAGCAATGATCCGGTCCTCGTGTGTGTACACGCCGGTACGAAGCAGTGTGTCTCTCTCCTCCAGCAGGCGACTGAGATGATCATCAGCACTCTCGTTTACACACATGCTGGTTTGATCCTTCCAGGTTCTCTTCTCATCATGCTGCTTTAACCTGGACACGATTGACAGGAAAGCAATCGATAGAATAATCACGAAACCTCTTTTAAATGTAATTTACTGTTAAATTCGAGTTCAATTTACCTGTTGAGCTCATTGCGGATGTCCTGAAGCTCATGCTTCTCGTTTTTGACAGCTTCCTTCTCCTCAGCTGCCAGATACCGTAGCCTCATTTGCTCCAGTTCTTGCTGCTGCTTTTTGAGTCGGATCATGGCGTTCTCCTGTTCTCTCTGGAAAAAAAAAACCCAAGACAAGAAAATTCAGCACATCCTACATAGGGACACACAATAAAAAGGAAAAATAACAAATGGATCTACTGCCAAATAACCATTAGACTGAAAATGGACTGGTCTTTTGCAGTCCCCCTCCCCCTCTCTCTATCTCCCTCATTTCATATCTGTTAGTCCTATAAATCAACGCAAATGCCCCAAAAATATCCTAAAATGTTCATTCAAGTTAATTTGACTTTCAGGAATTTATTACGAGCTGACCGCTGAAATCTGAGCTTAAAAATGTTCCTACATTATTATTAGGAAACCAGGCATTAAAATTCCGGACCATTTGTTAATAGATAAAAGCCTGTGTGAAATTTTTTTCCAGCTATTCCATAATGCCCAGCTTAATGACCTGGGCAAACAGATATGTTTACGTATAATCTCATTAAATGTCTTTTTTTTTTGTTTTCATAAAGCATTAGAGGCCAACTGTACACTCGCAAGAACCTAAATTGCAAGAATAACAAACCCACCGAGACACGACCAGAGCGTTTATAGCCATGGAAATGCAGAAGAAAAACAGTGAAACAATTATCCAGCAGGTTTTTTTAAGGTCCCTCGGGCTAAAGTGTTTCCTTTGCTACCTGTGGTTGATGGCTTAACTAAATATTTCCAGAGGGCCAAACTGACAGTAAAAAGGGGATGCCCTAACTAAGCGTTATAGGACCTTGACAAATTGTGCACACAAACATATTTTGGGTTGCCTTGACCTGAGTGGTGACAGAGGAGTGAAAACAAACAGAGTGACCAATGAACGACCTATGGCTTTCCTCCGTGGGGGGGTGGGGTGACGGAGGGCTCGTTCGAGTGGAGAAAGCTTACAGACTACAGCTCAACTGCAGTTTTTTTTTTGCTGAAAACTGAGCTGACAAGAACAGGACAAGCACCTGGGGGGATTTTATGGCTTAAGTTTTCCCAGCTCTTCTAATTGACCCAAAAAAAAAAAAAAAAAAAAAAAAAAAAAAAAAGGATTTTTTTAAGGCAGGGTCTGACATGTTAGCATTTTTTTTTTTTTTTTTTTTTTTTTTTTTTTTTTTTTTTTTTTTTTTTTTTTTTTTTTTTTTTTTTTTTTTTTTTTTTTTTTTAAAAACAGAAAGTATTCCCAGAGCGGGAAATAAACATTCATTTAGAGTAACAGTGATTTGAGAACAGTGAGAGAACAGTGATATTTACAGCATTTGAAGTTGGTGAGGTTCTACAGTTTCACCAAAGTGTCTCGTCGAATATTAGATGTTCACACTAAGACTTATTTTACGCAGGTGTAAATAAAAGCATCACCTTTTTACTTATGGATCTTTCAACAAGTGAACTAGTGTTGGATTAATTACTATGCAGGTTTATCATAACGCAGCATAATACAAATTTGATTTATAGCTCATTCAGATTAAGTTATAGAATCCTTTGTGCATTATAAATCAGCCAATGTTTTGTTAACGTATATCTGGCACTTAGAGAGAAGAAAGAAAAAAAAAGGCAGGAGGGAAAAGACAAGTCAGACTTTCCAGCTGGATTCTGTCTTTAACAGTTATTAGTAAGGCCTGATAAGCCTTTTGCATCTCCTCTGTTTACATTGGTATTAGTCTTCAGAGGGTTCACTTAAGAGGGAGTTCAAGGTTTCAAAGAAAACACCACCAGCCACAGGCAGCGTTACTGTTTCTCACTGCAGCATGTAGAAGTTTTCTTTAACTCTAAATAAAAATAAAAAATTTACTTAGGGCAGAAAACGCTTTAGGAAAAGAACACGATTGTTTTAGAATAGCTTTGCTTACTGTGCACATTTACTCATCTGGGATACAACACACCTCACTTTCCTTTAGATCTACAGTTATGATGAAGGACATACAGTAGATACAATACAGCACTGCCAAATGATGTGTTATATTAAATCACTCTAACACTGGGACATTTTACATATTAGACGAAGTTCTTTTACATTTACAGCATTTGTCCAGCTGTCCTTATCCAGCGCGGCTTACATTAACCCCTTTTCATAACTGATCAATTAGGGCTCAGGGGCAATTTGGTGGGGCTGGGAATCGAACCCCGATATTCCAATTAGCAGTCCAACACCTTGATTACTGCACTACCACTTGCCCCATGTAGGAAAATATGCTGGTTTGTTTGCCTATTACAGAAATTACATACAGGACATTCATCTCCACTCCACACACATGCGAATACGTCTTATAAAGTCGTATTCGACAACTACCTGGTCGTATTTAGATAAAAAAGAAAATGTCCAGTTGTTGCAGTTCAGAAAAACTGGCTTTAAAACCACGGCGATTCTACTGTATAATATGTTTGATTAGCGTCAGGTGGGTACGACTGGAATAGGTTCCTTATTCCTACTCCTACGGGAGGAGCTTCGACTGCAAGAGGTTGAGACTTCCTTTATTTCCACATCCTTAGGGTTTCCATTCTTATTTTCATGACTTGTTTTTAATTGGCTGATGGTTTTTGGGAGTTTCTTCTTTTCTTTTGATGGTTGAAAGAGACCCTGGCATAACTGAATTTACCCCGGCTGAGGATTGGCTTTGGGAACTTCCATTTTTGATTTTATATGAAGCTGTTGGGTTTTTTACTTCTGCTAATAAACGGTGGTTTATCTTTGGTCACCCAGGTTAAATGTGTTTGGCAGTCAGTTGGTTTTAGGGGGGGGGGGTTTCACAACAGAGGCAAAAGCTTGTTGAAACTTAAATGAAGGAAGACCTTCCACCTGTTTTCTTGCCTCTAGATAACTCGTCTTCTTATCGGCTCTGATTCTTTGGAAATTCTTTTTTCCATAACTCATACAGAGCAATCTTTGGATGAAGCTGCATGGTTCCCTGAGCAGTTGCAGCATTTTGGTGATCTTATGCAGACATGTTCGTGTCCATCTTCTCCACAGTTACAGCAAACTGACATCCAGCAGAACCCTGATCAAATTTCTGGCAACTAAAACATCTCAGAGTGGTTAGGGATGTATTTATCCACAGGCACTCCTAATGATCCAACTAGGATTTTTTCAGGGAGTTTATGCAGGTTAAAAGTCAGGATATAGGTTCCAGTCTTGATTGTTTTAAAATATGTTGGTACAAAGAGGGTGAAGGTGCTTATTTGTCACATTTACTCTACACCACAGTAAAAATGTGTTTCCTCGCATAGAAAGTTGGGGCCAGAGAGCAGGGTCAGCTATAATACAGCACCTCTGGAGGGGTTAAAGGTCTTGCTCAAGGACCCAATGGTAGTGGTGGTGGAGTTTTTAACCCTGGTCTTCCTGGTTGTCCAAACAACGACTTGATGCTTTAACTGCTTGAGCCTTCTAGACTATATGACTACAAACTTTGGTCTCAAACAAAAATCATGGAAACTTTTTTTTTTTTTTTTTTTTTATACATTAGACTACTATTGTTAACGCCAACAGCAACTTAATGAGCGAAATTTTCCGTTTAGTTTTCACTGAATGACCAAGAACAATAACACAACAAAAAAACTATTTTTTTCCAAGTTATTACTTGAAGTTAAATCTTATTTTAAAACTAAAAAGAGCATTAGGTTGAAAACATCTTACCTGCTTAAATCTCGCCAGTTCTTTTAAAGCACGTCCCCACTGCTGCTTGTAATGCAGTTTAGATTTTGTTGTTGATTCTAATTTCCGCTCCAGTTCAGCCTTTCCATAGCCAAAAACAACCAAAAATAACGTTAGAAAACAGCTGCCAATAATTTACAAAAATCTCTTTTTAATTATGAAAAATATTTGTGTCCATCACTTTTAGCTCTAATGCGATAAAGTCATTATGTAAAATAATAAACTAAGAACCTTTCTATATCGAAGTAAAGGTGACGATGTCGAATGAAATATTTTGTAAGACTAAAACAAAAATTCCAAAGACAAACTGATTTTAAATTAGGACAAATGTTTTAAGCCTTCATTAAGTACGAACCTTCTCTATTCTGAGCAGGTTAATCTCCGACTGTAGATGGATCTCAGGCCGATTGTTCTGCTGGTCACGGTAATGCTGAAATTCTTTTTCCAGGAGTTTGTACTTCTTTTCAGCATCTTTGACCTTTTAATAGGATCAAACACACACTGAACATCAAAAAAGATGCATAAAAGAGCACCTGGTATTGCAAGTATTTCAAAGAATCTGAGTAATTCAACACATTCCAAACATCCACAATTTTTACTAATTGAGTAATACAGAGCCTAAAGCACAGCTACTCATTTGGAAAATTAGATAATCAATGGATCACCACACTGGCAATAAATATTGCTCAGCTTTTCAACAAAGCGGTATAAGGCTGCATTTAATCAAGTGACCCAATTCTGAATCTGAATGTGGTACAGATGGAATTTGACCCATGATCGCGTAAGCTGGAAAAAAAGCATGTGGATTCCGTTACTTTCAGATTTCATTCGTATGTGGTAATAAATGGGATATGAATCGAATACAAGATTATGTCTGATTAATGTCTAAGATCAAACTTTCACCTGTTAATGTGGGGCAAACGTAATTGAATAAGCAACTGTGGCACCAACAGGTGGACACCAACAGCGATATATAATAACACAACTGTGTTTTACGATATTTATTATTTTTGTTCGCTTAAAGCCTTTTTTTCCCCTCTTAAAGAAATCATTGTTTTGCGGCCTTAGAATATGATGTGGAAGCAAAAATACTGAATTATCATCTGCACACATTGATCATGCGCCAATTTTACTCTCTTTTCCTGTCAGTACGTCTACATTGGGTTGCTTTGCCGTGAATAGTGTGAACGCAGATATCGGATGTGGATTAAAAGATTATGTAAGCAGGTTGTCCAAAAAAATGGGATATAATCATGTATTCGGAATTGGGCATCCAGACCTGCAATGTAAATGCAGCCAGAGTGGGCAATAAAGCCAGTGATGAGAATGTTTAATTTAAAACTGAAATCTTTAGAACGTTAAGAATCGTTTCCCACATGCCTATCAGATTTTTTACTCACAGAATTCTGCCCACAACTAAGTTAACGAGGTACTGCTCCTAAACACACTCCAGGGTGTTAGAAAGCATCCAATGTAACTAAACCCCAATAAGCTTTTCCCATTCCAATCTTCTCTTTTTGATATAAACCAGACACCAAAAAAAGCCAACACACACACACACTAGACTGAGGCAAGGATTGTCCAGCATAAAAGACAGTGGAGAATTCAGGCTTGATAAACTGGCTAGTGTGCTGACAAAGAACAAATGTATGTTTACACGATCCTGACACGGGAGGGAAGACAAGATATAGAGTCATGTGGCTAGCACAGCCGAGGATCTCTCATCACAAAGGCCTTTCTCCCTTTTGCATGTCAGAAACCTACTTTGGTTGATTTGTTAGATCCAGGGCCAGTCCAGATGTTTTGGGGAAGGAAAAGAGACGGCGGACTGAACTATTTCAGTAGGTGGGCTGTCTGTGCAAAGCATGACGCGAGTCTGGTTGACATGAAGCATTTGGGTGTTAAAAAAAGTCCTGAGAAATATGTCCATAAGAGGAAAATGAAAGAAAACAGGACAGCGTCTGGCACGTCTTGTTTGGAGGCTTTGAAACATACTTTGCAGTTGGTCAGATGATTAATTAGATCAATGATAAAATGTGCTCAAGTAAATACGGCATGTAACATTCAAGATTATTAAAATAGAAAGTTCACAGAGTGCTGCCAGGAGCCTGTCTGCCAGTAAACCACTGGTTCTCACTGAAAAAGGTTCTTTATTACCCATTTCAAAGTGGCAGCATTTAGAAATGTCTAGTAGAAACTTGTATCATATGGTTTGTATGACCTACTGGATTTATTGAATCACTGAACTTGGATGATCACCCAGCTTTTTATTCTGTAGCTGATAAATAAAATCACATACATAACACATCTTTTGTACAATAGGTGATTGTCTTTAAATTCATTTTTTGTTCTGCTGGTTAAAAGTCC
Source organism: Bagarius yarrelli (assembly GCA_005784505.1). Classification (NCBI taxonomy): domain Eukaryota; kingdom Metazoa; phylum Chordata; class Actinopteri; order Siluriformes; family Sisoridae; genus Bagarius; species Bagarius yarrelli. The sequence goes on along the minus strand of VCAZ01000026.1, from coordinate 2,530,276 downwards.
TTTCACATCCCGATAGCAATTAAGTTAATTGGTCTAAAATGTATTTATATATTCTGTGGAAGGCGTAGGACCAGAAAACATCCAATCAAAATGTTCGGTCCAAATATTATTATAGGCTTTCCTACTTGACTGTCAACATATGTATACTTGGTGCACCCTGTTTACACAGACAGGATACGTTATTAAAAAAGGATCAAAACAGATGGAAACGCGAATTAATTCAGGGTCAAAGGGTCTGAAAGATGACATCATGGTTACAGTACTTCTTTTGGACAGGTTGGAATATGGTGTGCTTGGATTTTAGTGTTTTAATAGCATCATATTTTGTGTAGTTTGTGTAACTTTATTAATTAGCAGCAGTGTGTAATGGGGTAGTATTTTCATGTTTGGCATTCTAGTACTGTTACTAACTGTACTATAAAATTTTCTCACCACTGAATGACACATGATGTATTGTAGTAATGTCGCCTCTGGTTGTCTAGTCTGTGCATGTTTGTGTGTCCAGGAGGCATAACTTTGGACAGCGATTTGAACAGATTTGGACAGAGGTTTGGAAATAATTTTCTCCATACCTCTACGGTTAAAGGGGTATCTGACCCTTCACCCCTACCCCTTTAACCAAAAGAGAATAAAGACACGCCTACCCCTTCATACAGATCAAAATTAAGGGGTAGGGCTATGGGGTAGAAATAATAATTGGCTTAAAGGTGGTGCTTAGGGAGACAACAATTTATACCCATCACTACTATAAAATAATAAATACAGGATGGCACTTTTCTATTACAACATTTTTTAATTTAACTAGGTTTGTAGAGAATGCGAAGTTTATATAAGAAAAAAATCCATATGTAGTTGCTACGATAGTACTACAATAATAATTGCTGTAATTCAGTGTTTTTACTAAAGCTATAAAGCACTACACACAGTAGACATGCAGTTTTTTCTTGAGCTAAACCCAGGCCTCTGTAATACCTGTCGCAAATCATTAAGCAGGGGACGGGGGGGAGGGGTGATCTTACACCCCATTGACCTTGAGGTTAGCCCTTTCTCCTGTGCTACTCCCTTTATTAAAGCAGAAATGGCACTCGCTGCACAACGTCTGTCACGCCTACCTGCTGTTGATGCCTTGCGAGGTCCTCCTCAAGCTGCCTGACCTTTGATCTCTCCAGCTCCACTTGGTGAGCGCAGTCTTCGCGTAAACGCCTGGTGCTGTCCTGCAGCTCCCGCTTGCTGTACTCGTGTTCCATGCGCATTTCCCGCTGCAGTTTCTGTGTCTAATAACAGAACACCCCCCATATCATTGAGTATTCACAGTATCTTTAAAAACACTCGACAATGAACCATCACTAAACCCACCATAAGAGAACAGTAATGATTAAAATACACAAACCTCCATCTCTGCATGGGCAAGAGTCTTTTCTCTTTTTTCCAGATCAGAGAGCGTTTTCTGGAGCTGTTCTTCCAACAGACTGTACTCCATCTCCTTAAAGAAAATACAAAAAAAACACCATTAAACTGCTCATGCTGTCATTTAACTGGCAAAAAAAAACCCCTCAAAATCAATCGCAGTCATGACAAAGTACCTTTTTTTTCACAAGTGCTTCTCGTTCCCGGTCTCTTTTCCTCCACTCCTCTGCCAGGGCCTGCATATGGCTCAGTTCTTTCTGCTTCAGCTACAGATACCAAAATAACATCAATGACCACTTAATAAGAAGCTATAATGCATATCGTTATATTAGTGTGCACAAAGTTTCAAATAAAAAAAACTATCGTTTAAAACGCAGCAGTCTTGAACGGTGTTCTTATAAATAAGATAACCTGGTTTTCAAATAGATCTTCCTGCATCTCCTTCCACATCTCAAGCTCCAGCGCGGCCTTGTACTCCAGAGTCTCCCGTGGTTTAGTCCCTACCTCAAGCCCAGCGCGGCCTTGTACTCCAGAGTCTCCCGTGGTTTAGTCCCTACCTCACCCCCAACGTAAGGCTTAGCTGGAGCTGCTGGCTTATTGTGCACCTGATGAGCACTCTGTCATATAAAAACAATGCCGATGTTTGAGGACATAACTCAATCAGGAAGTATTCACTGCAAGTCATGATTCCCTATAAACAACATTCAGTCACATATTTCAAGTTCAAACATTAATGAATACTTTTACCTGGGATGATTCTGATATGAGGACATCCTGGGCTTTTACTAAACCCAAATCCTCTAGAACTGCTACATAGCTAAGTTCAGCCACCTTTTCATTTGATCTATATAAAACAAAATACAGAAAAATATCAGAAACCAGATCTATGGGAAGTAATGTAAATTTATTTAGAATCATTTCTTACAAGTTATTTGGAATAATTTAAAAGCAGAACCCACAAGAAACAAAATAGTTTTAAAATTTTCATTGTATATAATGAAATATGCACTTATGCACTTCTGGTTAGATGCTAACTGCATTTCTTAGCCTCTGTATGTGCACAATAAAAATAAACTTGAATCTAATCTAATCTAATCTAATCTGTGCCTGTATGGTTTGTGAGCGGATGTGTTAGCAGTGCTGGTTAAGTAAACATTATAATATATAAAAATCTATGTTCCCTCGAGTACAAATATAATTAAAATGTTTAAATACTTTAGCATTTTCTTAGTACCACCTTACAGTACAGTCAAAATCAAAATAAAAATGGAAAAAAGCTTAAAAAATTGTGCTCGTTAACCGTGGTGAACTTTTTTTTAAAAAAAGCCCAAAATATGACATTTATAAAAAATAATTGCGCTAAGCCATTTATTGGAAAAAAAATACTTCTGTTGTTTACTAACTTTGTTTGCAAAAACTAAAAAGTTGTGTTAGTTTTTTACTTTGCTATAAAAGATTTGGATAAAATGTTCAACAATTCAGTAATATAATGGGCCCCTGAAAGGCCCCTTTTAAACCCCAATAAATAAATAATAATAATAATAATGGAAAAATGGAAATAATTAATCTTAATCTTAATTATGTGTTTTAATTTGGTGATAATTTATGCAATTTTGGTTAACACTACTGACCAAAAACAAACCTTTTTCCTAAAAAAAAGATCTGTAATGGCTATTCCTATGTGCTGCGTTCAGATTTAAAACAGAACATTAAAATAGCAATACATGTTTAACAAATGTGTATTTTGTGGGTTAGGAATGTTAACAAGAAGCATGTTTATTTCAAACAAAGGAAGAACAGGGCTGTTCGATATTGGAAATATTTTTGACATTGTGATATTTTTGTTTTTCTTCAATATATATATATTGCAATATATAAAACAATTTCACCAGATGACCTAAATATCTCTATTTTTTAGGAAATCATTATTTTAAGTAATTGTGTTGATTTTGTAAGTTAGTGAATCTGTGTAAATAATAATACACAAATTATAATCATAGGTAAATACAATAGAACTAAGATGTCAATGAAATAGACAGCGTTTTATGCTTTCAGATACAGAGATTCAGATACAGAAATTAAATAATAAAAGGTAAAATCACACTGTATCGTCTTCACAGTATAAATTAAACACAACCTTTAACACTCAACACTGAACATCCTGTAATGTGACTATTGCACATTGCGATATCGATACTGAAACGATATATATTTTGCAGCTCTACTACTAATAAATGATTTTGACCTTTTTAATTCTTGGATTTTATTTTATTTTCAGCATCGCATTTATAGTGAATAGGTTTTTAGGCATTACTAAAGTGGTGCCTGTCTGCCATCTAGAGGTATATTTATAATAATACAAATAAAATGCTGTTAAATTACAGAACTTGAGAATTTAACAGCATTCATTTCATTGTGATGAAAGCAATTAATGGCTTAAGACTAAATTCTATACAAACCCTGTTGTTGTGAGGACGGGTGTCCTCTCAGAGTACGTCTGTCTCCAGTGATGCTGGCCAGACTGATCAAGGAAACGGGTCTTCTCAGAGGTAAGCAGATGGGAAAGCTGAATGGTGGCTATACCAAGGAGGACATCTCTGGCAGAAGGGTCTCGATGCCACATTTCTACCACCAAAGGAATCCTGGAAGAACCAGTGTTTGCTCATTTAAAAGTCAAACGGTGTCAATGCAAACCATGATCTTTGGCATAACAATAAATATTTGACTTCCATCCATTTTGTGAGAACTTAATGAAATAAGTAACGGGTTACAAAAAGATACCTCAAAAATGTATCCTGTAATTGACTGGGTAGTGCAGCAAAATCAAAGGCACAGTAAGACTGAGGCAGGAAAACCTCAGTGTTCTTCTTAATCTCCACTGCAGGATTAGTCATTATCGGAGCTGCACTTCCAAAGAACTGGTAGGCATACCTAGGTTTTGGATGTGAGATGAAATTCACCATCACCCACTGCTAGCATTCTAATGCTTAACCCGATGTGTTAATCAAGACACGCTACCTCAGGGTGCAGTTCACAGGGAAGCTCGTATTAAGATCCCGGATGCTACGCAGCTCCATGGAAAAGCAGTAGTGATGTGCTGAGGCTGGAATAGCGATCTTTGGAGCAGACACAGAAACAGAAGTTTCTGGATTTTCCACTTTACTCACTGGTAGCACATTTTCAGACACAGCCGATAGAGGAACAGGTAAAACTGTAAAAGATATAACATCAGTCTTTATTTTAATATGCACTAATCTCGCATGCGCACACTTTTTTTTAAATAAATAGTGTTCAGTTCTGGCCAGAGTTCCACCTGGGTTTTCTGGCGGTGCTTCGTTTACTTCATCAGGCAGGCTTTCAGCCTCACTTTCTGAATTCTGATGTTCAGGGGAAGGTGTTGGAGATTTCTGGGACCGGACAGGGGATGGGCTACGTGGTCTTTGCTTTGATGGAGTTTGCTCCGAAAAGAAATGCACTACTGGGCCTTTTTTCACTGGGGTCTTAAGTCGTTCTTCACCCTTAATAGGCAGCTGGAAAGAGAGAAATTCACAGAAAGTTTTTAGCGTAGCAACCAACAAAATACTTATTATGCAATGAGACTATTTTCATTAATTAGCATATAATCTTCAATTAAAACTTAACTAGACACTTCATATACCTCGGCATCCTCTCTTCTTAAAGTTACTGACACCCCAACTGTCGGCTGTAAATCCACTGGCTCAGATTGCTGGTTCTGTTGGATGCGATTTGGTGGTTTTAAAACAAACGCTCCTTCTACGATGGCAACCTGCTTGAGCAGATCCACCGCATTCGTCATCAGTGCAGCGAGGGAGACCTCGGTACTGCCTAAAGACTGGTTACCGCAGCAGAGATGGATCTATAGATAAAGATCAGGTGTTTGAATACATGTGTAAAAGTGCTATAAAATACTTCTATAGCATAACACAGCTACATTAAATGAATACAGAAAGCTTTTCCATTTAAATTTCAGCCACATTACCTGAAGTTTCTGCTGTTGGCTGAAAAAAGCACGCAAGGCTTTGTCACTGCTGCGGACACGAACCGAGGCTCGTTCTGGCTCAAAGTTCGGATTAATGAGGTTTTGGAAGGGTTCGCTGGTGACATCATTACCCAGGAGTGTGTAGAAGAAGAAAAACTCTGAGCCTTCATTGGCCAGTTTAGTTGAACTGGAGATTAGCTAAAACATAAAAATGAAATACAAATTAAACTTATTTTAGTTGGAATTGGTTTAATAAGAATTATTTATCTTTAGTAAGTTTAATAAAGGAGGTTTGTTAAAGTTAAATACACGGTATTTGACTAGCCATTTCCAACATGATGTATCAGAGTAAACACGCCATACACCAGTGTACATTCTCTTAAGTTATTATACTGCTATTGGCTTGATTTATGTCACAACTATTAGTTTCCCGTTTTGCTGACACTACAATTCTTGCTAATTTTTAGTAGAAAATTCCACAAATTACCCTTAAGCACTTAATGGTAACTTATAGTATGAAATCTAAATAGGAGGAAATCTTTACACAGTCCGGCCATGGCACCTTCTAATCTTGCACGTTTTTCTTACCTGCTCGAGCCTGTTTGCGAAGGCTACAGTAACAGACAGGACAAACAGATCTTTGCAAAGATCTACTGGTCCGATTTGATGATATCCTTCATCTTCATTTAGATTCGCTTCTAGTTTCATGGACTCAAACTTTTTCATTAATGGAGATCCTGCAGAATATAGAGGTAAAATTATTGGACAGCTACAGGATCGTTTTCTGGATTTTCACCATGTATAAAACAGGCAAATGAAAAATTCATGTTGAATTAATGGAAAAAAGTCGTTTACATGTTGTAATTATATTGCATATCTTGAAACAATCCGAAAAAAATCCTAAAGTTGCTCATTTATCAAGCAAAGAACATGTATATAAGCAGTAAAGTTTTAACCGTGTAATGTGTGTCTATCAACTGGTTAAAATCTATATTAATTCTACCAACTTGACCAACGTTTATTTGACATCATCTCAAAGAACATCTGGAAATCTTGATATTCTACATTTATCCAGACAGTCGATTCTGCATATACTAATAATTCATCCTGCACATGCATGTATTGCAGTTTCAAAGTAAATAATTGACAACAAACTGCGATGATGCAATAGTCTCACACAAAGCTCATCACCTGCTGCTCTTTTGATATGACAGAAGGTTCTTATAGAGATTTACCTGGTCTTGGTGGAGCTTTCTTTGCATTCGATTGATCAGCTGCCTGTTTGGTGTCGTTCTCGAGGACCAGACTCAACAACAGTGACGGCTTCATTTTTGTGTACTTACTACTAAGCAAAGAAAACCACTTCGGAGGCTAAAAAAAAACCCCAAACAACAAACAATTTAATCAAATAAAGAAAAAAAATATATAAATACAGGCAAGAAACCAAAGCTAACTTTTTGTTATTGCATTGCAAAATTAGCCAAATATTATCCTTTAAACTGACCTGCTTAACTTCCTGAACTGATCTGAGGTCCAAGACAATATATCCAACAGATTCTCTTGTAGAAGTATTCGAATCCACTGCATAGCACTGCAACTTGATGGGTGTCCTCTGTAGTCTGTAAAGGATAAAATCAACCAATATACTGAACAAAAAACCCACAAATAACTAAAAAACTATAACTAGGCAACTTTAATAGAGAGAAAGAGAGAGAGAGAGAGAGAGAGAACCCACCTATGCTGATGAAGCGTTTTGCGATCGAGTTCCCATGCGAGCTCTGTACAAAACTGCGGCTGGTCCTTGTGCTCCACGGGGTCCGTCTCTAACTGTTCGCCATCAAACTTTGCTTGTACAACTAACGATTGTTGCGGTCTCTTGGGAAACTGACGACCTATTTTAACAGAAAGAGACAAATAAGACTTTATTACAACGCATATCGTCGTCGCTCAATGTATTCAAATGTATTTCCACGTATGCAAATGTATCTCGACTAATATATATAAAATCTGTGATATAGTTTATTATTCGTTTATGCATTTATATCAAGAATCTGTTAATGCTAAATATTTTTTTTTACCTGATGATTAAAACTGCTGTAATTAATTAGCTCCCTTGATAATTACTATGATTTACTCCAATAGTCTCTATCATATTTTTTATAACTGCACCAAAAGCATCAGTCTGTGTGTCTTAATTTTAACACCACAATTTACACAATATATGAAGTAACTAAATTACACTTGGTTATGACGTATTTGACTTTGTTCCCTATCTGTAATCATATAAGTCGCACTAACAAAAAAACCCTAATTTATATATAAATCAGTTGTAACAACAAATCGACATTAATTGTTGCATGATTAAATTTCTTTATATATACGATTGTTATCAATGTAAATAATGATATGCAGTCGCTTTATTTTAACCCTCGTCATCTTTCCATTCATTTAATGGTAAATGGACTATAATCCAAGCCCACTATGACAGAATATGACTATAATCCAAGCCACTATAACAGAACGGACTATAATCCAAGCCACTATAACAGAACGGACTATAATCCAAGCCACTATAACAGAATGGACTGTAAGAACCAGAAAATGGACCCAAACCACTATAACAGAATGGACTGTAATCCAAAGGGACTATAACAGAATGGACTGTAATCCAAAACCACTATAACAGAATGGACTATAATCCAAACCACTATAACAGAATGGACTGTAATCCAAACCACTATAACAGAATGGACTGTAATCCAAGCCACTATAACAGAATGGACTGTAATCCAAACCACTATAACAGAATGGACTGTAATCCAACCACTATAGAATGGACTGTAATCCAAAACACTATAACAGAATGGACTAACTTAATCCAAACCACTATAACAGAATGGACTGTATCTAAATGGACTATAACTAGAATGGACTGTAATCCAAACCACTATAATCGAATGGACTGTAATCCAAAGGTCAACTATAATAGAATGGACTATAATAGAATGGACTATAATCCAAACCACTATAATCGAATGGACTAAATCCAAGACTCTAATAGACTATATACCTATAATAAATGGACTATAACTATATAGAATGGACTATAATCCAAACCATGGACTATAATCGAATGGACTGTAATCCAAAGGACTATAATATAATGGACTATAATGAAAGGACTATAATAGAAGACTAATAGAATGGGACTATAATCCAAACCACTATAATCGAATGGACTATAATCCAAGCCACTATAACAGAATGGACTATAATCCAAGCCACTATAACAGAATGGACTATAATCCAAGCCACTATAACAGAATGGACTATAATCCAAGCCACTATAACAGAATGGACTATAATAGAATGGCCACATATAATGGACAAAGGACTATAATCCAAGCCACTATAAACAGAATGGACTGTAATCACAAACCACTATAAACAGAATGGACTGTAATCCAACTAAACAGAACACTAAATATAACAGAATGGACTATAATCCAAGCCACTATAACAGAATGGACTATAATCCAAACCACTATAACAGAATGGACTATAATCCAGAAACACTAGTAATCCAAAGGACTATAACAGAATGGACTATAATCCAAGCGACTATAACAGAATGGACTATAATCCAAACCACTATAACAGAATGGACTATAATCCAAGCCACTATAACAGAATGGACTATAATCCAAGCCACTATAACAGAATGGACTATAATCCAAGCCACTATAATAGAATGGACTATAATCCAAACTGACTATAATCGAATCGACTATAAATGAATCGACTGTACGGAAATGTTTGCTGCACCGTGATAAACTGTCTAATTTACAGCCTGTCGCGTCTCTTCGTTAACGGATCCGTTTTGCTTGGATACAAAAACACAGCCGTTTAAACTGTCGCCTGACTGTAATTAGATCTTCATTACCATCTTTATTAAAACAGGAAACGTTTAGAAGAATCTTTTTAATAACATAAATGAAGTTTGGGAAACTAAACCGCGTTAATTAAACACGCACATTAACGAAACGTTTAAAACTGCTTTTGTTATTAGCAACCACCGGCTAGTTCTCAAGCTACTAAGCTACAACGCAAACAAACAATAAATATACGTTCGACTCACCTTCAAGAATGGAAACAACAATAAGAAGTTTGTCGGATTTCGAGGCCATGACATTTCTATATTTATGAGAAATATTAATTTGTAAGAATTTAAAACTTTTTAACGGCGTTCATATTAAATCCTCAGCAGTGATGTTTATCCCCCGCTACTGGTTTAAAACTAAACGTCAACGGAACCCGTGGAGGGGGGGGGGGGGGGGGGGGGGGGGGGGGGTCGAAGTTTGGGGTTACAGCGCCACCTGCAGTACAGGATGTACGAAGAATGCAATGCACAGGCACTGAATTTTTACGGCATTTGGCGGACGCCCTTATCAAGACATTTATACAACTGAGCAATTGGAGGTAGGGGCACTTCCTCAGGGGCCCATCAGTGGCAAAGGTGGGAATTGAACCTACAATCTTCGGGTTGGTAGTCCAACACCTTAACCATGACCCACCACTTCGGTTTGGTAATCTTGTAACATTACAATCAACCAATCATAACCATATGATGTCATAAGTGTGTGTCGATCAAACCCGCCTCAATCCATTTTTCAATTTTTCCATTTTTTTTGTCTACAAATAAACTGAAAAATTTTAACTGAGTAAAAGCTATAAAATATTTGATTGTCTGAGACTGAAAATTCATTGATTCTGGAACAATTTACTGATAATGACGATTCCCCATTGAATCACAACATGTGTTGGTGGTGGTAGTGTCATAATTATTACTACTGTTATTAATAATAATATTATTATTATTACTATTAACTACTGATTAATACTATTTTGCTATTTGTCATCTTTCACATCCTCCATCCTCTAATGCTTATGATTATTATTATTACTAGTATTATTATTTTGATTATTTATTATTTATTATCTATTTCTACTAGTATTATATTTGTTGTACTTTCTTTGACATTACACGCTTGAAATTAGGTTATGACTACAATCACACATTAACTAAACTGCACATACATGTTGTATGTAATTGTTTAGTACAGCATGTACTTTATTACAGATGTCACATTTATAATATTACATTATTACATTTAATGTTGTTTCAACATCATCCAGGATCCCATTCTACATGGCAAAATCTCATCCACTGTAGAACCTCATCCTATAAGAAGAAGAAGAATATTCAATTCATTGTGCAAGGTACGTGTACAGAGCCAATGAAATGCATTTTTGCATATCCCATCTTAGTAAGTTGGGGGTCAGAGCGCAGGGTCAGCTATGATACAGCGCCCCTGGAGCAGGAGGGGTTAAGGGTCTTGCTAAAGGACCCAACAGTGGTTGAATTGCCGGGGGTACCCAGGTGTTTCTGGTCTTCAGATTAACAACTCAGCACCTTAACCATTTGAGCCACCACTGCCCTCACTAGATGAAGATTTGGTATCCAGTAGCAGCGCTGTATTGCTTATTTATCAATGAGGTTTTAGCTAAAAACTTACATAAAACTGTTTAATATGTGAAGCTTTTCATATCTGTAGTCGGTGTAAATGCTGTATAGAAAATGACCAAATTTACAAACAAGGTTTAGCTTTATTTGGGTTGACAGATGCTTTAAGGCAAGAACAGTATAAAAAAAGCAACAGAATTTTAGGGTACATTCAACATTATGTAAAACCGAATTACAACACTGACATTGTCAAGATGTGCTTGTAAACATATTCAGGTAATGCAGCACGATTCAAGTAATAAAGGGAACTACTTCATCCAGGTACTGTAGGTGAGGTTGGAAACACAACCATACATTGCACTAAAAACAACTGTACATGAGTTAGTATCGATTGCTTGTTAACTTATGTACAAAATGTACACCACAATAAGACTATATTGTAATGAGACATGTTGAGTAACTCTTATCACTGAACACAATACAGTTAATTAATGGCTATGGCCATATCGATTTTTATGTTAGTAGGTTAATGAGAATTCAAATTCACTGTACAGACACTTGTAATCTACCGAAAAATCATCCTTTAGCACATAGACGTTATATAAAATATCAAGTACATTCAATATCATGGTACACAACAATACATGTGCATTCTACCAGCTAAATGTACTGTAATGTGTGAGTATTTACAGAAAATTTTACACGTTTGTCTTTTATTACAGGCACCCAAAAACAAAAAAAAAAAAAAACCAGATCGCATATTTTACAAAACCTTATCTAACTAGGGTTATGTCATTTTATACTTAGACAGTATTAGATAATATCATTAGCACTGCATTGTACCTCTAATATTACATTCATTCATTCATAAAAAAAAATGAAAGTAGCCTCACATGGAGGCAATGAATAACACCATGGAATTGATGTCTAAGAGTTATTGTGTGAGCCAGAAACGTGTAGTTCCAACTCACAACTTTCCATCATTCACTGCGATTGTAAAACGAAGAATCGGTAACAGAATCCAGTCAAGCAATAAAGCCATACATATCACCAGAAGTGGTCTGTGTGGTCGCTGACTGGCACCCATGGCTACTCGACTCAGACCTTCAATGATGGTTAAACCAAAATTTCGAGTGAAGAACTTGACTTTCACACCAAGCAACCAGAGTTTTATATATATTTTTTACAAATATTAACCGCAACCAAGCTTGACTTAACTTTTCTTTTCGCCTTGAAATTGGTCATACTGTCCCGATACAAGAGAGTAGCTCATGCCCAGATGAGTATGATGATGTGTGTGAAGGTGATGAGCAAATGGAACGGTGTCTCTCTCGCGTTCCGTATCCCTGTCCTCCTGTTCAGCACCTCCTGGATCCCCAGGCTTAAGGAGATAAAAGAAAAAACCTCTGGATGAAACCTCAATTCAATCAATATTACCCAGGAAGTGTAATTAAAAAAAAAAAAAAAAACAGAAGACACCCACCACAGGACATTTTCCATGGTATGAATGACTGTGATGTGGCAGCAGCTCAAGATCTGTAGCGTCAGAAACTGTCTTGCTATGCTGCATCCCGCTCGAATCCTCCCTCTCAGGTGTCTTCCCATAAAGGGGGTAATGAAAACCTGACAAGCATCAAAATTTACTTAATGACTGACGTTCATAAAATAAACAAGCAACAAGAAACATACACACGTGAGAAGAAAATTTTAGAATATCCATCCAACATTACCTGGATAGCTGTGGACCAATGCTGGTGACATCACACTAAAGGACGTGTTATTCGTCTCACACAGATGTAGATATGGGTAAGAGTGCTGGTACTGAATGTACGATTGAGAAGATGACACAGCCACTCTTGTGCTCTGTGAGTTTTCCGAGGTCTCACTAGGTGTCTTTTCTACCTCTGCTCTGGCACTCTCGTCGATGTCCTCAGAAGGTGTCTCACAATGTAAATTCTGAATTTCAGCCTCCGATCTAGACTGTGCCTCAGGAGGTATATGCCAGTCTTTCCCCTTGTCTGGGCCTATTTCTTGAGAAACCTTGTTTCCTTCTTGATTTTGCTGCTTCACATATTTGGACTGAAATGAGTGACTCCAAGACTGTGATTCTGTAGCCTAAACCCAGAGGAACATCTACCGTCAAACAGTTAAATGTTTTACAACCATCGCAAACAAAACAACTAACGGGAGGTCCATTTTCATACAATATAAGTGACAGTATATTGGTTTTAAAGAATAAACAGTTCAATCTTCGAAATTTAGTTAGGCTCCTGAGGGGCCCAATAATAACACTTCATACACAATTGTTAAATTCTATGAAATTACACAAATGACATTTGCAGAAAATGAGTAGTAATATCAGCGACTTACATTCAGATATGTTACATTTGTGTCCACGTTTGTTTTTGCATTATGACATTCGGAGTCGAAGTCCTCCGACTCCTTGTTAAGCCCCTGGTCTTTTGTCATTGACATAACAGAAGGTTTCGTCGGCGGCTGCTGAAGAGACAACTGTTTGTCCAACTCTACATAGATGAAACCAGGTTTGGCACAGCTGATTTTAACCGAGTTGCTTCCCTTATGAACAGCTACAGATGATGTTATCATCTGTTTGGGATCCTCTTTTAGTCTTTCTTTTTGCTCAGATCCGCGTCTACCTTGGACTCTGCTATGTTTGCTGCACTGCACATCATCACAGCACGTCTCATTCTGCTGCCTGTGATTGTTTGGAACTATCAAAACCTTCTGGTCCATAGGCGCATTACGGGAATATTGTCCATAGTAAAGGGACTGAGCTAAAGCAGTCTGTGTTTGTGTCATAGCTAACTGCAGCTGTGACTGACAGCTGGAATCGGCACTTGCTTCTGAGGATTTCAGATCCTCACTTATCTCTCGAACGTCCTCTTTAGTTCTAGCATAAGGTGTTGAAACCTTCAAAAAAGCAGCAGGGTTTCCTTGTCCAGAGTGCATGTAGCCTGGAAGACCATAAGATTCATATCCATGACCAAGCGTTGGTGCCTGAGTTTCTTTCCCCAGGGCTGAAGTGACAGAATTAATCGGAATCTTAGGATGGATGTTTCCATTTAGATTTGAATCAGGAGCTGAGTTTCTTCTTGATCTAGAATTTGATCCACCATCCTCTGCCACATCTGATATGTCTGAGTATGCTGGACTGTTGGTCTTGGTGGTGCTACTGTCACAGTTTGAAAGGGAGCCCGAGTCCATTCTCGCAGAGCTCCCAATTGATGGACTCGGTGCATTGTCAGTAAAAGTGTACACCTTGTCGGCCTCAGCCCTGATACTTGCCATCCGACTTTCTTGAGTTTCACTAAGACCATTAACAACATCCTGCTTGCTCAAATGCTCTTTTAATAAGCTCACTGGTAAGTCCTTGCCTATGCTTTTTAGATCATCTGCCTTTATGAAAGCAGTTTCAGCTTTTGGACTTCTTGCATCTTTATAATTTCTATCTTTTAGCCTGTGCTTCTCCTTTCTCCTATTTTCCTTGCTTACCACCATGGCTGCATTTGCCATAGTAACTTGTGCTACAACATCTAATTTTGGCTTGATGGGTTTTAGTAAAAGATTTTTAGTTTTAGGGATTGCAGCAGATGGTAAGGGTTGATGAGAGGATCCATCTGTGATCTTACTAGGAAATGTAGGAATAGCAATAAGCTTCGGAGGTGCAGGGGTAGTGACGATAAACCTGTTTGTCCTCGTTTTGGCTGAGCATCTTTCAGGTACTCCATTTTCCTTTTTAATTTCCCTCTTATCAATGACACCTTCGGCTTCAAGTTTTGGCATCTCTATAGATGAGTTACGATCTGTAATAAGGCAGTTCTCAAGGACTACAGACATGTTTGAAATAAGTGGCAAGTTGTTCAAGTCATCCGTGGATCCCTCTTTGCTTATAACGTTCCTTCGGTGCTTAGAGGTTCCTGTGGGACTGTGATCACTGGTAAGTAATAGCTTTCTGTTCTTTAAAGAACCACCAGAATTAAGATTATACATGGTACGGGGTTTCTTGGAAATCATTTCGAGATTCTCATTAGAGTCAAGGGGCATGTTGCTAAGCGATTCCTCATAATCAGAGAGTCGGTCTTCGCTTTCTGCCTCAAACTCTTGCTTGCTGTTGCTGTCCAAGTGTGCATGTGATTGGTGATAGCGAAGCCCATTAATATGCTTGTATTTCTTGTTGCAGTTCGGGTGTGGACAGTCAATTAACATTGGTGAGGCACAAACTTGGTCCAAAAACAATGGATCAGATTTCCCTTGTGGAGTTGATGGAGCACTTCTAGATTTGGTGCGAATTCTTTTTCCGTTTCCATTCCTAATGTCCTCAGAATCTAAGGTAAAATCTAAATCTGGTGGCGTTTTGTTTATCCGTTTGTCACATATAAGTGAACTTGACTTAATGTCCTCTACTGAAAAGTATGCAGGGGTCCTACAGGTACTGAAGTTTAGACTCCCTCGTCTGCCTTTGTTGCCTATGCCCACGCCGCGTCTCTTATGCGTTAATCCTCTTATCTTGGAAAGGCCGGGTTCTGTCACATGCTGATCGGACACTGCCAGTCTCATCCGTTTACCACGTCCACGCCCACATGTCATTTCAGAATCACTCATTGGAGACTCACAAAACCTATTGAATAGAAATAAAACATAAATCATAAAAATCATACCAAACACATTTGTTAAAATAATAATCTAAAAAGAATTAGCATTGAAGCAGAGATTTCAGCTAGACATGTTTATATACAGTGGTGCTTTGACTTACGAATACTTTAATTCGTTCCGTGACGGAGCTCTTAACTCAAATTACTTGAAAGTCAAGTCAATTTTCCCCATTGAAATGAATTAAATTGCCATTAATTTGTTCCAGGTCCCCAAAAAACACTGCAATTTTTTTGTTACCTGTTTTTAAATAAAAAAATGTACTCATAAATAATGAATATCGGATAAAAACAATACAATAGGATGTACTGCAATAAACTGCTTTTATTAAGTATAATGTACAGCATTTACCTTGGGGATCAGACGACTCCACTTGCTAACGCACTTACTAAAGCGCATGTCTGACTAGCTATCAAGTGTGACACGGGATGCTGGGCGGATGTTACAGTGTTCACTGTGGCGTTCACTACGCCAACTAGCGGTTGGGTGTCTGAAGCTAGCTCGTAACCCGCAATTTAAAGCAAAAAATCCTCCGAGAGATGGCTCGTGTCTCTAAAAACTCATTAGGACACTCGTAAGTCAAGGTACCACTGTATATGAAAATATTGACACGTTACCGAGGGGGAGCCCAGTCATGTTTGGTACAATCTAAGAGAGTTCCAACGTAGGTCCTTTTTCTCCATGTCACATTCACCACAAGCACCCCTACAACAATAAGACAGAAATAATAACCGGCTATGAGTCACAAACGAATTACATAAACGTTCAAAAAATTAAAATGGTTCCGCATAATACTGCAGAATCATCCCCGAGTGTCCTGTTTTCCATCTAATTGCGTCATGCTGTATGATCACTGTGACAAAAGCCTATCACAGAAAATACTCTTAACATGCAACGTTCATTCAAACCTGAATTACCATAACACTGGATATGATATTTTGATATTTTTATAACCAGACCTATTTTCTTTACTTTTTAGGCTTTTTAAGAACCCTACAGTATTTATTGTATATCCTATTAAGTCTTTTCTTGTATATTATTTTGCTATTAAATTGAATTCACTATGTGATTGATCTCCGTCAGAGCTGTGAAGATGGTGTTCTAAAATTTTAATTTGCTTAATCAAAATTCAGCTTGTGTCTCCACTGCCCCCAAATGCTGAAATGCTTTATTAGGTGATTCAGTCTCCCAGCGGCTTTCTAAATAGAACCCAACAGCGCTTTATGTTTATCACAAGACCTGTCTATTGTCTTTTTTAACATGCGTTTTAAAGATTCTTATGAATAAGAAATGTAGATTATATCTGTTTATACTGATAAAATTAATTCTCTATAAGTATTAGGGCATTCATTCATTCATTCATTCATTCTTTTATCCATCTTCTATACCCGCTTATTCCCTAATCCGGGGTGACAGGGATCTGCTGGATCTGTCTATCCCAGCTGTCTCTAAATAGGCAAAAGGCAGAAGGGGTAGACGCAGGACAGGTCGCCAGTCCATCACAGGGCCACACATACACACTCACACTCACTCCTATGGGCAATTTAGAATCACTAATCAATCTATCATACATGTTTTTGGACTGTGCGAGGGAACCGGAGAACCCGGAGTAAACCCACACAAGCATGGGGAGAACATACAAACTCCAGACAGAAAGACCTCTGCCCAGGAATCGAACCTGGGACCTTCTTGCTGTGAGACAACAGTGCTAATCACCAAGCCACCGTACTGTAGACTAGGCAATTTTTTATGCATTAACTTTAAAGTAACAATGCAGCAGTTTTCTGTTATCCAGTAGCTTAAGTACTTGTTCTTACCCTCCTCGGTTTCATGCCACACAATCCCTTCCAGATTTACGCTGGTTCCTGGTTGACATGGCTCCATGTAGTTGGACTCAACAGCTCTTTCAGCTTCTTGTGTATTGGTCCCCACTGACCTGGTTTTTATACTTAACTGATAAGAAGAGAAAAAATAGTAGGTAGGGTAGAATTTGCTAACTAAAACCCCTTTTTTATATGATGTTTAAACCTAAAAACATGTACTGTACATGTAATAACTTGAATTAAATAAATGAAATTAAAAAATGTAGACAAATAGGGACAATAAGTCATGAATATGGAAGGAGTGCTTTTTACATGTCTATATATGAAAACAGTAAAAAAAAAAAAAAAAACCTTGAATATTACATCAAACACACACACACACACACACACTGTGCTTTTGTCCGAATAGGAAGAAGTGATGCTGGTCAGGTTTCCAATAGCAACAGCCAAAAAAACAAAAAAAAAAACAAAAAAAGGAGTGTCTAACAAAATACAGAGGAAATGGCTGACAATTTAGTACCTATATGTGATGAATGTATAACTAACACACTGATAAATTAAAATGACTAATGAAGGAGATTAATCATTGTATTATTATATAAAGATTATTTTTTGTATGGTTCCTTTTTACAATGTAAACACACAAACACACACTTTTTTTATATTTAATTAAATCTTGAATTGTCTTGTCACGTGACAGGTTTGATCGTCTTTATGTATAGTAATGATAGTAATAATAAGGATCCGATATTTGGCTGTACATCAGGCTGCGGAACTGAATTATGGATTGCAGTCTGTGATGAGACGTGACAGACAGAACAAATCTAAACCATAACGTTTTCCCATGAATGTCAACAAACGGGCGCCATTCATGTCGCATGAGCGGAGCGCAAAAGAAAAAAAGCATCTCTGGGTTGTCTTACCGTTTTGTGGCTCCCTCCATCCTCCTCCACAACAAAAGCACTAGCTCTTATCGCCTTTGCGTCCATTTCGTCCCTATCCGTGACCACCGTTCCACCGTTTTCACAATAGCACGCGCTCTCTTCTGTCCTTCCGAAAGAACGACCATTCTCAAATTCAAAGGCGTCGCCGTGCTTCTCTTTACGCGTCCGCACACACTCCTTTTCTTTTTTAGGTCCTTTGCCTTGATGTTTTCCTCTCTTGCCCTCTTTGCCTTTGGCGCACGCAGCGTTTGCATCACCCAAATTCATTTCAAATGCCTCTTCGGGGCGTCCTTGAGCTTCACGCCGCTTGGTGATGCACACTTTGGGAACCGGACGCGGCGACGGTTCGAGCGACCGTAATCTGTCGCCGCTGTCGCTCGCGCATGAATTGCGCCGCTTCTCTTTAAATCTCCTCACCTCGGTGCAGAAATTGGCGGTGGGACTCGAGAGGCCATCAAACGCGCCGCTGGTGCTTTCTGTTGCAACACCGAACGGCAGCTCATCCGCAGGGCTTTGAACAGTCAGAATGCGATTCATCTCTGATTTCCTGCGATCTTTTTCCAAATCAGCTTCTAGATCGATGATCAGATTGCCGAGTCCGATCTCCCAATCATCGCCGCTGTCGTACGCATCGACTCCGTTTGCTTTCGTATCCTGGCCAGCGGAGGAAGTGACTGACATGCTCCACATTGAATATCTGACAGATACGGTGATGAGTCCTGAATCAACAGGATGGGAGGGTATTAGCTATTAATGACTCGTTGTTATTTCATGGTAAACAGCATATGCCACATTTCCTGGCACACCTGACACAGTGTTTACCTGGTGGTAGTAATTGTTCTACTTATTTCCGATTATGGGTCATTTTACGCATGATTTACACATGAATGTTTATATTTAGACACTTTAATTAACACTAATGGTTGGCACTAAAGGTTTTCAAATCTGATAGGCCACCCCAGGTAACCCTACCAATTTGTCAATCACGGCTCATGTACTCCGGTACACTAGATGGCGATATACACCTATTGTTGTATTAGCTGGGACCAAAAATCTGTTATAAAATGTAAATAACAACAATCCATTATTTCTGTCTCTCTCTCACTCTCTCTCACTCTCTCCCTCTCTCTCGAAACATTGTGTGTTTGAGAAGATGCCACAAAATCCTTTCAGAGAATCATCTACAGTTTTAAAGTCTACATTGCTGACAAGCATAACCCCAGATAGTAAGATCAGATTTCATCAAACATCAAACCACCACTTTAGACTCATCGTCAGACCACCATCATGTATTAAACCTGCCTGCAGCCTGATTATCAATTAATAAAATAATATTGATTATTATTACAATATGAAGTCAATGAAATAAGTACACATTAATAATCAAAACCTTTCAATTCTTTTCCATGTTGGGCTCTATCTGGCAGACGTCCTTATCCAGGACGACTTACATTTGTCTCATTTATACAACTAAGCAATTGAGGGTTAGGAGCCTTGCTCAACAGTGGTGGCTTGGAGCCGGGAATCGAACCCACGTTGATTGGGTTGATCGTCCAACACCTCAACCATGAGCCGCCACTTTCCTGGTTATTACACTGCTCGTCCAAAAAAGGTCACCAACGGGATTTAACTAAGCAAATAAGTGAAAACCTCCTATTGGATAATTACTACATGGATGATTATTTTTCTGTGTAGCCTTTAGAAAACCACCCATAATTGAGGCTAATCGAAAAGAAAGGCTTTCATTTGCTAGGGAGAATAAAGATTGGACTCTGGAGCAATGGAAGGTCATGTGATCCAATAAATCCAGATTTACCTGTTTCAGAGTAATGGGCATAGTAGGGTAAGAGAGGTGGATGTAGTGCCTAGTGCCTATTATATAATCTTCTGGGGGCAATGCCCAAAGAATGAGGTCAGCTGACGACCTGAATAAATTAAATGACCGGGTTATTCTATCATTGGTTTTTCTTTCCCTGATAGCAGAGAAATATTTCAAAATGACAATTCCAGGATTCACCAGGCTCCATCTGTGAGCCTCCAAACACCTGTGAGCCTACCACCCTACACCAGAGAATGAACAGGAACTGCCTCTGCCAGGAACCAGCCTGAAAATCAAGAAAATCCTAAATTCAAGAAGGCAAGGAGGGCAATTACACTACTTGGTGGAGCTAGGTGACGCCCTAGAAGAAGAACCTGGAGGTGATTCTAAAAGAGGATGTTCTGTATAGTCTTAGTCACCGGCTAATTCCTCCAACCACCAGAGGGAGCCTTTTTCTAAATACTTTACATTTTTCTCTCCATTTACTTCCTGGTTACAATACTTCACAATGAAACTAAAATATCACACAAAGTCGATAATGTTGTTAAAATAAACACAATTATTTAATCAGTTCAGTGTTGCAGATACAAAACAGTTTCCCTTTAGCATTCTTCTTCTTTTTTTGGAAAGCATGTAGATATTTGTTATGCCAAGTCAGTAAAAAATTATAAATAAAATTTTGTTATAACTGTCTTAATTACAGTCATAGGAAATCATTGGAACTGTAAAAACCATTAATGGTGCAATAGATTAAAATGAAATATTACATGAATGTAGGACATTTTCTAATATTCTGGAGTGAAAATGAGACACACTAATATTTTATAAATCAGTGTCAAAACATGTCCTATGTACTACCCTTATGCTTCCATGCAGTATACTGATACTTTTTTCAACCGAAATTCCTTTATATATGCCCCCTAAAATAAAAAAATAATAAGAAAACCTCCATATGTCATATAGTTTTGTTAAACCGTCTTCACATTTTTTTTTAAAGATTTTGCGGCAAGTTTTAAGATTTTGCGGCATTATGCATGCACTATATTACAACACTGTACTGATTGTGAAGGTGTCCTTTTTTGAGAAATAGTATGTCTGTTTTTTTAGGAGTAAAAAGTTAGGACACTCTGATGGTTCCCTCTTACAAGCAGAATTGGTGGAAGACCATTGGACAGGGTTTCCAGCCAGCACATGTACAGGGCACTAGACACTGTTCCTTTCCTGGCAAGTGGCATGCTCCTGTGAAAATAATTGGGAAGGTTATGAATGAATAAACAACTTTGCTATATAATATATAAATGTTTTATATAACAAAAGGTTCTACTATTCAGTCTAATGATTGACTTTGATTTAAAATTGATTACACAAAAACCCTTTCGTCTTAACGATAGGACAGGCAAACATTATATGGCCAAAACGTTTATGAACACCTTACAAGCAGAACCATAACTGAAAGTGGTGGCTTAGTGGTTAAGATGTTGGACTGATACCAGAAAAAACAGGGGTTCGATTCCCAGCACCACCAAGCCACCACTGTGGGCCCCTGAGCAAGACCCTTAACCCCCAATTTCTACCAAAATCTGTAAGGGTGTCTACCAAATGCTGTAAATGTCTTCCTTAAACTGTTACCAATCTGGTAATAGCCAACCTTTGTCCAGGATGTCCAAGGGGGTTGTAAGAGGGAAGTTACGATGATTCCTAAGGGCCCCTGCACTTTTGGGGCCCCAGAGATCTGTTGTGGTGTGGTAGGGGGCCCAATCTCATATTCTTTTATATATTCATTATCAGCAAACTTAACAATGTGATTTGTGCTGTGCATTACTACACAGTCATGAGTCAGCAGAGTGAACAGCAGTGGGCTGAGCACACAACCATGTGGGGCCCCAGTGCTCAGTCTGGTGGTGCTGGAGATGTTACTTCCAATCCAGACTGACAGAAAATCTCTGAAATCCAGTCCAGACCAGTCCAGAATCCAGTTGCAGAGGGAGGTGTTCAGGCCCAGCAGGCTTAGCTTCTTAATCAGTTGCTAAGGGATGATTGTGTTGAATGAAAACTGAAGTCTACAAACATTATTCTCACCAAAATGTACTTATTGCACAAATGTGTGAGGGCCAGATGGAGGGATGTGGCATTGACATTGAGCGATTTGGACCAAACAAAATATATCACCTTGATATATATATATATATATATATATAACCTTTGTTGTCATCCACGGCTTCTGGTTTGAGCATGTAATGATGGTTTACCAAATGCTAAAAATTTAAATGTAAAAAAAAAAGCATTGGAAATAAAAGAGCTAAAACATGTTCTAGCGTGACAATGCCCCAGTGCACAAGGCCCATGAGCTCTAATGTAAGATAATATGCTATGATTGAATTAGAAGAACTCGCTACTCCTCCAGAGAGCATCAACCACAACCCCCACTGGACACGTTTAAGATGATCTGGAAAGTAATTAAATTCTCAAAGTCATGTTCATGTTCATCTAATAAAAACATTTCCTGAGGTGTAGATGTTATTATAGAAGTAAACGAAGGGCTAAATCTGGTAGAAGGATTCCATAAGCAGGGCTAAATCTGGTAGAAGGATTACGAAGAGTGTATGTAGAACAGAGGCGGTTGGTATTGTATTAGTCTCAGAATCAATACTTTAATTCGAAAAAAGTGCATATGTGTATAAGAATGTAAATATATAAGGTTTTGTCTTATTCAGAAAAATCACAGTACATTTTTGGTCCAATCCAAGGAATCTCTTTCAAATTTTAGATTGGACAATATGTTTGATATGAAGTTCTGGCTTTGGTTCCACCTTTACAAAAATGCTCCCCGACATGTAAAGAAGAACTACTTACATGACAATGAGGTTTGCTGTGCTTGAATGTTCCTGTAGCAATTCATTCAATCTTATTTGACGATTTGTCTAATGTAAAAACATAAAAAATACATAAAAACATAAAAAAAGTAATACCTATAAAATAAGTCTAATAACATCTGAATTAGTGAATCGAAATAAACACTGATTATTTAGTCTCACCTTGGCCCTGTACAGTTCTAGTTCATTATCAGTAATTCTCCACGGTTCCTCAGCCTTCAACCTCTCAGCATCCTCCTGCTCCATATCCTCCTCTTTTAGTCTGTATGGCTCAATCATCTCTTTGAATTTTTCTTTACTGAAATGAAGGCGGCGTTAGTCATTGTCTGCCAGGTAGAAACATTACAGTAGTTTATTTTTACACTAGTTAACTTTCAGCCTACTTGTGCTTCTGTGGCTTTATGTTGATATCTCCAAGAACGTTGATGTCAGAGAAGTCAATCCTGAACTTGCTTAGTAACGCAGCCATTCTGGAATCAGAATCAGTGTTATTGAATATGTTGGATTTATATTAAGCTTCTAAACTGTAAGGAATAAACAGAAATGATAGAATTTAAACCATTGAAATAAATAAATAAATAAATAAGCCAGTTACATAAAAATGTTGCTAGTAAATAGGAAAGTATGTAAACGTGTCACCTTAAGCCACATTCTAAAAAAATCTATCTATCTATCTATCTATCTATCTATCTATCTATCTATCTATCTATCTATCTATCTATCTATCTATCTTCCTTCCTTCCTTCCTTCTCTCTCTCTCTCTCTGTTGAGCTACATATGCCACTCCTGAGCTGCCAGTGATCCAGACCCCCTCTCTACTCTGGACCTGTCTGACCCCTCCTGGACCCTTCCTGGAGCCTTACTAATCGAACCCCAATCCATCAATTAGCAGTCCAACACCGTAACCACTGCGCTACCACTTTCTAAAAATTTCATAAAATTTGTTCTTGTATTTCAGAGCCAAATAGGGAGCTGTTTTCTAGTGAAAATTGTTGAAATCTATCTATCTATCTATCTATCTATCTATCTATCTATCTATCTATCTATCTATCTATCTATCTATCTATCTATCTATCTATCTATCTATCTATCTCCACTCAGTCATGAAAAAGATAGATAGATAGTGACGAGGTTGGACAAGATGTAGGAAGGAACGAGTTGATCAGGGGGACGGCTCATGTTAGATGTTTTGGGGGGAAAGTCAGGGAAGGCAGATTGAGGTGGTTTGGACATGTATAGAGGAGGTGAATATATTGGTAGGAGGATGTTAGAAATGAAGCTACCAGGCAGAAGAGAAAGAGCAAAGAGGAGGTATATGGATGCGATAAATGAGGACATGAAGTTAGTGGGTGTGAGTGAAGAGGATGTAGATTTTAGTTTTTACACATGAAAAAACTCTTGGTCGCATCTGTCTCACTGCTGCATCTTGCAACGTTATGTTGCATTTTCTCACTATTGCATTAAACACTGATCGTGAGGTCTTTACATCTTTAGTCAAAACCATCAGCATTTTAATGACTCGCCTACTCAATAAAGAGCATCAACACTGATTAACTTAAATAGCTGCAGTCCATTGTTATATAATTATAGCAACTTACGCTCTGCGATCGTGATCAATCCTGTTTATCTTTCCACCGATAAAGACACGAATTTTGCAATCCTTCCATTTTTTCTTGTTGGTTAGCAAATATGGTATCAGCAGCGTCAGCCCTTCAAAAAACAACGTTACGTGAATAAATCCAGAATTAAACAATATAAAGATTTCTTTTTAAACTTTAGCTTTCAATATTTGATTACTATTTCAATGAACTTACCTCCATCATCAAATAACCACCAAACATCTATGGTGCCCTTGCACTGTTTCTTTGTGAATTGCTGACTAGCTGCTAGTAGCCTTTCATCTGCGATGCTAAGCTGCACTGGTGGACTCTTGGTATCTAAATGTGAAACAAAGAAAGAACAATAGTAAACTTATAACTGGCAGCTGTGAAATAATTGTTAAAGTTTTTACTAATATCTTTTTATTGTAACTAAGATTTTTTTGATAGAATTATATACAAGATGTCTAAAAACACATGACTGTCAGTGAGCGATGACCTCTGATAATAAGTGGGCTGCTTTGACCGCTGGTGGTCTTAGACGATTCTTTCAATGTATCATCTGTATCCTTTCCAATGTTGATAGCCACCAACAGCTCCTTCATCCCTGGAGCTTTCTCAGTGGAAGACAGAAATTCATCTGTTTGAAGGTTAATAAAATACAAATTGAAATACAGGTTAGAACAGAAGAATCCTTCATTTAATTTTTTATCTATACAAAATATTAGCGCACAGTAACATTTATTTCTTTGCATATCCCAGCTTAGGAAGCTGGGGTCAGCCCACAGGGTCCATCCATGATACTGCACCCCTAATGAAAGTAAAGGGTGAAGGTACTTCACTTGGCCAAGGTCAAGTGTCCAACACTGGTTTGGTCTTAAACTCCGATCTGCAATTTATCCTAATTAATAGCAATTATAGACTGAAGCTTGTAATATTGCTTATTTAAATGCAAATAAATTAATGTTAAATCAACACAAAGAAACTATATGTAAATTTATGCACTATTGTTTATTAGAATTATTTTTTTATTTTAGAACACAGATTTGTAATGTTTGTGTCTTTGTAATGTTTGTATTGTTTATTGCACTGTCTGCACCAGGTTGCACACATGCACTTTATGTCTATTCTGTTTAGTGGCTTTTTGTTGTTTTGTGAAATTCTATGTTTTGTGTAGCACCAGGGGGTCCTGGAGAAACGTTATCTCATCTCACTGTGTACTGCATCTGCTATATATGGCTGAAATGACAATAAAGCTCCTTGAACTTGAACTTGAACCTTGAGATTCTTTCCTTTAAACAACATATTTTTAATAAACCATTAAAATCCTTGAAATTAACTTCTGACTTGAAAGGCACAGGACTTTATGTTATCAATTAAATAATCAATAACATCACATGTTTGTAGTTAAAACAATTGGACAGAAACCTGTCTAATCTGGCAACACTGTCGGCTGAACTAGAGCCTAGGGTGGCACACACGTTAGCTCCCACAGGAAGTAAAAAAAATCAACTGCGTTAATTGAGTTCATTTTTACATATATTTAAAATTTATCGCGTGCATTAATGCACTAATTTTGACAGCACTAATAATAATAATAATAATGATATTAATTAAGTTAGTTATTAGTTATAGTTATTATTACATTTACCTTGCCCTTGGATATGAGAAATGTCCAAACCCTCCTTCAGCCTTAAGATGACCACACCATACTTTAGGTCAAAAGCATCACTAAAACAAATAAGGAAAAATCTAATATTTAAAGACATTTAATTTACAGGACATTATGTACAGTTCGTATTGTACATAAGTCAACATTTAAAGTGGATCAAAACCTTTCATCAAATTCCTCAAATATCGGTTCTTGTCTTAGGACAACTTTTCAAACCTCTTCAAATACATCAATAAATACATTTAATAGAATAATATGGAATATCTGAAATGACTTACTGAATTGTGTTGATATATATTTCCACATCTTTCATTTCACCATTCTTCCAGTTGTTTTTAAATCCCAGTACCATTGTGTTTGGTTTCAGACGACCCAAACCAGAAGCCTTGGGACAGAATCACACCCAGGATGAACTATTTTTATATAACTTTTAATAAAAAAGATATTTAAGAATTACTGAGACGAAAGCCGCAGCGCTAGGAATAGTTTGATTAAGTATTTGTAACACCACGCCAGCAGAGGGAGCCCTCACCTGAGTACTAACTATTTTCGTTTTATTTACTTCCTGTTTGGTGGCCATATTAGCCAAACAGTCCATTGTAAAGTCCATTGCCAGTTGTACTGCCTTACCCAGCGTTTCTACTCTCGTGTCTGATTGCCTTGGGTCTGATTTGTTTTGCCCATCAGACTGATTATTGTGTTACTGACCTGTTTGCCTATGACCATGATTCTAATTTTTGCTTCACATTTTGGGTTGTTGATCTCTACAACAACCCTCCACACATGGATTCTAATCCGATGGCTCTAAGCCTAGACTTCATTACGGTAGAATATAAAAGTGTCAAAAGCCTGTGGACCTGTGATTATTTCTGGCATAATCAGCAATAACATTCTTAATTTCCCCAGGTCATACAAATCAATGTGGAAATATACTTGTAGGAGATATTGAGCTCCTTGTCTGAGGTCCTCAGCAAACACCGGAGTATAAAAAGCCTTGATCCGCTTCTTAAGAAGCCAACGTTGATAACGCACTTGGTCATTCATTATCTCCTTATAGTTTGGCCTTCGGGAAGCCTCAAGTGAGACACAAAATTGGAAATATCATAATGTGCATCATTGTTTGAGTAAATCTGTAAAAGTATTAACAGTAATATTTAAGACATTTTCCGGGACCTACCATACGAACATGGCCACAAACCATTAAGCCCAAGTTTTTTGTGAAAGCATGTACTAGATTAAGTAGTGCTGGTCTTGCATTTGGGGCACCAATCATCACAACACACTGCGGCCTAGGAAACATACATACAAACCAAATTGTTGGCGTGTCTATGAGTAACATACATACGTGTTATTTCATTGGATAACAAACAGGAAACAGAATAAAAAGGAACATATTTAACGCTCACCTGAAATTTTTGATGTGATCCTCTACCCCAGTGAGATGCAGACAGTGTGACAGGGCTTGGTTGTACATGAGAGCTTGTGTGGACGAGCCCCAGTTTACATCTATGGTGGACAAAGTCTTAATAAATATCTTATTATTGTCTATTTTATCATACATAAATCAATACTTCAACTAAGGTAAGCAATTAGGGATTAAGGGCCTTACTCAGGGGCCCTGCAGTGGCAACTGGGTGGTGCTGGGAATCGAACCCTGATCTTACAATTAGCAGTCCAACACCTTAACCACTGTGCTACCACTTCCATCAAAATTTATGGATTTTGTATAAAGCCTTTCTTCATAAGGACCACTAAGGGCAGGTGAAATACCTGGTTTCTTGTAACTGACATAAATGTAGAGCGCCAGAACAATGACGTTGGTAAGGAGGGCAGCCCACCAGTTGATTACAAACATAACCACACAGCACAGCACAGCTCCTGCCAGTGACACCCACTTATTGTAATATTTAAAACTTGGACGCCATCCTGAGAAAACAAAACATAGCAGTGAGACACAAAAAGTGATGAAAATGAAATCAGTGTAAAAAAACACAATGGTAAATATTATATGTTAAGAAATTCTTAGTTTAATTAAGCAATTAATATTTGGGCAACACGGTGGCTTAGTGGTTCGCACTGTTGCCTTACAGCAGGAAGGCCTCGGTTTGATTCCCTGGGCAGGGGTGTTTCTGTGTGGAGTTTGCAAGTTGTTCCCGTGCTTGCGTGGGTTTACTCCGGGTTCTCTGGTTTTCTCCCACAGTCCAAAAACATGTATGTTAGATTGATTAGATTAGATTGATTGATTCTAAATTGCCCGTAGGTTTGAGTGTGTGTGTCCCTGTAATGGACTGGTGACCTGTCCAGGGTGTCCCCCTCCTGCCCTTCGCTCTTTCAGAGAAGGCTGGGATAGACTCCAGCAGATCCCCGTGACCCCGAATTAGAGAATAAGTGGGTATAGAAGATGAATGAATGAATATTAATACTTATATTTACTTTACAATCTGATTTCTCTGTAACACAGGATTTAGGTCAAAAACGACACATAACATTACATATCATTTGTTATTAACTTAAAACTAGGATATTTATTTTAATTATAGGAGTTAGGTAAGATATTCTTTTAGCAAATTAGCTTTATTGCACTCACCTGGGGAGTTAGCCAATGATGCATGGAAGACAGAAAAATTGATCAAGGCATAGGAGGCCAGGAAAAAGTTGGAAATGATGGGAGCGATAACATTGAGCTCAGCTAAAATAAAGGTGATACACAACAGTCAGATTATTGTCTATCCTAAACCACAATCCATACAAAGAAAATATTCTGTTCGAAAAACTTACCAATTAAAATAAAAGCCAAACCAATAAAGAAAGTAAGGACATATCCACGCAGAGGTTCGTTGTTTTTGCCGTAGCCTTTAGCAAAAACCCGTAATCCTGGGTAGATGTTATCCTTACACAAAGCCTACAAAGATAATTAAGTCCTCACTTATTATTTGCAGAATGTGCTTTAAACTCATTTGCTTGTTGCTACAAAATAAAGTCCACATCATTTTATTATTTTTATTATATATATATTTGCGCTGTGGTTTTTAACATTTCAGCATTCTGCTTAAAATACAACACAAACAATGCAACAATATGATAATATTCCTTGGAGTAAAACATTTCTAATGTAAATGTAAAGGTGTCATTTTTAAGGCTTCATTTAGCTGCCAGGACATACCAATTATCTACTCTAATTCTGCTTAACTGAACCCTAACTAATGTAAATTAATTAAGGATAAATAAGGATAACACCTTCTATAATAATAATGAATAAGGATAACACCTTCTATAATAATAAATAAGAATAACACCTTCTATAATAATAATGAATAAGGATAACACCTTCTATAATAATAAATAAGGATAACACCTTCTATAATAATAAATAAGAATAACACCTTCTATATAATAATGAACGCAGGATAACACCTTCTATAATAATAAAATAACACTTCTATAATAAAAAGGATAACACCTCAATAAAATAAATAAATAAATAGGACAACACCTTCTATAATAATAATAAATAAGGATAACACCTTCTACAATAATAAATAAGGATCAACACCTTCTATAATAATAATAATATATATGGATAACACTTCTATAATAATATAAATAAGGATAACACCTTCTATAATATAATAATAATAATAAATAAATAAGGATAACCCTTCTATAAATATGGAATATAGGATAACACCTTATCTATAATAATAAATATAATAAGGAATAACACCTTCTATCTAATAATATAATAAATAAGGATAACACGCTCAATATAATAATAAATAAGGATAACACAAAAAGGCTAACCCTTCTATAATAATAATAATAAGGATAACACCTTCTATAATAATAATCATAATAATGGATAACACCTTCGATCTAATAAATACATCTATAATAATAATAATAAGGATAACACCTATAATTCTATAATGAATAAATAAGGATAACATATAATAATAAGTAAATAAGGATAACACCTTCATAATAAATAATAAATAATAAATAAGGATAACACTTCTATAATAAAATAAATAAGGATAACACCTTCTAAGGATCATAATAATAATAATAGGATAACACCTTCTATAATAATATAAATAAATGATAACACTTCTATAATAATAATAATAAGGATAACAACCTTCTATAATAATAAAATAATAAGGATAACCCTCTATAATATAAATAAGGATAACACGTTCTATAATATAAAATAAGGATAACCACCTTCTATAATAATAAGAATAAGATAACCTTCCAACAATAATAAATAAGAATAACACCTTCTAATAATAATAAATAAGGATAACACTTTCTATATAATAATAAATAAAGAATAAAACCTTATATAATAATAATGAATAAGATACACTAACCTTCTATAATAATAATAAATAAGGATAACACTTCTATAATAATAATAATAACAAGGATAACACCCTTCTATATACATACACATAATAAATATATGATAACACCTTCTTGGCTAAAAAATGTCTACCAAAATATACTTTGAAAATGTTTCTACACGAAGAATGATGATGTCACCTGAAACACTTTTGGAGCACTGACTAAAGATGCAAGAGCTGATGAGAGAGTGGCAGAGAAGATTTCCTGCAGTGATGAGTGGGTCCCAACGCAGACACCAAACTCATCACCTATCCAAAAACAGCAAATGTGTATTAAGTGAATAAACCAATTGGTTCTGACTATAATCTGATTATAAGCAGTCTATAATCGCTGTATGTATGTTATATATATATATTATATTTTGTATTTTGTTTGTACTTTTTAAGTGTCTAAGAAAATTACAAAATCAAGACAGGAAGTTTTGCGCTAAACAAACACAGATGACCAATCGTTGGTAGAGGTGGCAATTTGGCACTATAAGAACTACAGATGTTACTTACTTCCTATATTGAATATTTATTATTATAAATATATATACAGTTCCGTACAGCTTCCTGTTTCTGTCTGTCTTGCACAGGTTGCACACATGCACTTTAATTGTTGCTAAGACAATTTACTTTTAGTCTTTAGCTCTGTGTTTTTTCTGTTAAGTGGCTCTTTGTTGTTATTGTTTTGTGTAATTCTGTGTTGTTTTTTGTGTAGCACCATGGAGTCCTTGAGAAATGTCACTGTGTACGGGGGTGTACGGCGTCTGCTATAATGGTTGATTTGAAATGACAATAAAGCTTCTTGGAATTGAACTTGAACTCGAACTAATTATTATTATTATTAATAATAATAATAATTTAAAAAAAATAGAATTAGAAAAAGTTATATTCTGTTCGAGTTTGGAGTTTAGATTTAGTACGTTGTTAAAAATGATTTAAAATGGTTGTACCTGAAAGTCATTCTGTAACCCATACTTGCATCCCCCTTCCTTGCAAATGGAAAAGTCATAACCAAGTGTACAGGCTGCATCTGTGCAGTTCTCAAGGGAGCCTATGATGGTGTCATTAAGCATCAACCTGTTGCAAAATACCCAGATCAGAATGCATAAATTATAGGGCTGGGTATGGTAAGGGCATACTACATACAGATCATGATACAGACATAAATATACTGATATAACTGACTTGTCATATCAAATAAAACTTACTTACAGGAGTAAGTCGACAGTTAAATTTGTAAATCTGAGAATATTAGAATAAATATCCCATCATTAATTACCATTGGACACAGCAATTGCAACATACACAATTCCAGTAATGAGTATAGCCAGTAGGGTTCCCTTTGGAATGGCAGATTGTGGATCCTAAGAAAAACACACAGTTTTTACACACAGTCACGACTAATTCTTGGCACTAAAAGTCATAAATACAATTGCAAAATTAATTGTCTATTATTTGCAAAGATAAACTATTTTTAGTTAGTGGCTGCACCTGATCCAAACAGGTTGCTGCACTGAATTGGTGATGATTATATGTTTGCTATATTTATTTAAACTATGATATATTCAGTATAGTTTTGTTGATAGTTTTCACTTTTGGACATTTTTCCACATAGTCCTTGTAGAAGATTGCACATTTTGCCTTGTTTCGTTTTTTTCTCTTAATAACTTCAGAGGCGTAGCTAGGGGTTTTCAGCAAAGTCAGTTTTCGCACCCCCTCCTGGCCCCATTGTGCCAAGGTGTAAGCCATAAAGGGGTTCATCATGCTTTCCCGGAAATGTTTAAGTTTAGCCTTCATATTTTTCATGGCATATTTTTAGAGTATAAAGAGGATGAAATAAGGTAAAATAATTAAGACAACAATGGTACTTTAAAGATATAACTGGGAAAACATTTCATTTTGAAATTCATTCCTAATTATGTTACATCAATTTGGCGGCCCCAGATGCTGTGTCCGGGGACAGATGACCTGTTGCCCCCCCTAGCTACGCCATGGCATAACTCACCTAAATCTAATATTCATTTATTGAATATATATTATTCAGGTCGCCAGTCTATCACAGGGCCACACATACTCACTCACTTACTCCTATGGGCAATTTAGAATCACCAGTTAAACCAATCACCAAAGTAAACCCACGCAAGCATGGAGAGAACATACAAACTTCACACAGAAACACCCCTGTCTGGGAATCAAACCCAGGACCCATCTTGCTGTGAGGTACCAGTGCCAACCGGTAAACCACTGTGCTGCCCACAAATCCAATAACATACCAAATAAATAAACTTCTGTACCATTTTATATCACATGTACAAGTTTTTTACAAAATGACTAAAACTGTATTTCTTTTAACCACATTAAGTGTCAAAATCATTTTAAGCCAATAGCTCAAACTCAGAAATATAATAAAGGAGCTGTTGTCAAATTTTACTAAGTGTTTTAAATAATTAACATTTACAGAATAAATTTTTACATGCATCCCGACATTTAATGCAATCGAATACATTTTAATTAAATTAAGGATGCAAATGGGCCTGATTTATCTGCTCTTATAGAATAATAATCAAGCTTACTAATAAATCCCCTGAGATATTAGCGCCTGCCAATATGCCCGTTGCAGCAGGGAAGAAGATGGCAAAAACAGAGAAAAATGTTTCCTCGTCTCTGAAATCTGGACCCATGTTCTCCATCATAATTGCAGCTGTAAGAAAAAAAAAGTGCTTTTTTGTATTTTACGCTACAAGATAAATACATTTTAAAGTAATTTCTATTTACAGCAGTATCAGTGTTCCGCTATATAACTTAACATTCTAACAGTTGCAATCATATCAAAATGGTTCTAACCATTATAACCGAAAAAGCCTTTGGGTTCCTTTGATTCCATGGGGATGAAGGAACCGATAAAGTAGTTGAACACTGCGGCCACAAGAATGATCAACAGCACAATCTGGGCCTGTGAAATGAGTAACATTTTTAAGCCACTTACCAGACTTAAGTTCTAGCGTTACTAAATTTCCTAAAATTTTACATTTGTAGCTGATAATATTAATAGGATTTATAACGTGAACGAAAAATTGCAAGATGTCCACCAATACCTTAGCCTCCCATTCCATTCCTGCCATTGATATGCCAAGCAGCAAGATGATTGTTAGAGTCCCGACTATACGGATGTCATTGATCTCATCTGTAATGAGGGCATCTACACTCTGCCAGCCCAAATGAATAGATAGTTAAATCATCATCCCGGATGCATTAGTCATAACATTATTCAGTTTAAATACTAACCCACTACATTTATCTACCTAAATATTTTAGCATACTCACATCAAGAAGCTCTACCACAGTTTCAGCAAAACCCACAACGTACATGGCAACAGCCACAGCATTCGCAAAGGCAAAAATAAGGCCAATTGATCCACCAAACTCTGGACCCAAACTCCTAGATATCAGGTAATATGCCCCACCTATAAAATTAAGATCTTACAAAAGTATTTACATATTTCATTATATGTATAAAAATGTCTGAGACAAAATGATTCGTACCTCCTCGCACAAAGCCATTGGTGGCTATAGCTGAAGTCGAGAGACCAGTGATAGTAGTCACCAAAACCGCCATCAGAATAATGGCACATGAAAGACCTAAGGAGAACGAAGGAGTTTCATTTCGAACTTTGTAGTCTTGAAATTATAAATATATAAATATAAATATATATTGTAATTATAAACATTTAATAATTATTGACTGAACATTTTATTGGCTTTCAAATATTTACCAATGCCAGCTTGGCCAACAATCCATGACATACGAATAAAAAGCATCACTCCCCAGATGTTCAGCATACATCGTACCTGTAAAGATTACAGATTAATGTTCTGCGGTTTAACCTTAAAAAACAGTCCAGAGCAATAGAGAGTGTGTAAAAGAGGTAAAGAAGTCGAGTACAGTCAGGTTTGAATGAGTGGAGAAACATGTCAGGAGCGATGTGTGACAGGAGAATTTGAGCTAGAATCAAGGGGAAGGTGTACAAGACGGTGTGAGATCAGCTATGATGTATGGTTTAGAGACAGTGGTGAGACCAGCTATGATGTATGGTTTAGAGACAGTGGTGAGACCAGCTATGATGTATGGTTTAGAGACAGTGGTGAGACCAGCTATGATGTATGGGTTTAGAGACAGTGGTGAGATCAGCTATGATGTATAGTTTAGAGACAGTGGTGAGACCAGCTATGATGTATAGTTTAGAGACAGTGGTGAGACCAGCTATGATGTATAGTTTAGAGACAGTGGTGAGACCAGCTATGATGTATGGTTTAGAGACAGTGGCACTGAGGAAGAGACAGGTGGCAGAGCTGGAAGTAGCCTAGCTGAAGATGTTGATGTTTTCTTTGGGAGTGACAAGGTTGGACAGGATTAGGAACGATTTTATTAGGGGGACGGCTCATGTTAGATGTTTTAGGGAGAAAGTCAGGGAAGCCAGATTAAGGTGGTTTGGACATGTGCAGAGGAGGGATAGTGAATATATCGGTAGGAGGATGTTAGAAATTAAGTTACCAGGCAGAAGGTAAAGAGGAAGACCAAAGAGGAGGTATATGGATGCGATAAACAAGGACATGACGTTAGTGGGTGTGAGTGAAGAGGATGTAGAGAATAGGGTTAGGTGGAGACAGATGATTCGCTGTGGAGACCCCTAAAAAGGGAACAGCCGAAAGGAGGAGAAGAAAGTTTAAACTAAAGAAAGGTGTAGTATGTAGTATAACATAAATTGTTTATCAGGGTCTTGAACACACTGTACTGCAGCCTATGTTTGTTTTAAGACTATTCTTGAATTTTTAAGTCAAAAATAAATACTTTAAGATATAATTTACTAACAAGGACACCAGTTATCCATCCAAACTTCACTGTGCCCCCTTTGGACTCAGGTACATCCTTTAATGGTGCCTCATCTGCAGCTGCTGGCTCCTCCCCGTTTGCCAAGCCATCCTCGAAAGGTTCCTGTGGATAAGGTATGATAAATAAAAGTAAAATAAAAAAACACAATGAATAAAGTAATGACAAATGTCATTTGTTTAGTTTAAATTTTATATCAAGTGTAATGTGGCACGCCGTTAACAAAAGGACAGGGGGGCGTGATACCCGCAGTTTTGCCAGAAATTGACCCCTGCACTTTTGATAGGGAAAAATTGGACGCCCTGTGCTATTTGCTAACTAAATCCTTCAACAACAGACATCACATTTATTGTAATTTTAGTCATACATCAATGTTAAGTTTAAAAGTTTGAAAATGTCTCCTGCGCCCCTGAGTGTAATCATTTAGAGCTACATTAAAAATCTAACTCAGTTTACAAAACTGTCGTCAAGGAATTTTAAGGTAATCTGTATTCGTGGGGAAGTGGTGGCTCATGGATAAGGTGTTGGACAGCCAACCCAAAGATTGTGGGTTCAATTCCCAGCTTCACCAAGCCACCACTGCTGGACCCCTGAGCAAGGCTCTTAATCCCAGTTGTATCATTGAGGATCTGGATAAGGGTGTCTGCCAAATGCTGTAAATGTAAATACCTTCAATCTGAGTATTTGAGGTTTAAGAACTTTGCTGTGGCAGTTTGGTGGTCTTAGTTAGTGAAATCACTACTTCCTGGTCAGCAGACCAACCCTTGTCCCACAAAAATCTACTGCTAAAAATGTATATAACATAAACATTTGTTTAAAAGATATGAATTTACAACTTCCTTAGTTTTTACGAACTTTCGCAAACTTACGACAATTCTCAGTAGTTACTACGATTCTTACATTAAAAAGTTTAGTGCTGACAGCCAAAGTGGTTTTTTTTTGGGTGTGCAAAATATGTCACATTATGTCAGATCCAGTGATAACATGCCAACCTAAATAAGTCACATTATCTTCCCAGGAGGGCAATGCAGCTGGCCAAAGCAAGGAGACACTGGGCCATTGACACAGACGTCAGTTAAACATAGGGTTATTGTTATGGGTCTCTGTGTTCTGTCCAAGCATCCATGGTGCTGCATGGAGTGGGTTTGGGAAGAAAGACCATTGTCTAAAACGAGTGTGTGGGTAAAGTCTCTGACATCACACAGCCC
Organism: Bagarius yarrelli; assembly: GCA_005784505.1. Classification (NCBI taxonomy): domain Eukaryota; kingdom Metazoa; phylum Chordata; class Actinopteri; order Siluriformes; family Sisoridae; genus Bagarius; species Bagarius yarrelli. Next base: position 2,493,455 of record VCAZ01000026.1, on the reverse strand, counting down.
ATTCAACTGGAAACAAACATGCACGATGACAATATAAGCAAAAAAAACACCTACAACATTTAATATCCTTTCGTGTTCAATTTGTTTTATTTAACTAAGGTATTAAATGATGTCAGTATTTAAAGTGTATAACAGCCTCATAATAAAACCATGAAACTGATATAAAAAAAGCCAAAAGTTGGAAGATTTCACAAATTACTTACCAAAAGCCTTTGTTTTGCAGTAGAGGGTACAAGAGAGTTTTTCTGCTCCTGTATGTTTACATCAATTTTAATGTTTTATGCTTAATTTCATTTTCTTCTGTTTTAGTTTTTACTTTAATTTTTTATGATGTTTTATATTTATTATTATTATTATTATTATTATTATTTTTATTATTATTATTATTGTTTTATCAATTGTTTTTACATTTTATGGCTATAATTTGCATATTCCATTTGTTCAGCACCTATCTGTTCTACTTGGTAGATCGGTGGTAGGCCATATAAATAAATTAAATTGAAGTTAATTTAATGGAATTGAATTGAACTGAATTGAATTACTAATGTTAACATCTGGATCACATTTTAAAGGCTTTATTACTTTTTTAAAACTCTGTTTGTTTGCTTAGTTTTTTTCAGAAATAAGGTAATGAACTGCTAAATGGAAGACCTGGGTTCGATTCCCAGCACAACTACTGCTGGGCCCCTGAGTCAGGTCCTTAACCCCAAATTGCTCAGTTTTATAGAAGAGATAAATGTAAGTCTCTCTGAATAAGGGCGTCTGGATAAATGCTGTAAATGTAAAACTATAAATAAAGTTAAATTGAGATCAGATTTCTTACTTTATCAAGCTCATCATGAAGTTCGGAAAGCGATGGTCGAATAAGCTTCTCTCCAAGAGGCGCCTCTGTTTGCCGGTAGAAATCAATATTTGGTACCGCATCAATGGTGTTATGGCCGAAGGTTCGCAGATAATATGTGCTGGAGTGTGTGTCAGAAAAATGGCTAAGACCCCCTGTAGAGGAGTGCAGACTGGCTTCACTGCGCACCGTGTCTCCTTCAAACGCCACATCTGATGCTCCATCTGCAGGAGAGCCTGAAGGGTCCAAAAAGTTCACAACCCGAAATCGACCTTTGGCTTCCTCTCCAGCTGGAGCCGACCTTGTTCCAGGTGGTGTTTTTGGTGCTGCGCTCGCAGCTGCAGATGCAGCTGCAGCCGCCTCTGCTACACGATCCACCTGAAATCGGCTTGAAGCCGATCCAGTTGTCTTTAGACTCGGTTTCTGGGCTGAGGGAGGTGATGATGGTGGTGGATCAGACATGGTGAAACAGCACTAGTAGTTACCTCTGGCGTGCGCTGTGCTGAATGTCCCAGACGCGGAGCGCGTTTACTCGCGCGCGCATCGCATCCACACTTTGCGAAGGACGTAATTCATGAGCTCGTGACTCATCAAGCTGGCGTGCATCTCCAAATTGAGGCCCAGACCACTACTAAATAAACATTTTAATGAGTGCAAAATTAAACCATTAACCTAAATGATTATACCAAACATAATACATAGTTTTTTTTAGACTTTACCAAAGTGTGTCCAAATGTGCTGCTTATGTCTTAATAATAATAATAATAATCACATGACAAATAACATAGTAAATAAGATTTTTGTACTAGGATGCTGTGCTTACTTACAGTTCTGTAAATTATATAAACAACATAATAGTTTTCCTCTTTTAAACCACATAAAAGCAAGAGAAAGCATTTAATGTTTCCCACGTGCTCTTACATTTGCATTTGTAATTCAGAGGAAAACAATTGTTTTCTGTACGGAGGGAGGATGACACTCATCCCTATTACCATAAAGCACAACACTCCCTTTCACTCCTGGCAAAATGCAGAACTGAAACAAATCCCTGAGTAATTGTAATGCATATAAAAATTATACATGACAAAACAAATATTCTTGTAACAGACTGCACATGGAGGGAGGCTGTGGTTCTAAATCAGAGAAACACGATGAGGCCCTGATTTCCTGTCAGTCAAACTTATCTTCATATTCAATTATTTACAAAATGCCAACCGCAAAAGCTAAATGGTCCTCAAGCAGTCGGTGGTTTTGTACATTCTGTTTTGGGAATGAGCGATTTTTCGCATTCATTTTGATTTATTGTCGACGATGACATCAGTATTTTTCCACCCTCTGATTGGTTAATCACAGTAAATTCTTACATCTTGGCACAGACTAGTAAAACGAGTCTGTACAGTGGAATTAGAATTGTTACGCCCACAATGGCTGACGGAGGAGGAGAAATTAACTTGGTCTCGGAGAAACTTAAAAATACATTTTTAAGGCGGATTTTTCCGGAAAAGTTAGACATGGTGAGCAGAGTTCGGTTAACCCAGACGATAAGTTTATTCACCACTTCCAGACCAGTGCAGCCTACTGGTAACACTGACTAACAGCCTTTAAATGTATGATATATTTTATTTAATTGTTTTAGGTTTTTGTGATGTTATATTAATATTAAGATAAATATTGATTCTTAACTGCTCCAGATGTTGTATGTGGTACAGTTGTGGTTGTAGTGTAGAGGTTTGGAGTTGTGTTAACGGGTTTCCTGCTTTAATAAAAATGCCTTTTATCCTCAGTATGTAAAATGTCTCTCTCTCTCTCTCTCTGTAATTCCACGCTGTGTTATATTGCATTATAGCATCATGGTTTCTATAATTATGAGGGTTAGGGTTGTGGTGGTATTAAAGGTGGTATCAGTCAGGTAAAACTGCCGCCACTGTTGTATACACTAAACTCAAATTGCAGACGAGAGACACTTAAACACAATGAGGAACACATGACCTAAACTAACCAATGAAAACATGACATCGACAAGGGCATCACATGACAGGAACAAGACAAAAGGACAAACAAAGAACACAAACATAAAACTCAAAACACAAACATATGAAACACTAAACCTTACAGTTAGGCAGCAGGAACAGACATAAAACAGGTATAAACTTTATTATACGTTGTTTCTATATTTACATGTTTTAAAGCTTGGCAATGTGTATATCATACAATAAATTGTAATGCTTATGTTCATGTATATGTTCATGTATGCATGTTTAACAAGGATGGTGACAGTAAATGTGAACGAGTCTTTGTACATCCTGGGTGTTGTAGTTTGTGGTGGCCATTTTTTAAGGGTGTGTTGTAGTGTGACCCTGATTCTGGCATCAACATGAGTCAATCAACTTTACAGGTAAAATTTTACTTACATATATAGATATATATATATATATAGATATAGATATATATATCTATATATACTCTATATCTATATATATATAGTATCTCTATATATCTCTGATATATAGATAGATAGATAGATATATAGATATAGATATATAGATATATAGATATATATATATATATATATATATATATATATATATAGATATATATATATATATATATATATATAGTTAAATATATATAGACTTGCAATGCATTATAACTGAATTTGGTCGATTTACCAAAGTTGGATTCACTAATGTATTTACAATGGCAGTGGTAAGTACAAGGATTTTCAGCAAAGTTTTGCTGTGATTAGAACTTAATCTTCGCTGACTTGTAAAACTTGTTCAATAAATGGTAAAATGATGATGAAGTGGTGAAATGGGGCTTAGTGGTTAGAACTGTTGCCTCACAGAAAAAGGCTCAGGTTCGATTCCCAGGCAGGGGTGTTTTTGTATGGAGTTTGCATGTTCTCCTTGTGCTTGCGTAGGTTTACTCCAGGTTCTCCGGTTTCCTCCCACAGTCCAAAAATATGTATGTTAGGTTGATTGGTGATTCTAAATTTTCTATAGGAGTGAGTGTAAGTGTGTGAGTGGCCCTGTGAGGGACTGGCAACCCGTCCAGGGTGTCCCCCTTCTGCCTTTCATCCTTTCAGAGACGGCTGGGATAGACTCCAGCAGATCCCTGTGACCCCGAATTAGGGAATAAGCGGGTATAGAAGATGAATGAATGATTGAATGAATGAATATTTTTCTAGTTTCAATCAGGATCTTCCAAATCATTTTCATTGTTGATGTAAACGGATTTATCACACCTCCGGCATACTTTACCACAGATTTTCCACTTGGTTTGAAAACACTGCCCACATTGTGGTGACAGAAGTGTAAAATGATTGAACCTCACTGAGTTGTGTCCAATAGTCTCTGTAGGCCTTTCTGAATCTATAAAGCAAAAAATTATTATTTTTATTTGAAAATGGGGCTAACCCAGAGAAGCTATGATTAACAAATACCTTTTCTAGTCTTACAAGGTTAATGGACACAGCAGAATAGATGCTAGAAGTTTCCTCAGAACACATGCTGTTGTATTCATCTCTGGAATTGACACATAACATTCAGACTGACTAAGAATGTTTCTTCTTAATACAATAAAAGAATCGTCAAGAAATTTATCGATGGATTTATCTTACTCAGTATGTGTAAATTCAGCCATGAAGCCTATAGAATTCAGCCTCTTTTCCAAAGATATGATCTTCATTGCCAGGTAACACGATGACAAAATCAAAATGCAGATCCTGTATAAACAAACCAAAGCAATATATTTATATTTCAACTTTAGGTATTTGACTAAAGCAGAAGTTATTGAACAATAAGATAAACGACTTACAGAAATAGATACACCAGCAGGAGGACATTAAGCAAATTTGGTCTCTGGGTTTTACTGTCATAAACATTCCGTTTGTGTTCTTGGGGGGTGGACAAAAATATATTTCTCAATAAAATTGTTCTTGGTAGAAATTTTTAAGGAAAAAAATGAAAAATTTGTTTTTTAAAGACGTGTCTGATATTTTAAAAAACCTGAGGACGTAAACGAACCTGGCTTTTTTTGATACACTGGTGAATCTGGAGAGTCCGAACTACTGCTATATCCCAGTTCATGACTCGGTTGAGCCGCTGGACCGTCCAGATCGGACAGATCTGCTGAAAAACTCTGTCAGTTACAAAAGTAGAAGAAACGTTATATATTGAATTTGACATATAAAGAGTTGAATTTCTGAATAAATTGTGCATAGTTACCCTGGGAAGTGTGGATGGTGACACTGTGTAATTGCCTTCTGCCGAGGAAAGAAGAGAACTGTTTCCCAGACACTTGTCCTGTGACAAAAGTAACATGTTAGATGTTAGTGATCACCTTAACTAGCGATGTATTAAATGTAAAAACTAAAAATAGAAAATATATACTGTGATAAACACTTACATCCAAATGGGAGCAAACTGACATCAAAACCTTGTATGTTGTGTCCCGGGACAGGAATGACACAAAAACGTACTGAAAAACCAATCAAATCTTTATAAAAATGTGGGGTTTTTTTCCAGATTTAAGTTTAATTGAGTGGGGAAGTGGCAGTGCAGTGGATAAGCTGTTGGATTGCGTTCTGCAAGGTCAGGTTTCAATTCCCAGTACCATTAAATTACCACTGTCGGGCCCCTGAGCAAGGCCCTTAACCCCTTATTGCTCAGTCATATAAAAGCGTCAATTTAATGTGAAATAATTAAACATTTTGATCAGTTTTTTTTGTCTGGTTGTCTGGAATGGGACAGAAATGACACAAAAATGTACTAAAAACCAGTCGAATTTTCATAAAAATGAGGGGTTTTTTTTTTGTAGATTTGAGTTTGGTACTTGAATGAAGACAAACTTACCCTTTCGTGTGACGTTGTGATAATCAATGCATTTGGTACTAAGATGGCAGTTTTCGTTTTCTTTATTACCGATACAGACAGAACTGGGATGGTGATCTAGAACATGTGATGTATTAAGTTAGGTTAATTATAAAACTGGACAAAAATAAACTTTGGTTTATTTACCAAGCAGATGTTTACCAGAGTACAATACAGCAAGGCCATGTACAATACAGCAAGGCCATGGCATACAAATAAAACAAACTGAGGAAGTTGGGTCAAAAAGTATATATTCAATTCTAGAATTAATCCAAAATGTATAAATCCTAAAAGACAATATAAAAAAATAAGACATACAACTGTAAAAATATCTCAACTATGCAGAAAATATATACAAATATTTGTTTTAAAAATGAAGCAATGCATGCCAAAGGAAAAACTTAACAATGAATAAAAATTTAATAAGTAATAAGTATTTTAATTCGGTGGGAAAGTGGTAGCTGTTGGATTGCTATCTGGAAGGTCAGGGTTTGATTCCCAGTACCACCAAGTTACCACTGCCGGGTTCCTGAGCAAGACTCTTAACCGCTAATTGCTCAGTCATATAAAAGCGTCTGTCAAATGTAAGTTTTGGTGTCTGGTAGTAAATACCTTGGTGTCTTTACCAAAGACTTTGGAGTGGAAACAGATCCAGTTATCAGACACGAAAAGTCTCCCTTGGTAAAGAATGTCTTTCTGCAGTGCACATGTGTAACCTACAAACACATAACATGCTAAAACACTCAACATCTTTAACATGTCCGTTTATCAAAAGCTGAAAAACAGAGAACATTAAGTGTCTTTTACTTTGTATTCCATTTAAAGGGGAAATGGTAGCGCAGTGTTAAGCGGCCAATTGGAAGATCAAGGGGGTTTGATTCCCAGCACCACCAAATTTACCACTGCTGGGCCCTTAAGCAAGGTCCCTAACCTCCAATTGCTCAGTTGTATAAAAGAGATGAATGTAAGTCGCTCTGGATAAGGACGTCTACCAAATGCTGTAACTGTGTTTGTATCTGTTAAAGTGTCTGTTTAATAAGCTAACAATGATAATAAGGTTTGCTTACTTTGTTTCAGCAACTCATTCTCGCTGATATCTTTGAAGAGTTTGTGGTATTGGGTATTTGTTCGATGAAACTGAAACAAATGAAAAAAATTGGATTATTGTGCATAAACTTGCTTGTTGAATATAATAAAAAAAATACTCACATGGTAGCTCTGCTGCTTCTTTCTTTCAATCTTCGATTCAGAGTCAGTTGTAATGTGGGACAATACTGAGGAATCTATTGTTTTGGACCTGCACCACAAAATAAATCAAAACATATAATTGTATATGTGGTATTACATCACCAATGGCCTGCAATTTAAGTAGGTATGAACCGATACAGTATTTTCAAAGACAGAGTACTGATATTTTTTTTACAGGTACTCGTCGATAACGATAACGATACCGATACCTGTACTTTTTTTGGGATTGGGGATTTTCGCTTGGTCGGTTTCCAAATACTAACGTTACTGCTTGACGCAAATTTTTGCTTTTTTTGTTTTATTTTCAGATATTTTATCAGATTACAAGTAGTCATTTTAGTACCGTTTGATATTTTTTGTAACATAGTTTACAGTCTGCTCCGCATGTGTTATCATCATTCATTCATTCATTCATTCATTCATCTTATTCATCTTCTATACCCACATATTCCCTAATTTGGGGTCACGGGGATCTGCTGGAGTCTATCCCAGCCGTCTCTGAAAGGGCAAAAGGCAGAATGGGGAATACCCGGACAGGTCACCAGTCCATCACAGGGCCACACACACACAGTGTGGGCAATTTAAAATCACCAATCATACATGTTTTTGGACGATTCTGGACTGTGGAAGGAAACCGGAGAACCCGAAGTAAACCCATGCAAGCACGGAGAGAACTCCACACAGAAAGGCCCCTGCCCAGGAATCAAACCCAGGCCTTCTTGCTGTGAGGCAACACTGTTAACCACTAAGCCACCGTGCTGCCCTATGTTGTCATCAGTAATTTTGACATTTTTCCACACTGCTTAGCCTGACATTTCATTGCTGCTGCTGGAGTCTTTAAGTCAATGATGTCATAAGGAAGCCGGCGCTGTAGTGTAGTGGGTTAAGGCGCCGGCACCCACATGTGCAACCCGGGTAAAACGGGTTTAATTCCGGCCTGGGTCCTTTCCGGTCCCACCTCTATATCTATCTCCCCCATTTATCCCTTTAGCCCAAAAATATCTTTAAAAAAATAATGTCACAAGAGGTATCAGTCTTTGATATTGGAATGTTTTTACGAATACAATCATGAGCACATGAGCTCAGTATCGGTCCTGATACCAATACCAGTATCGGTGCATCCCTAATTTTAAAAATAGAATGTTAAGAAAGAATAATGTGAATAATGTGAATAATGTGAATAATGTGTGGTCATGCAGCTTTTACCCAATTAGTGTTGGACTTCCTCTTCTTTCCAAGATTTCAGATTGAGTGTCCGTTAATGTGGACATGTTCGATTTGATTATTTTCCTTTCCATTAAAGTCTCCTCTCTTCCATTTTCAGAATTAGGACTAACAAGAAAACACCAGAAACAGTAACTCTGAGTTAATGATGTAAAGATATATTTGATACATGGGGTAATACAGATTTAACCGTGGTGAAATATTAAAGTTTAATTTTTTTTTTTTTTTAAATTATAAATGTTCAGGGGGTGTAACATGCTCTAAAGCACTTTTTTTTTCTACCAAAGTATCTGCTACCTGTTGCAGATATGCTCAGACTTGATAAACAAATTCAGCGCTTTGGCTTAATCTTAGTTCACTTTGAATACAGACTTTTTTACAGCAAGACATTAGCATGCTGGATTTGTGCTTAACTGCTATGTTAGCATTTTTTTTTTTGAAACGTTGGTTAGTTTTGACCTATAATACATTTATAAGAACGTAAAAGTAAATGCATATTACAAGAACTTACCATTGTAACACGAGCTCGTTTAGTTGACTGGGTGAGACAGAGCATGTCGGTCTGACAGCAGCGGTGCTGCTTCTGTCATCACAACTAAAAGGTTTTTCCATCGACAATAATTTTTAGAATAATTCTTCTCTCTACATGAAGTTGTTTGCAAAGCTTCATCTGTGTTCTCAGATTTTAGGCAGTGGGGAGGTCTCTGACCCAAACACGGTCAGTTGATAAGTGACTTGTTTGCTTCTCTAAAAATGACAAATATTGATGTGGCCACTGAGTAAAGGTTACATTCTGCAAAAAAAAAAAGGGTTATAACATAGTCACTAGGTATTTTAACACATGTAGGGTACACATATAAATATATAAATATATATATAAATATAAAATATAACAATTACAGTAAGTGTGTCTTCTGCAAACTGTTGTCCAACCAAGTTGCAACCATGATATTTGTCTTCGTTGTCTTTACATTTTGTAGCATTTTAGTTTGTTCAGTGGAACAATAAGAGACACAGTGTCCCAGCATGTCAATGCCCCTAAACTCCAGATTTGGTTTTTAAAGGCTGGTGTGGAGGATCTTGGAAGTTCTGCACCGAGCCCTAACCTCAACCCTACTAAACACCTTTGAGATGAAGTAAAACACCATCTGCACCCGGACCTCCTTACCTGCCATCAGTGTCTGATGTCTTTGCAGCTGAATGGGAAAATCTACAAAGCCATGTTGAGAAATTGGAAAGGCTTTTTTTTTAGAAGTGTGGAGATATTTATATAAAGGGGAAAACAGTCAGACTGAATCTGGAACATGATTGTCAGCGAACTAATATTGATGTTTACAGGTATCCCAGTACTTTAGTCCATTTAGTGTAATTAAAGAATAAAGCAGGATTAATAAAAGTGTCTTATAACATTATATACCGTCTTCTGTAATTCGCCAATATTTATCCATCAATGTATCGTCTCTTATTCATAATCAGGATTACAGGGATCTGCTGGATCTCAGCTGTCATTGGGTGAAAGGCAGGGGTCACCCAGGACAGGTCCTCAGTCCATCACAGGGTAACATACAAACAACCACTCCTATGGGCAATCATCAATCAATCTAACAGACATGTTTTTTTGACTGTGAGAGGAAACCGGAGAACCCGGAGTAAACAGTACTAAACATTAAACCACCGTGCTGCCCAATTTGGCAATTTCTTTTAAAATAAATCTATTTCTCTTTCTGTCGTTCACTCAGATGTTGTGTTGTCACAACACTAGCGGCGGGTTTTTGCTCAGCGGAAAGCCTCGGCCGCCCCGGCCTCTCTCCGCTGTGGCCATATATCTGAAGGTAGAAGGACCCGAAACGTGACCCCTAGGGTATTGCGGAATTAAATGGGTTACCACAGTATTTTAAATAATATGCAAATATATAGGCTTATTTTTTTTCCTTTAGTGTTTTTAGTGGGGGTGGGGGGTGGGTTTCACACACCAAAAAAAAATAATTGCACAAATGATCTCACAATTCTGACTTACTAACTCATAATTACGAGATTATTATTATTATCATTAGAGTTAGAATTATTATTATCATCTCGTATTTATGAGTTAGTAGGTCATAATTACGAGATAATTTGTGCGATTTTTTTTTTTTTGCAATGCGCTTCTGCACTTTTTCTTTCCTTTTCCCTTTTTTTCCCTCACTACAACCACTAGAGTCCGCGTTTACACACAAAAAAACCAAGAGTCACGCTGGACTGCTGACATCATCAACATGCGTCAGCTTCCTGTTATACATATGTCTAATCTCACACTCCATTCACTACATAGTGCACTAGATAGGGACTATTTCTGAATTCCACTCATGTCAGAACAGATTATAAGGGACTTTGTTAATGCGCGGAATTTTTTACAATGCACTACAAAACATCAGTATTTAAACCAGAAACCTTAAAGAATATAAAACACTTGTAAACACACTCTAGGGATTAGGGAGTAGGGTGCAATATCAGTGGAAGACTGTTAATTATTTGCCCTATTTTGTAAGAAAGTCATTCTTTGACACTTTGGTGTCAGAAGTTTTCTTCATTTCTATCATATTACATGCAAAGACTCATCACATACAGTACATCCATCTGATACTTAAAAGTAAGTACTTATACATCAGACTCACAAGTTCATAACATTTTTATTATTGCTTGCTAAAATCTATCTACCCCCTACACCCCCCCCCACCCTGAATTTACCCCACTTTACTGAATTCATGTCTATATGTTGCAGTGATTTTATTATTATTTGATTTTAGTCCTTTAAGGCATGACAAGTGTTCAGATGAGTGCTATGGATGAGATGGTTGAACAGTTCCTGGATTCTGCTTCCAGGGGTGACCTGGACAAAGTTTCCACTATGATCTCTCACTCTAGTCAACTGCTTAATGAAAGTGGGAGACAAGGATGGACCGCTTTAATGCTGGCTGCTCGAAACGGACACTTCGATGTCATAAAAACCCTAGTTTTAAATGGGTAAGTGTGTATGTGTGTGTGTGTGTTAGGGAGATTGTTGTAGAAAAATCGCATTTGAACCTAGATTGCCATAAAAGTCTAAGTTCCGATCTCCATTTTAGCGACTTTCTGCCTTTCAGAAAGACTATTAATTAATTAGGTGTGTGTACATTTCACACACAAGCTGGTCAGTTGCACCTACGCATCAAAAACACAGATACGACATACCGTATAATTAAACATATTCTGGCCAGATTGTTTAAAGTGTTTGTCTTTAATCCTGTCTTGTAATTGGTTGTTCTAATGTTTTTTTTTTATTTTAAATAATTATTATATTTTTCTCTTTTATTAAGTAATATTTACGCCTATTTATGCGTGTTTAGTGTAAAGCTGTCACAGTTACCTTATGATTGCAATTATTTGACATAACCCTAGGTCAGCGGTGGGCAATCTCGGTCCTGGAGGGCAGAGTTTAGCTCCAACTTGCCTTAACACACCTACCTGTGTTAGTTTCAAGTCTACCTAGCAAGATCTTAATTAGCTGGTTCAGGTGTGTTTGATTAGGGTTGGAGATAAACTCTGCAGGACACCCAGGACCGAAATTGCCCACCCCTGCCCTAGGTTGTCATATTCAACCACAATTATTGTACCTGCATCACCCTACTTCAAACCAGAGTATGTGAGCAGGGAGAGGAGTGCAGCGTGTGATTTTTGCCCAGGGTTCATCACTTTTTAAAAGTAGGGACTGTTGTGGTTTTTCTGTCGCTCCAATCATGCTCCACTAACGCTCCATCACAAGCTTAACAGCCCATAATGCCAGTGTACAGAGCATAATTAAACTCTTATGTTGCTAAACAGTTAAAAAAACACTGACAGAACACAATAAATATTAAATATTTCTTTAAATACTAACAATCTATAATAAAATATTTACACTGGAGCGTTAATGGGGCACTAATAAGCACTAATGGAGTGAGGAGGCAGTGAGGAGAGAGTTCTGTTATGGTCCTAGTTTATTGTGATTATATCTCAATTTCTTATTTCTGTAGGATGCAGTTATTATTAGTTATTAAATTAATTACCTTATTATTAGTGGGTGTGAGTGAAGAGGATGTAGAGAATAGGGTTAGGTGGAGACAGATGATTCTCTGTGGTGACCCCCTAAAAGGGAACAGCCGAAAGGAGAAGAAGAAGAATAAAAAAGAATATAATAAGATTAAGAATGAATCAAAAATAAGAATAAAAATAAGAATGAATCTATAAAGACTATAGAATATATTTAACTTCATTGTCATTGTGTGAGGTACGTGTACAGAGCCAATGAAATGCAGAGTTTTTCGCATATCCCATCTTAGTAAGTTGGGGGTCAGGGCGCAGGGTCAGCTATGATGCAGCGCCCCTGGAGCAGGAGGGGTTAAGGGTCTTGCTCAAGGATCCAACAGTGGTTGGCTTGCCGGTGGTGGGGCTCGAACCCAGGTGTTTCTGGTATTCAGATCAGCAACCCAGCACCTTAACCATTTGAGCCACCACTGCCCACTATAAATCTGTAAAAGGATGTTTAAGAAAACGAATATTAATATAATGGTCTGGTGTCGCATAAATAAATGAATACACAATAGAATGAGTGGGAGTAATTCCATCCAATAACAGTCACCCTAAGAGCCACGCATTTCTAAACATATTCTAGAACGTCATTATAAATATTATTACGCTTCTTTTGTTATCATGTAATAATTAATATAAAAATGGTCAATGGATATTTTTCATACAGCTCATTCAAGTGTAAAAATTCTCAACTGATTTTTTTTATGTTTGTTAACAGGTGTAATAAATTCTTGGTGAATAAATCTGGACAAACTGCTCAAGACATAGCAAAATTCTGGGGACACCGACACATTGCCCGGTTCCTAGCCAGTAGTGGGGATGTCGGACTTCCTGGAGTTTTACCAAGCGATAGGTATTCCGAGAACGAAACTTTCTTTGGTAAAGAATATCTCAACAGAATGAGTGATAAAAGGACGGATCCGGAATGGCTTTCAGTTAAACAGTCTTCAGCCGAAACAGTGTTCATTGTGTTTCATAACTTGGACCCGTTTGTTAGAACAGAGCCAGAGTTGAAACTGTACAGGTTTGGAAAGGATTCTGTGAAGGACATACTCGAAAATAGCGACACGTTGGTTGTTTTTCTGGGAGTAGAGAAGCAGGAAAGTTCACCGTCTACACCAGAGTCTAAGGATGATGGGCTCATTGCATGGTTTGCTTTAAATACCAAGGAGAATCCAATGGAAAGTCTTAAGATCCAAGCTTCAAACAGCTGCTTCCTTACAGGGGCAATGCCGAGACTCCTGATGCTGAATGAAGACGAAGCAGGTGGGAGATCCTTTCTCATTAGTCCTAATCAGTGCATTATCTAGGTTTATTTTGCATATTTTACTTTATACAGTATGACAAAAAATGACAAGCAGTAACTTCTGAATGTTGTTCTGGTTCTAAAGGTATATATCGGATTATCTTACTCTTTTAATGCACACAGACTGGAGCAAAGCAGAGGGGGAAGGGTCGGGTTTGGGGGATGGGAAGATCTTTTTTCATTAGTAGTAACAGTGCAGAATGGGTCTGGTTGGAGGGCAGAACCTCATGTTCTTTGATAAGGCTCGAAATTGCTAATGGCACACAGAACAGCATTTTTGTTTTTGATTTGTACAGGTATTGTTGCACAAGCAAGGTCCGTCCTGGCATGGCACAGCAGGTACAGTTTCTGCCCAACATGTGGTGGTAAAACCAAAGTGGATGAAGGAGGTTATAAAAGAACCTGCTTGACAGATGGCTGCAGGAGTCTCAAAGGAATCCATAATACTTGTTACCCTCGAGTTGGTATGTCACCTCATAGTTGTTTCTGCTATCGGAAATTACAAGTGAAATTAATCGCTGGCTCGTTGTACAACAGACCCTGTTGTGATCATGCTAGTTCTTCATCCAGATGGGAATCGGTGCCTTCTAGGAAGAAAGAAGACGTTTCCACCAGGGATGTTTTCATGTCTTGCTGGTTTCATTGAACCAGGTGATTAAAAAGCAAAAGTATGATTCTGTTTAAGCAGTGGTGGGCCGTCAGGGTCAGCAAGTCCTTCTCTGCTGTCTAAACACTATCAGAAGCACTGACCTACATTTACAACTTTAACTCTAATATTTGTTTTATTCATCTATTTCCAACAGTTTATTCTCTTCATTTCGTAGTGCTTCTCTTGCTGCACCGCTTCCAGTTTGTGTATGTGGATGTTAAATTTTTTATCCAATTAGATTTCAGTTTCTATGTGCTGCCATGTTAATCTACTCTGCCAATATCTTCAGAATCAGTAGCGCTGCCCATGGAACTTAAACTATATTAGCAATGGGACTGTTTCTTTAACCAATAAGATTTTAAAAATCGCCTCACAAGGTCAGCTAGCTGGCCCACAATAACGTCAGCGTTTTTCTGTCCTCTGATTGGTTAATCAGAGCAAAACTGTTACAGCCAAGTTTGACTAGCGACATCTGAAGTGTTTCATAAATAATTTTTTCCGTTGCTTCTTGGTACAGGTGAGACCATCGAAAATGCAGTTAGAAGAGAGGTTTTAGAAGAGAGTGGTGTTACTGTTGGTCCTGTCCAGTATGTCTCCTGCCAACCATGGCCGATGCCTTCATCACTCATGATTGGTTGCTTCGCAGAAGCAGTTTCTTCAGACATAAAGGTTGATGAAAAAGAAATTGAAGATGCTCGTTGGTTCACAAGGCTGGAGGTAAATATTATATTTACGTTAAATTGGTTATTTTTAGCAGCATGGTGGCTTAGAGGTTAGCACTGTTGCCTTACAACAAGAGGGCCCGGGTTCGAGTCCCGGGTAGGGGCCTTTCTGTGTGGAGTTCGCATGTTCTCCCTGTGTTTGCGTGGGTTCTCCTTGTGCTTGCGTGGGTTTACTCCTTGCACTCTGGTTTCCTACCACAGTCCAAAAACATGTATGTTAGGTTGATTGGTGATTCTAAATTTCTTATAGGAGTGAGTGTGGCCCTGTGAAGGACGGGCGACCTGTCCAGGGTGTCCCCCTCCTGCCTTTCACCCTTTCAGAGACGGCTGGGATAGACTCCAGCAGGTCCCCGAATTAGGGAATAAGCGGGTATAGAAGATGAACGAATTAATAAATGGTTATTTTTATTTAATTTGCAAAAAAAAAATTCCGTCTGTGCCGCGTAAATTCTGTATAAATTTGCCAAACCTGTTAACATCTTTATATATTTTGCAGGTAGTCGATGCTCTTGTAAAGAGTAATCAAGCAGTTTTTTCCATGCCTCCGAGACAAGCTATTGCCCATTTTCTGGTGAAACACTGGATTGGTAAAAACTCAAACCTATGAACTGAATGTGTGTAACAGCTTCACTGGAGTGTTTTCATAATTTGGTGGTACGTTTAAGAGAAAAAATTGCGTCGTACGCAAAACCTTTCAAATCAATTTAATTAGTATGAATAAAATGATAACATTTCTATAGTAAATAAATGTGAGAGATCATTTTAACAAGTATATACACATCACTACACATTTATTATTGTTCATTATTAAAAATAAATATTCAACTTCATTGTCATTGTGCAAGGTACATGGAGCAGGAAGGGTTAAGGGTCTTGCTCAGGGACCCAACAGTGGTTGACTTGCCGGTGGTGGAGCTCGAACCCAGATGTTTCTGGTCTTCAGATCAGCAACTAGCACCTTAACCATTTGAGCCACCACTGCATTACAGCATTTGGCAGGCGTCCTTATCCAGAGCGACTAACATTTATCCCTTTTATACAACTGAGCAATAAGGGGTTAAGGGCCTTGCTTAGGGGCCCAGCAGTCGTGGCTTTGGGTTAGTAGTCAAACACCTTAACTATGAGCCACCACGTCCCCACTAGGTACTTATTTGTCCTGGTAGTCCTCTTTTCTGAGCTTATTTTATTAAGGAATGAAGATAAATTGATAGACGCCGGATATAGAGCGTTTCATTTTAGCTAGTTTATCAGGTTCTGTTAAAATATCCAAATCCGTGTTTATTGCATTTTTATTTTACATCTCTAACCTCCAACTTAAAATTGAGTTTAGGATGCATATCTGGCATGGTTAAACCTGCCATGAACATTCCTTTAGTCTCTGAGGTTCCACCTGTTAGGTTTACAAATGACAAGATGACACCCCAGGACCACATAATTGACACAAGGATAACATAAAAAATTCTAAGGTTTTAATTAAGGCTGCACGATATAACCAATTTTAACCGATACAATAACCGATAATTAGGTCCTTTTCATAGCCGATTCCGATAAAGATATCGATAAACAATGAATTTATATTTTTATATTATAAGTTTCATATAATCTGCAGTTTGTGCAGCAGGAGGATAGAAAATCTAAGATTCACTGATGAAACTGATATTTTAGTAGTTCTGGCCTGGGATTTACTCCAGATGTATCAAATCTTTTTTTCCCACTGTTTTACTTCATCAGTATGTCCAGTTACATTTTATTGATTACACATACAAGGTAAAATATCTCATTATCTTCTCACAATTAGATATTACACAGTAAATAATATGAGAATTAAGGTAAAAATAAAATATATATATTAACTCTCTCTCTCTCTCTCTCTCTCTCTCTCTCTGATATATATATATATAATATATATATATATATATATATATATATATATAATATATATATATATATATATATATATATATATATATATATATATATATATATATATATATATCTATATCTATATATCATATATATATATATATATATATATATATATTAGATATTAAAAAAATCATTTTGTGTAAATTACTAAAAAAAAAACAATTTCTTTCAAAAAACATGGTAATGACTGACAATAGTATAATAATCCTCAGGTTTTTTTTACAGTTTTATTATGGACATTGCTGCATGTTACAGTTTTTAACATAGCCAAAATTAGCATTTAGCAGGGGCAGGTCCACGTACTCACTAAAATCAGGTAATGTAGAAGATTTTTCCACAGTGTCTGCTTTCTCTATTGAGTCATTATCGGAAAGGGACGTCTTTGACACTGTCGTGTCTCCATCAAAACTCTGTCTGTCTAAAGATGTTTGGGGTTCTATGTAAATGAGGCTCTTTTCAGTGAGTGGATCATCTAGTTTCAGCACATTCATCACAGCGTCCTTCTGTCAAACAAATATTCATATCAACAGATATTTATAACCACGGTTAATAATGTTTACACAATACGATAGTATAATAGTATAATCGATAGGATAGTATAAACAAATAAATAAATGCAGAAATAAAACTTTAAATAGAGAAAACATAACAGAAGGATGCGATTCATATAAACTTTAATACTGTAGCTGGTAGAAACATGAAACTTTTTAGTCATTACCTCATATGAAGGCTTTAGCAGCCAGTGTCCAATAGGACTCAGTCCAGGGTTAGCGATGTGGGGGAAAAAGTAGTCCTTATAGCTAAATAATATTAATATCATAAATACATAAATATAAAATACTGTATATTAAACTTATATACACACACACACATATACATATATTTATATATACACACAAGTATACATACACATATACAGGATACATATATATACAGGATACGGATAATATAAAATATAATATATATATATATATATTTCACACATTAACCTGGATTATTAACATACTTTGTCTGAATCAACATTTCAGTCAACAAATCATAACCGTCTGATGTCATCAGTGCATGTCGACCAAACCCGCCTCAATCCGTTTTTGAATCTTTTGCTTTTTTTGTCCAAAAAACTTTATGCTTAAAAATATCTGACCGTCTGCGACTGAAAATTCATTGATTTTCAAACAATTTACTGATACTGACGAATCCTGGATTTACATTAAATCACAACATGAAATTAGACTATAAACTATATTAAAATAATTAACGATAATCCGGAAACATCATTAGTGAATTTAGATTGTATTAATTATAATAATGATCTGGAATAAACATTAATAAATTTATACAGTGAATCATAAACAATCACTAATGAATAATTAAATGTAAAATGTTCTGAAAAGGTGAACCTGTAGAACCGCAATAGAGCAACATTCTTACTATAAAACAGGGTTTAACGTTATTTCATTACAACCTTTTAACATTTAACAGATTTTATAATTATAAATGTAAAAAAAAATCGGGGAATTTACTTTATATTCATGCACACACACCTAAATACACTTTACTGCACACACACATCTATTTTTGGTCCTGAAGGTGAGGGAAATGTTCACACATTAACTAAACCGCACATACATGTTGGATGCGATTGTTCAGTTCTGCATGTACTTTAATGTAGTTTTTAATTTAATTAATACATTTATAATATTACATTTTAGTTTACAAGAAGGAAAAGATTTAAAAATGGATTGGGGCGGGTTTGGTCGACACACACTGATGACATCAAATGGTTATGATTGGTAGATTGAAATGTTGATCCAGGAACAGATTCACAATCACTGATACGCCTCTTGTATATCAATTTATAAACTGTTGATAAAATACATACAATAATTATGCAAAAACTATTATAATATGTGATGTTTTGCATTCTCATTGGCTAGTTTTTTATAGAAGGTACAGAACAGGATGATAAACAAATACGAGTATGAATTAACTGAACATAGTTAGCTAAAATATATTATACTTACACAGTTCTGGAGAGCAGTGAAAAAGTGGCGAATGCACAAAGCAGAAGTAATATTGAAACAGCAGTTATTATTATTTCAATGCTTTCTAAAAGAAGGAAAGAAAAGGTAAATAAATGTAAATTCTACATATTACTGACATAATTTAACGGCCTGTTTTTTTGTTTTTTTTTTTTACAAAGAAAGCTTTATTTTGTAAAAGTACTGACCAAAATAAGGTGTTACAAATTCAATATTTATCTTCGAAAAGTTGCCGTAGCTAGTCTGTCCGTAAACAGACACAGTGTACATGACGTTTCTCTGGAGGTTGTGGAATGAGTGTTGAGACTGATGTTGGAAAACCACTAGTGCTGAATAGAAGTTTCCCAAAAAAAACCACACACATTCTGGAATTATATTGAAAATCGCAGTGCAATTTTTCTTTTTTTCTTTTTTTTTATACAGTAAAAACTTTGAAATAAAGCATTAAGTAAAAAGACTTACATCTTCTTTCATGGGCGCCACTTAACACAAGTCTGTATTGAAGAACATTTGTGGTCGGGCATCGTTCTTGCCACACCCACTGGACGGATATGGATGTTTTGGTCACGTTTACAGGTTGCAAATGAACAACATCTAAAAGGGCTGAAAAATCAAGCGTAGGTAAGCGTAAGTTTGATAATATGTTACTGTAAATCAGGGGTGTCCTTTCTCAATTTTGAGCCCTACGAAAGAATATGGAGAAGTGGTAGCTCAGTGGTTAGGATGTTGGGCTGCTGACTGGAAGATTGTGGGTCCTGGTACTGCCAAGTTGCTGTGCACCAGGTTGCCACTGCTGGGCCCCTAATTAAGGTCCTTAACCCTCAATTGCTAAATTTGCATAATTGTACATATAAGGTTGGGCCCCTTACCACACCCATTCCACACTGTTACTACTAATAAACCAGATCTTTAGGGGCCCCCAAAGCGCATGGGCCCTTAATATTATCCTAAATGTTTTTCCTATAGCAGTGCCCCTACTAAATATTACAATATTACATAAATATTTTTTGTAAAAAAATAAATAAATAAATACATTTTTTGATTTATTTAAAGTTAAAACGTAAGACAATTGTTTTTAACGTTGATTGTATAACAATATAACATTTATTTAGAATATTTATTGTTGTTTGACATATTTTAACATACAAAATGCCAAAGACAATCATTTAGCCATTACAACAAGTAAACATCAAAATAACATGCATATAATATATATATATATATATATATATATATATATATATATATATATATATATATATACACAGAGAGAGAGAGAGACAGAGAGAGCGAGAGAAAGATTAAGAGGAATAAGAAAATATTGATATAATAGATAAAATAACATATATATAAATAATAATTCATAAGACCGATGATTTACACTGACAAGTAAATAACAAAGATACAGAAAACAAATATTTGAGACATTGTAAGCTAATTATTGCAAACACACTAGATTGTCAAAGAAATCACAATATTGAGACGTGTGTATGGTGTAATTTACTTACTGCCGCACTCTAGACTGGCTTGAATCGTTTCTGGGGGCGCACACAGAGTGCCATAAACGGCATACACACTGATGGTGTAGACCTTTAGAGGAGTGATTTGACCTGACACAGAGTTAATGCAGAAACAGATTATCATTGATATTAATACGGTGTTTAAAACAAACAAATAAAATCATGTATTTCTTTTATATTGTAATCGTGATAGTCTGTGGATTCAAGGCTGAAGCAGGAAGAACCGGTTTATAATAATGGATAAGCTAATACAAAAAAAACCAAAAAAAACATTTTTTTTCCCCACACATCTTTTTACCTCTTAGAACAGTTGAAAATGTTGAACCATTAAGTCTTTTCCAATGTTTCGAGGTGACATCATCGAAAGAGAACCACTCAATAGCAAACTCAGTAACATTCAAAGCTGCTGTTTCCCATCGAATCCTCAGCGATGATGCCTCACTGCTTGCCCAAACTCCTTTCACCTTGGGCAGACCTATCAGAAACATTTGTTCTCATCTTTAAATTAGCATAAATTTACATATTTACCATATTCTTAAAGTTAATACCTATTGGACATCAAATAGATTTTAAAATCTTGCTAATTACGTATAAAGTCCTGAACGGTTTAGCACCTCAGTACTCAGTACCTCAGTACTCAAGTTTACTGCGCTCTTAAAACTCTGGAAATCTGATAATACCTAAAATAACAAAATCAACTGCAGGCGGCAGATCCTTTTCCTATCTAATGCCCAAATTCTGGAATAATTTACCCAACACTGTTGGGGAGACAGACACACTCGGTCAGTTTAAAAGACCCACCTCTTTAACCTGGCTTATACATAACATACTCGCACATTTTCATTATCCCAAATCTGTTAAAGGATTGTTAGACTGCAATAATCAGGTCAACCGAAACCAAGAACATCACCAATAACACACAATGTCTGTTTCTTTCTTATTCTGAGCTCACCGTGGCCACCAGATCCAGTCTGTATCCAGCCCAGCTGGTGGATGAATAATCAAAGAAACAATAAGCCCCAGTGGCAGTTGTCCAGTAATGACCTTGTCTTCTAGACGGCAATACAGACAAGACTGCGGAAATTTTACAAAGTCTGGTTTCTCCCAAGGTTTCCCAAGGAAATTCTTTTTCCGCATACTGGGGGTCAGAGCACAGGGTCAGCTATGATACAGCGCCCCTAGAGCAGGAAGGGTTAAGGGTCTTGCTCAAGAACCCAAGTGTTTTTGGTCTAAGATCAGGTCACCCTTAACGTAAAGTCTAACGGTCGTTATGTTTTTTGTTTCTAATTTGGGCTCTGTTCTTACAATTATTTTTAGGTTTATGGTAATTTATGGATTAATGGTGGCTCATTAAACAGCTCTTACCCTAAATATTATACTCCATTCAGCGTAAAACATATATATTTAACAAACCCAAAAAATTAAACATTAAAACCTGAAACCCAGTTACAACAGGGGCTAATAACCCTAGGAAGGTCTTACTACCCCATATGAAAAGCAGACATGACTGACTTGTGAACATTGCACAACAGGAAAGAGCTGTCACTTTTAAAAAACAGTTAAAAGATCTTATCCTACATACTTTTTTTGTTAAAAAAAACCCTAATTTTAAGTGTTATAAGAGGGGGGAATAGCTTACTCTGAAAAACCCCAGCGTTGACCCGGAGATTAGTTGAAGGAGATTGTCCAGCAGTGTTATAAGCCGTTACCGTCAGGTCATAGTTCTCTGAAGACACTTCCAAGATAGCTTTCTGATTCTTTGTATGAACTGATCGCTTTAAATATGGCTGTTTGGTAGGTGTGTAGGTCACCTGATATCCAAGAATGATCCCTCGGGCTGACTTGATCTCCAAAGCCTAACATACAAAAAAAAAACGGCTAAAAATGCAAACTCACGTAAAGATAAATTTACAGAATGACAAAAATAGGGAAGTAGTTTTAAATGACATCTATGCCAATAAAAGGTGTCTTTTTAACCAACATTAACTAAAAATTAAAAAACAACAGAAGACACACCACAGAAAACTTAACTTTGGTGTAAAAAAGAAGAAAATGTATTTATACACAGCAAAATACATAATGAAAAGTTATGTTAAAACTAGGAAATAGGACTTTTTATAAAATCAACCTAGAGTCGTTTAAAGTAAGTCAACTTATATTTACTTTTTATCAGAAGAAAAAAAATCCAAGAATTTACAAAACGGCACAAAATCATCGATTGCTTTTTAAATTAAAATGAGATGCCAAGAAAATTTTTATGTCAGCTGAACCAATTCACCTTTCATTTGGCGGCAATTGTTAAATATGTGAATGTATTGTTTCAAGTAAATTCTATGTTTGAATCTGAACTGAACTACCTCAACCCACATATACACACACACACACACACACACACTCGAACATTTTTTGTAAGCACAGTCACTTTACAATACTATAGTTACCTTACTCACTTTACAATGCTATTTGCACGGTACTGTTGTAATTTGCACATTTTGTGTCTACCTCATCTACAGTATGGTTGGCGCTATTCCGTTATGTCCTGTCCTTTATATGTCTTTATCGCACTGTCTGTTTCTGCACTGTCTGCACTGACATGCACTTTATGTCTATCCTGTTTAGTGGCTCTTTGTTGTTTTGTAAATTCTATGTTTTGTGTAGCACCAGGGGGTCCTGGAGAAACGTTATTTCATCTCACTGTGTACTGCATCTGCTATATATGGCTGAAATGACAATAAAGCTCCCTTGAACTTGAATAATAAGTAAAATTTCAGTAGCTTCTGTTAGCTATGTAATTGACATTCACACTTCTACGTCACTTCTAAGTCTACGTATATTTATATATTTCTACAAATTCCTATTCTGATAAAATTCTCCTTTTTTTCATCGGATTTTACTTTTATGAAAGACACAGAATTTACAATTGGCTTGATAAACGCGGCCCGATGTGCTTTAAACTTACCCTCCAGAGAAGTGTCAGCCTTTGAGGTGTGTATTTGTTGCCAGACGGCTCAACATAAAAACTGACATAGGGTGATGCAATGGGAACTGAAAACAGAAATCGGAATAAACGTCTCCTATTTAAAGTACTGAATCGAAATTATTATATTTTAATTTTTAATTTTTCTACTTACTAGCCTCTGAGGTCATTCCTTGAAATTCTTTACTCCAGTCACTCCATAGTCCATAATCTCCAATACAGGCAACAGTAAGGCTGTACTGGCTAAAAGGCTGCAGGCCATCAATTATATGTGAAACCTTTAATTCTTCTCCATCAGTGACAGTCAGTGAATCCTTGAAGCATATGGGCAAATAATATTAACATGCCATTGCTGTTCTACTTTTTAGTCACAAGGGGTTAATATACCTGCTGAAATAGAAGAAAAGAAATGACAAACGTCTTTAAAAAAAAACCTGTTGAACTGAAAATGAAAATATAAATGACAAAGCAAGTGTAAACTTTCGCAGTTCCAATGCGGCGTCTAGGTATTATATATCTATAATCTAGTGAGCGACTAACAGCAGATCGAAATGAACGCATCGGTACCCGACTGGCTTTTCCTTAGATTCCAGATGTGCAATGTTGAATATTTAGCTGAATTTGTGGAAGCGAATTTGTAAAGTGAAAATAAAAATTGACTGTTGAATTTTTTACATGTTTGTGGAAATGATCTCTAGAGCAGGGGTGTCAAACTCACTTCCTAGAGGGTCAAAGCCCTGCAGAGGTTAGTGTCAACCTTATTTCGAACCACAAAACATAGAATTTTTTAGACTAAAAGGCTGAAAGACATGATTAGCTGTATCAGGTGCAATTAATTAGGGTTGAAGATAAACTCTGCAGGACGGTGGACCTGGACTGAGTTTGACATCTGTGCTCTAGAGGATGAATACAAACTGTTTTTTGGGGGGGGTTTGGACCAGAAAGGACTTAAACCGGAGTCGATTCAGACTCGCCAGAGCACAACTGCGCATGTGGCCGGTACCCACATGCGCAGTTGCTCTTCTTATGTGTGTAAAATTTAAAATTTTCAGCCTAAATTAACAACGATGTTAAATTACAGCTTCTAAAAATGGAACACCTTGAAATTCCAGGCATTAAATGCAATTACTGTTAATGCAATGCATTTTTCAGTTAGTGTAGTTCGACAGTTTTTTTTTTAATTTGTCATTATTTTTCTTCCATATCGATGATTCCATATCGAAGATGTTGTATAGAAAAAGTGCAGTATAACATCATTTAACAACTAAATACATTTCTGGTTAGTCTTCTAACAAACAGTTGAACTGACTGGTCTGGTAAATGTTTTACCACTGTCCATTGCTCTGCTGAACATCTGTAACGAATCTGACATGTCCTGCTGTACCGATAACCTTTGTTCCATGTTACATTAAGCGTTGTGGCTGTCGCGTTTACTGATGTGATGACAGGACGTGGAGCTTGAGCTTCAAACACACATTAGATATGTATTTATTTAACATACATTAATATAGTATATAATTTATTATCATTTGGACTGAAAATGTATAATTGGTGCAACTATAACAATTGTAAACTCACTTATTGCGGTTATGGACACTGTGTAGGCTTCTGAGATGAACGCTTTTTTGCTGACGATATCCTTCGATATTATGTTTATATTAAAGGCTGCGACTGGAGTAAAAATGCTAGGACAATGTTTGAAGTCTTCACTTCTGAAACGAGACGGTCATGTTATGTCTGATTTTTATCTACTTTTGATGCAGGATGGATAATAAAATGAAACTTCTAAACATAGGAGTTTACTTCTTTATATAAAAGCCCATTTCCGCCACCTAAAAAAATGTTGAAATTATAGGATATAAAGTCACAATTATGACTTTAAAAGTCGTAATTACGAGATTAAAAAGTCAAAATAATGGCTTGGCTCATTGATCCAGCATGGCACAGACTATTCCAAAAACGCCATGGGACTTATAGAAGATTACAGACGTATTAATAGTAATAAGGTTTTATTCATGATGATGTAATGGGCAAATAGGTCTAATTCTGATTTTATCTAAAAAATATTATATTTATCTAAATTATATATATATACAATAACTAAAATTACATATGTAAAAACTATTAATTTAATGTATTTTATTTATTTGTCATTACGATATACAATCCTTAATTCAGTTTTAATATCAAAACAAAACATACGATAGATTCCGCATTGTGATTTCTATTGTACGTTCAATGTCGTACCCTCCACTAAATGGAAAAAAAACCCTTTGAAATAAAGTAATCAGGGGGCTGAAAAAGGGCTTTCACACTTCGAATATACTTCGAAAAGTATTTTTTTATAAGGCATACATTGGGTTTCTTTATTTTATTTCTCAAACAGAAAATTAACTGTGTTTGTCTTGCATAGTTATAAATTGTCTTGCATAGTTATAAATTATTACTAAAAAGTTTGCGCAATTTAATACGGGGGAAAAACACAATAAAGACGTACGTACTGACTGAAAACAAATGAGTTTGTAGGTTTGCCTTTGACATTGAACAAATATCTCCATTTGCAGGCAAAGGATCTCTGTAGGACATGATAACGGCATGAGGTGTTTAAAAACCTGTCTGGGATGGAGTGAAAATACAATTAAGAACTTAACAAGCACTTAACAGAAAAAAGTAATAAAACTGTATAACATTAAAAAAAAATAATTATAAGAAGATTGTGAACTTTTTAAGTACAATACTGTTTTTTTTTAAAGAAAATAAACACACGAGGAATCGTAAACTGTGGTCTTTAGTGAAACCTAAAACTGACATCAATCGTTACACCATTCGTAGAGGCCAGCAAGGTTTCAGGGCCATTTCAGAACCAGAATTTGGTCAGTGGTCCAAAAAAAAGTTTTAATTAATAGGGTTTAAATAGGCGTCATTTTGACACTCATCGCTACGTGTTTTTTCAGGTTGGAGCTGGAATTCTTGTATGTCAGTTGGTTATGTTTCACACACCATTTATCGCATTATGTAACTATTTTAGTTACTTCTTCGAGTGAAATCATAGACTATAGTTGAGGTCACGGCTGATCTGCCTCCGATAACACACACACACACACACACACACATCTTCCTTTTGTTTTAATTAAAGGCGTGCTAAAAACCTAAATGGGAGATTTGTAGCAGGTGTCTCGCGACTGGTTTTTTCACTAATTATTTAAAAAATCTCATATTTATTACCATTTGACAGAAACAGAGCAACGCCACCAAATGTGGCGAAGTAA
Organism: Bagarius yarrelli; assembly: GCA_005784505.1. Taxonomy (NCBI): domain Eukaryota; kingdom Metazoa; phylum Chordata; class Actinopteri; order Siluriformes; family Sisoridae; genus Bagarius; species Bagarius yarrelli. The sequence goes on along the minus strand of VCAZ01000026.1, from coordinate 2,466,774 downwards.
AAGTAAAGTTTTTTCACCAAAAATATACTTAAGTAACAGTAAAAGTTCACATCAATAAAAATACTCCAAAAGTTAACGTTACCCAAAACATTTACGAAGTAAACCCACCTCCGCTGGTAATTATATATAATAATAATAATAATACTACATAATAAATGTCTTTACCGTGGCCATGTGATGGATTAGAAGCACAATCTTTTGTCTCCATGACACACACATTTCTGTGGTTCTTGCATTTTTTCAGGTCCTTTCCACTCACATTGAGTTCTTTAACGATAAAAATGTAACATATACAGTATGTATGTACATAGTACTTATTAATACTTCGAATAAAAAAAGTATATATAATTTATACATTTACATCATTTGGCAGACGTCCTTATCCATTTTTACAACTGAGAGTTAAGGGCCTTGCTTAGGGGCCAACAACGGTGGCCCCTAATGGTGGTGCTGAGAATCGAACCCTGGTCTTTTTGGTATTAGTTCAACACCTTTACCACCAAGCCACCACAAATGATGCTGCTGTTGGGATAGAGCTTCCTCTCCTATGTGTAGTTTGTGTGTATTGTGTTGCTTTGTATGTATTCTGTTGCAGTGATCTGGTGTCAAACGATTTGGTTGTGTTTTTCTTTCTTTTCTTTTTTTTTTTTCTTCTTTTGCATCAATTTTGTACCACCACATTTGACCATTTACATTTTACAACTATTCAAACTGAGACTTAGTTATCAGGTCATCCTTTAAGCATGTATAATAAAAAGAAAAGCCCTTGGCACATGTTTTTACCTGTATAACTGTAAGGTTTTGTAAGTTCTATTTTATGACGCTTTTCAGGGACTCCATCTATTTATTACAAAAAGGAAAGAATTAGGATTAAAATATCTCATCTACTACTCTTTTTTTTTCCGTTGCAGTTTTATATTACTTACGTTGATGGAGGAAAAATATGCCAAAAAGTATCCAGAGTGTGTATCTCATCATCCTGTGCACTGAAAGCAACCATAAAGAAAAGTAATTCTGACCGTGATATTATAACCAAGTTATATCTCAAATTCTTTAAGACTTTGAAAAAGAATCGAATGTAAATAGCAAGGAAAGAAAATTACTACTTGCCTTATCCGGAGTGGGAAAAAAACACAAGAAACAGACAGCTTAAATAAGCCAGCTGTTGATGCTGAAGTGGCTAAAAAGTTTCAGTGGTTAACACGGTTAAAGAGTTGCTCAATCACATTCGAACACCATGTTCCATCAAGACCATGACATTTCATTCTGCTGTCCAATTCCTGTAAGATCTAACTGACGGTTATCATGACTGGAAAGAGTATTGCAATGAACAGTCAGGTAAATGACAGCGCAGTTCGTCTACAGTCTTCGGCTAAAGCTTTCACTACAAAATCCTTTCGTATTTCATGAAAAAAAACGGACATTTCTCCCATCAACCCAGTAAACTGATTTAATAACGATGCAGAGCCTTGTTTCTCTACAATCTTTCTACTATAACCCTTGACCACAGAATCCTTATTGTAGTGGTAAAGTATTCTTATCTGTTCCGTTCGCTTATAACCCTCCAAACTTGCACTTGCCCACTTTAATAAAGGATACATTAAAGGATAAATTACCATCACGTTCTACCGTAAAATTCTCATTATATACACTATACTGCCAAATGTTTGTGGTCACCTGACCATCAGATTCATATGTGGTTCCTCTCCAAAATGTTGCTACAAATTTGGAAGCGCAGAGACGTCTAGAATGTCATTATATGTTGTAGCGTCACATTATTCCTTCACTGGAACTAAGAGACTCCAACACTGTTCCAGCATCACAATACACAAAGCTCCTGATCTCCATTAAGACCTGGTGTGTTAGGCTTGGGACTGGATAGCACTTAAAAACCTGAGTGTTCTGCTCAAAGTCCTGATCTTTACACCACTGAACACTTGGGATGAACTGGAACACCGACTGCACCCCAGACATCCTTATCTAATGTCGGTGTCTGATCTCACTGATACTATTGTAACTGATGGAACCCAAATCTCGCATTCAAGCTAACTGTAGTGGAAAATTTTACTAGAATAGTGGACCTCAAAATGGAGAGTAAATCTGGAAAAACACATACGATTCTGATGGTCAGGTGACCACAAACTTTTGCCAAGATATATAATATACAAATATGCATGCAATTCTATGAGATCACTCTCTGTGTAGCTTTGGACTGTTTTCTCCTGACAACCTGGACCACATCGTTCATTACCTTAAAAAGATACACCAATACTCCGCCTCGCCCAATGGAAAAGATGTAAATTAATTGTGTAATCAAGCAGAATTTACGACCTTCATACTGATGTCTCTCCCATCAAACACATGCTGCAGAACATACAACTTAAACACAAGATTCCTTAACTTCTGGTAATTTACAGGTACAACATTTGGTAGACCTAAAAACTTTTTTAAGAGCCAGCAGGTTGAGTTAAACTCGAAATCAGAAAGTTTAACCAGAAAGTTTAACTCGGCACCCTGTTAGGATCTACTGTAACGTGTACCTTACGTCTACAGGTGAGCAGTTGAGGGTTATGAGTCTTGCCTTAGGCTTCAGCAGTGACGTCTTAGCAGCAGATAAAACTGACTGTAAGACGTTTCTGATCAGTGATCAATACCTTGCCACCACCACCACCACCTGGAGATGCCTAGAGGCTACACTTAGAAGAACTCAGGATTTAGAAGACCATCCCAGCTTCTTAAATATTCTCAAATGTTCTATGTTTAGAGGAAAGTAGTTTTTATTGTGATCTCTGGACAAACACAGCTGAACCGCAGATGTTAGTGTTCCTATTGATTTTTTTGGGGACTCAGATCTAGGATTTGGTTTTTTTCTGCTTTGGAACCCCAATTAGAGACTGCTTTGGAACCCCAAGACATTTATTCTGTCTTGTAGATGACAAAATTATTCAGAAATTTGGGCATGACTTCAGTCAGTGCATCTGAATTGTTGAACATTAAGTACAGCACAACAGTAGTGGCGTGTGGTTATAAAATAAATAAATAAATTTAAAAAAAGTCACTAAGCAGATGTTTTTATAAAACTTTTTTTAATTAAAGTTATTTGATTTATGAACAGACAGACAGACAAACACTCGAATCATAATCAGGAATTTTAAAGTGATTTGATGGATTAATTATAAAATCGACCAACTAGCTGTCAGTAGAAAAGACTAAAAGCAGTTAATGAGGGATTTTTATAGAAAAGTTCATTTTTACATATTTGACATTTTTTTGTCTGGTTAAACTTTAAAGGCAGACGCAGTGGTGAAGTGGACTAAGGCGCCGGTACCCACATGTGCGGCCGCTCTGCGGAAAGCCGGGTCCGATTCAGGCCCCCCCCCCCTTCTTTATCCATCTCTGTCCTAAAATAAAAGCAAAAAAATGCATAAAAATATAACTTTTAAAATAGTTATCCTAAAAAAATAGTTTCAAAAATAAATATTTAATAAAATTCATTTTTAATCATGCTTTTTTTGCCTTTATTTATAGGACAGAGGGACGAAATGGTGAAGATAGAGATAGAGGTGGAACCGGAAAAGGACCCGAGCCAGAAATCGAACCCGGGTCGTCGGAGCACAACAACTTGCCCATGTGGGCGCCGACTAATCAAGTTTTTTTAACCATAATTTATGTACACATAAACATGATGCTCTACTGATGACATCAGCCATTACATCACACCACACTTACAAGAACTTCTGACTCTCTACTACTTATAATTTAAAAATGTCTCCTAAATTGTGGACGGATAAAATGAGCTCCCCAGAGAGCTGGAAATTTTCCCGCAAGAAATTCCCAATATATTCACAGTAAGATAGATCACAGTACACCCAAATCTGCACCAGCTTCCTCTGAAAATTGGCGTTGCACGTTGGAAGCTTGGCATGATTAATAGCATGGCTAATCTTAGTCCAAACCTCCTCGATGTTCTGAGGTGCACAGTTCAGCTCCGAAATGATCCATTTGGCTCTCTGGTGCAAGTCAAGTCCATATTTCTGTAGGGTTTTGTGGAGTTGTCTAGAGATTGTGTAATGTGTTCTCGGAGATGTTTTCTGCTTTGGAGAATAGACACTCCATGTGCGTTTGCTTTTTTTTGCCACATTCTCTAAATCATTCCTGGTATGTTGCTCACCAGATGTTGGGATTGTTATTAATTTCCTTTTACTGGTAACCACCGATTCCTCTTGAACATCTGTACAAAGACCTGAAGCAAAAACCCACTTGAGATGTTGAGGAGAACATTCCGAAGTGTTCTCCTGATTGGACAGAATGACTGGAGGAGGATTTTTTGGTTTGATCGGACAAGATCTTTCAGTGCCAGAAGGAAACCAAGGTGTAAATACTGGTAACACACGATGAGGAAACTTCTCCAGGACCTTCTCAGATACACACACCAAATCGTCTAATTTATCTTTGTCACTTTTGTAGTATAAACAAACGTCCATCCAACGACTGGGCAGCTTCTTTCTTTTAATAAAAAAAATATTGCTTTAAAATCAAAGCAAATGGATAAACATTTTTTTTGCAGATGAAGTAACATAAACATAATAACATTTAAAAAGTACAAATTAAGCATTCTAACACAGTCTCGTTAGCATTTTCTTGGCTAGCATTTTAACTAGATATTTAATACAGACAAAACTTAAGTAATTAGTTAAATTATCTAGGTGTCGATAAAATATTGCATATTATACAACACGTTAAAACTAATGTAATTTCAACGTACCGTACGTTTCAGTTTGTCTTTAATTTTGTCATTTTCTGGGTCTAATTTGTTTGCTACACATTGCTATCACCAGACTAGCTTTATTTACTAGTACAATTCTGCCTCCTGTCCAGTAGAGGCGCTGTGGACGGCCCGCAGTGACACTTCAGGAAGAAGACAACTTCCGGTTTGTGTAAGGATGAGGTATGTGTAGCTTTATTAGAAATGTAAGCGTGTCAGTTTAGTAACAGTTTTGTCCAAATTTCTTTCGGAAAACTCGTCTTACTGAAAATGGCTTATTTAACAAACAACCCCGCTGATGAAAACAGGTAAGTGAATTTATTATCCGACTGATTTAAGCAACATTATTAAAGCAACAAACGATTTTGTTTGTCTATTTATTTGAATCGTTAGATAGAAAAACGCTGATGCGGACTGATATGTGGAAATACAGCGGATCTTAAAGTGCTTAAAAGTCATATATATCTGTGTGTGTGCATAGTATATATGTGTGTGTGTGTATATATATATATCTATATATATATATATATATATATATATATATATATATATTATATATATATTTTATATATGTGTATGTAATATATATATATATATATATATATATATATGTTTATATATATAAAACACACACACACACACACACACACACACTACTGTGTATATGTGTGTATATGTGTGTATCAGTGTAGTGTGTGTGTGTGTGTGTGTGTATATATATATATATATATATATATATATATATATATATATATATATATACACACACAGTATATGTGTGTATCTGTATAGTGTGTATATATGTATATATATATATATTTGTGTGTGTTTTATTTGCATTTACACCCCTAACATTTATCAGTTATTTTTCCCCTTTAGTTTATTCAGCTGAGGGGGTTGATGATGATGATGATGATGATGATGAAGGTGATTAGGGGTTTTGCTCAGCAGTGGCTGTTTGGTTGTTGTTATCACTCTTTAACCTGCAGATTTAGTCATAAAGGACACAATGTTGAGGAGGAAGTTGACGGTGGCTAAAAGACTCTCAGTTTTTTTGCAGAAATATAATCACCTGCAGCACCGCCGCTGTGTTGAGTTCTGTTATTCACCTCTTTTAACCGTGTCCCTTTCTTGACTCCAGATAAAACAGACCGCTGTGATGAAATATCTCAATGACCCTTTTTACCTTCTTCACAGGTACTTGTGTATCTATCCAGCCTACATGAACAGTAAAAAGACGTTAGCAGAAGGTCGAAGGATACCAGTCGAGAAGGTAAAGAAATAAAACAATCAATTTCAGAATAAAAAATGTCTTTGTAAATATAACACATTAGTTTTTAGTATTAAAAAAATATAATAAATGGGGGAAAAAACTATTTGGTCATAATGACGATGGTTTTAATAGTATTTTCTGGTCCCAAAATACTACAGATTTATGCAAATTTACAGTCGAATGAATTAATAGATTCATCCTGATTTTTCTGAATTAATTAGTTACAGTAATTGTTTTATTTTTATTGTTTTATTGTATTTTATTTAAAACTTAAGTCTGATTTTCCTTTTAGGCTGTGGAGAACCCGTCCTGTGCTGAAATCAAGGATGTTCTAATTGCAGCAGGACTGAATGTTAAAGTTGAGGTGTGTTTCGTGACCGTTTTCTTGTTTATGCTCACTAAATATAAACCAATCGGATCACTCAGATCATTAGGATCAAGTCAGGTAGACAAATCAGGGGGGTCAGTCTAAACAAATGGAATCTGATTATAGTTATTACGCAGCCCAGAGATGGAACCGGCTACCAGAAGAGATCAGATTTGCTAAATCAGTAGAAATCTATAAGTCCAGACTCAAAACTCCATTTATTTAGTTCTGCATTTACTGAATGAGCGCTGTGATGCGTCCGAAACTGTCTATAATTATTTTATATTCTTAACTGTGTTTATTTATTTAAAATCTTTGTTTTTATTTTAATTTTGTAGTTTTTATTTTTTTTTTATGTAAAGCACTTTAAATTACTACTATGTATAAAATGTGCTATAGACTTTATAGTAATGTAGACAAGCTCTAATTTAAATTATTATTTTTTTCCCCTTTTGCAGAACAAGATGTATTCTAGGGAATGGAACCGAGATGTCCAGTTCAGAGGACGAGTACGAGTTCAAATCAAAAAAGAGGACGGAAGTTTGTGTCAGGACAAGTTTACCTCGAGTAAGTCTGTTCGTGTGCGTTACTTTTACAGCATTTGGTAGACGTTTTTATCCAGAGCGACTTACATTTATCTCTTTTATACAACTGAGCAATTGGGGGTTAAGGGTCTTGCTCAAGGGCCCAACAGTGGTGGCTTGGTGGTGCTGGGAATCGAACTCCGATCTCTTTCAATTAGCAGTCCAACACCTTAACCACCACCGTGCTTTAAAAACCCCCCCCCCCCCCACCCCCACCCCCCCCCCCCCCCCCCCCCCCCCCCCCCCCCCCCCCCCCACCCCCCCCCCCCCCCCCCCCCCCCCCCCCCCCCCCCCCAAAAAAAATACACTACTTTGCATTTATCCAGGCAGAGTTTTGTATTTTCCTGCAAGTGTTCTTCTGTTCCACACTGGCAGGTTCTGTTCAATGGTTCTGTCTCCAACTATGTTAACTTCAAAAAATGCTGATAAGTTCAATCGATTGTGCTGGAAAAGAACCATAAACTGTACAGGACAAGTTTTTTACTGTTATACTAACCACAGGCTAATTATAGCACAAACTCCCCAACAACCTTTATACAGTGCGTTTAGATACGGCAGATACCCCTATTCAGAGTGATTCATATTTATTTAATATTCTAATCTAACTGAGCTGTTGAGGGTTAAAGGGCCCCGACGATGGCAGATTAAAGCAGCCGTGGCAGTTTATTGGTGCTGGAAAATAAACCCTCCGATCAGCAGTTACATTTACATTCGCAGCATTTAGCAAGTCATCCTTATCCACAGCAAACTCACGTTTATCAATCAGTTAGCAAGAACTCACGTTTCTTTTATAAGATATAACTGAGCATTTGGGGGTTAAGGGTCTTGCTCAAGAGCCCAACAGTGGTAGCTTGGTGGAGCTGAAAATCAAACCCACAACTTTCGGGTTTGGTAGTCCAACACCTTAACCATGAGCCACCACCACAAAATTGATGCCTTACTACTTTAATAATAATATTAATGTTATTATATTATTATAATATAATATATAATATAATATATTATATATTATTAATAATTAGAAAATTAGAATTAATATTATTATTATTATTATTATTATTATTATTATTATTGCTGCACTTGTTGAAAATAATTAAAAACAAAAAAAAATCCACTAAAAGAGAAGACGTGTCCAATCCTTCGTCTGACAGTGAAGTGGTGGTGGTGGTGGTGGTATTGGTGGTGGTGGTGGTGGTGATGATGGTTCTTCTAATTCCCAAAACCAACTGCACGAATGATGACACGATTTTCTTCACAACTGTGATGGAAAAATGAAAAGCATCTCAGAATCCACACCACATGGCCTGGTCACAGTTGTCACCAGTCTGGCTGGTGTGATGAGGAATGTTTTCTTGGCACTCGTTGCACCTCTTAACACGTGTTCAGCATTGTTTGAACAGCACAGCCTATCGGAGTGTTGTTGCTGACCGTCTGCATCCCTTCTGTAGTTCAAAGTCATTTTAAATCTGATCCATGAACATGAGGATGAATTTGGTGGGTCTCAGTGACCTCCTAGTCACTGGATTTAAATCCAGTTGTGTAATGTTCACATCTTATGGAATCCATGCTGTGAGAAATGAAGCTGCTTTGAAACCGAACGATTATTTAATAATCCTACTTCTATTAATCTATTAAGAATAGTGTTTTATTCATTCATTCATCTTCTATACCCGCTTATTCCCTAATTCGGGGTCACAGGGATCTGCTGGAGTCTATCCCAGCCGTCTCTGAAAGGGTGAAAAGCAGTAGGGGGACACCCTGGACAGGTTGCCAGTCCATCACACGGCCACACACACACTCCCATGGGCAATTGAGAATCAGCAATCAATCTAACATACATGTTTTTGGACTGTGGGAGGAAACCGGAGAACCCGGAGTAAACCCACACAAACACGGGGAGAACATGCAAACTCCACACAGAAAGTATTTCCTATTTGTAATATTACCATTGTATAAATCTGATCACATGTTTGTGCTTTACTCCTGATTTCTGCGAAAAACTACTTAAAATATTTATTATATTTAATATTTTATTCTATGTTTGTTTTTGTTTTGTGTTTTTTTTTGTAGAAAAAGATGTGATGTTCTATGTGGCCGAGATGATTCCAAAGTTGAAGACAAGAACACAGAAAAGTGGAGGAGGTGACACGGGCGCACAACAAGGAGAAGGAGGAAAGAAAGGGAAGAAGAAGAAGAAGTAACCGCGTCCCCCTAGAATTAGTCTATTCATACACTAAACATCGGATTTTGTTTATGGTTCTCACAAACATCACAATACAGAAAACTACACCAAGCTACCAAGTTAGTAGGTTTGTGGAAATGATTGGGTTTTTTTTTTTTTTAATTTAATTATAAATAAATTGAAGAAGCAGCGGAATTTAACTTTAAACCCCTTTACTATTATTTTAGTTTTAATTCAGTGTTAAACATTTCAGATGAAAGCAAATTACCTTTTTTTGTTGATGGAGCAGAAACAAATAGGCTTTTGGTTGTGTGTCTGAAATTGTAGAGTAAGTTTTTGTACAACAACAATAAAAAAAATAAAAATGAAATACATCGAGGGACGTTTGTGTTGTATAAATTTCTATTTGCCAATTTTATTCTCAGTTCTGCTTTTTCATATCCATTTCTTACATGTGCCACTTTCATCAGTTTATCACTCGGTCTGACTTCGAAAAGATAAAGAAAGATCAGGAAATAAGAGTATAAAATAACGCTTTTTCTGACGGGATATCTTGTTTCTGATTTGTGGGGGGTGGAGTGGAGATCAGACCTTTTTAATATCTCGTGTGACCCTACATGTACCAACTGACCCAATTCTGATGATTTTTTTCCTCCAATGTGGTACAGATTGGATTTGAGGAAGTGGTGGCGTAGTGGTTAAGGTGTTGGACTGATACCAGCAAGACCGGGGTTCGATTCCCAGCACTACAAAGCCACCACTGTGGGCCCCTGAGCCGGGCCCCTGAGCCGGGCCCCTGAGCCAGGCCCCTGAACCCCTCAATTGCTCAGTTGTATCAAAAAAAAGTTGAATGTAAGTCGCTTTGGATAAGGGCGTCTGCCGAATGCTGCAAATGTAAATGATTTGACCCACGACTGTGTGAGCAGAAGAAAAAAGCACATAGATTTTGATATTTTTGTTGATCGGATTCAGGCCTCATTTGTATGTTTAAATAAATGGGATATAAATCGGATACGTCTGCCATGTAATCAGACAGATCGGATTTTCACCTGTTAATGTGAGTCGAACGTCATTAAATAAGTGACGGTGGCCCATAACGTCGACTCGGGTGGACTCCAACAGCGACATATAACTTAACACAACTGTGTATTTTAATATTTATTATTTTTATTCACTTGAAGTCTGTTTTGACTGTAAACAAATAAAAAAATTAACGCACAATCAAAAAAAAAAAGATATTTATAACTTAGTGATCAATGCTATGCCATTCGTCCAGGCTGCAACAAGGACCCTTTTTTTTTTTTTTTTTTTTTTTTTTTTTTGTCCTCATAAAGAGAGCGTTGTTTAGCTGTCCTTCAAATATGATGTGGAAGCAAAAGTACTGAATAATAATTTCATCTTCGTTTATTGATTATCGCGCCGTTTTTACTTCCTTTTCTGCTCGGTACGTCTACGTTGGGTTGTTTTGCTGTGTATAGTGTAAAGGCAGATATCGGATAAGGGTCAGTTTTAAAAGATGTAAGCGGGTCATTTAAAGAAATTGGATATAGACACAAAAACAGAATTAAGCATCAAGACCTGCAGTGTAAATGCGGCTTTACCTCCTCCTGAAGTGATTTGTCTTGAATGTGTTTCGGAGGACATCAGAAAAAACACATGTAAACAGACCCTAACTGTAGTCTAGCTGTTACTATTTACACCTCGTCAATTTTCCATCTTGTCAGCATCTCAGTAATAAATAGACTGCTATGTAGTCACTTCCTCACAGCCGCTCAGTGAAGTGTGTGTTTGTGCAGATAGTAAATATATAGAAATTTATAGGGAAAGTTCACACTTGTGTGATGTTTTTCTTTAACCCTTAATCAGTATCTGTTTGTATCTTTTGTTCTGTAGGCTAATCTCTGTTTAGGACTCATTTTAAACCTCGCAGTAAAATGTTACATTTACGCCGTTTGGCAGACATCCTTATCCAAGCAATTAGGGGTTAAGGGCCTTGCTCAGGGGCCCAACAGTAGAAACTTGGTGGCGCTCGGACTCGAATCCTGATCTTCCGATTACATTTACAGCATTTGGCAGACTCCCTTATTCAGAGCGACTTTATACAACTTAGCTTTTGGGGATTAAGGGCCTTGCTCAGGGGCCCAACAGTAGATACTTGGTGGTGCTGGGAATCAAACCCTGATTCAACAAGTACGTTTACAGCATTTGGCAGACGTCCTTATTCAGAGCGACTTACATTTATCTCTTTATACAACCGAGTAATTGGCAGTTAAGGGACCTGCTCGGGGGCACACAGTGGTGGCTTGGTGGTGCTGAGAATCTGGTATCAGTCCAACACCTTAACCACTAAGCCACCACTTCCCCAATTCTCTATGTTAGTGCCATTGATGAGCAAAGAATCATCTACCATGGAAATAATATCTGGACACTAGTGATTCTATGTTACATTTACAGCATTTGGTAGACGTCCTTATAAAGAGCGACTTACATCTATCTCATTTATACAACTAAGCAATTGGGGGTTAAGGGCCTTGCTCGGGGGCCCAACTTGATGGAGCTTGGAATTGAACCCACAATCTTCAGGTTGGTAGTCCAACACCTTAACCATGTGCCACCACATGCCCTGTTATTGCTAAAGGAAGTAGGTTTAAGTTTGGAAGTGAGGTATGTGCAGTACACAATGAGACAAACTTAAAAAAAATGATCAGAAAAAAAAAGAATATAATTAACAATGTGAAATGAAAAAAAAGATTATATATTTATATAACATGCATAAATAATAACGGAATCATATCGACGTATACTTTTTTTTTTAATTTAATGTTTATTTTTATTTTGTATTATTTTATCAGCATAGCAAAAAAAATCTTAAAGAATGTGCAGGGTGATGCTTGTCCCAATTCATTCCTGATCAGTGTTCTCCTCCTCCGGAGGTGTATGAACACACCTGTCGTTCAGGTTCAGGTTCTTGATATGTTTTGTGCGGCTCTCAAGTTTCACTAGCCATTCGTCTCGCAGCCTAAATCAACATACATTAAAATTAACACACACACACACACACACACACATCTAGACAACACAATAATAGCTGTTTAAGTTGAATATCAAAGTGATTATGAGACATAATAATAGTTTAATACGTGTTTGTTTTTCATATCTATTAATAAAAATATATATAAATAAAACAGATTTTAATTTTTATTTTTTGTTTGCAGATTAGCATACGCTGCTATTTACCAACCCTGTGTAATACTTTGGTTGTTTTCTAATTAGACACATGACGATATTTAATATAAACGTTTTTCCATACAACAGATTTAAGAAGGAAGCTTAATTCTTACTTGGCAAGCGCGCTGTTCTTCATCCTCACTTCTTCATCTTCTTTCATCTGGGTGTGATTGGAAATTTTTTTCTCCCAAAATGATTTGATCGATAATTTGTCATGAATTAATGCCGAACTCATGTCCGGTTTATAGCTTAAAAAATAATACATAACCTGATGTTAACTAAACTATAGGGAATATTAACACATGCAAATTGAGTGCATTTTGCTAAATAGTACAAATAAATCAACGCATTGTTATTTATTAACGTTAGATTCCGGTAGCTATTAAAAGCAAAACAGTTGAGCTAGTTTACTATCCCCCCAAAAAATTAACACGTTATTAAGATCTTTTTCCTTTATGTAATTAAAACATAACCCTTAAACCCTTAAAACATAAACATTGTGTCATTAGAATAAAAAATTACCTTATACAGCTTTTTTATTTGCCCCGAGAAGTTTGTGCAGACAATCAGTCGTGCAAAAGATCTAATAATGCTTGAGATATAATTCCCGCCGTGCGGTGCGTCCCATCCATTGACACTTGAGTTTAGTGAAAGCCCATAACAGTCATTACGCTACTCAACAGGTGCCACAAAGTTATGTACACTGTACAGGATCAGAGTGATCGCAGGGCATGTTCTGCTAAGTGTCACAGGAGATGTTCTGCATCAGCTTTTAATGTAAACACACATCATGTCACAAGAACCTGGCAGGACAAATGAGAATACAGAAGACGCAGAGCAACACTGGTGGCAATGGATCTGATTACGAAGCCTGATGTCTCTATTTAAGGGCCAGTGGTGGCTCAAATGGTTAAGTTGTTGAGCCGAAGCCCAGGACGACTTGGGTTCAAGACCCACCACCGCCAGCCACCAGTGGGTCCTTGAGCGAAATCCTCAACCCTTCCTGCTGACCCTGTGTTTTGACCACAACTTACTTAGATGGGGCATTAATAATATCAGGTTGGGGTCTGTGGCTGTAGATTCACTTCTTCCTGAAACTATGGGGCAAATTCACCATTTTATAGGTGTTGCTTACTGTATAAATATGTCTTTTAGCTGAATATCACAACTTAAATTATAAAAAAAATCAGTAAATTGAATATGATCTTAGTCGAGCGGTATAAAGTACAACCCAGCAGATAGCTGCCCGGTTTTTAGATTTGACTTTGGTCCTGGTCACATTATCACTAGGATCATCTCAGTGGAGCCCGTCAGTGATATTCTGGAAAATATGGAGTGCCATACAAATCAGTTAGCACGTGCTTGACATTTCATTTCTTTAGAGCATGATATGTCCTAAGTCCAGGGCATTAAGCAGAGGTCAGCTGAGATTATCATGGTCTATTTTTATTATTTTTAACCAGTGCTTTCAAACGATACTTATACTAATTAGAAACAGAGATGGAAAGTAACGAAGTACAAATACTCCATTACTGTACTTAAGTAGACTTTTCTGGAATCAGTACTTTATTCATTTTTTTTTTTTTGACAACTTTTTCACAAATCCATTTACAGAATTTGGCAGACGTCCTTATCCAGAGCGATTTATATTTATCTCTTTTATACAACTGAGCAATTTGGGGTTAAGGGCTTTGCTCAGGTGCCCAACAGTGGTGGTCTGGTGGTGCTAGAAATCAAACCTGGGTCTTTTTAGTATCAGTCCAGCATCGTAACCATTAAGCCACCACTTCCTGAAATATCAGTACTTTCTACTGATTCATTTTCGGCATCTAACAGCATTCCTGGCAAATTCAATTCAATTCGATTCGATTCAATTCAATTTTATTTGTTTAGCGCTTTTAAAAATGGACATTGTCTAAAGCAGCTTTACACAGAATTCAGTAACAGTGAAAAAGTGTAAGTTTGTCCCTAATAAACAAACCGGAGGCAACTGTGGCAAAGAAAAAACTCCCTGAGATGAAGTAGAATGAAACCTTGAGAGGAACCAGACTCAATAGTGAACTGATCCTCATCTGGGGGACACCGCATGTTATAGTTAATTACAGAATATTGTAATGATCAAATGTAATGTAAACTGTAGCCTTGGGTCAGCAGAGCAGAGTGAGTCCCAGTCCATCCTTAAAGCTCCTCAAAATCGAGGAAAGGGGGCAGGAACCTGTTCACTGGTGCCTTGGGATCCTCCCAGGCTTGGTTTCTTCTCCCTGAAGGTCTACCAGTGCTGGCACATTTTTTCTGGATATTTCAGGATGGGTATAAAAATAGAAACAGATGGAGAGAAATTAGCGTAGCTGCTGTTCATAATATTAGCAGGCACTAGCTGAAAATGTGCCTTTAATCAGATATACTAGAGCGTAATATTATGGGATATGTTATGTGTATGCCTGACTAAAGAAATATGTCCTTAATCTATGTTAAGACTGTGTCTAAAACTTGAATATTGTCAGGAAGGACATTCCAAAGTTTAGGAGCTAAATATGAAAAAAAAAAAAAAAGCTCTACCTTCTTGTGTGGACTTCGCTATTCTGGGGACTACCAGATGTCTGGAAGATTGAGATCTTACGGAACGTGATGGATTGTAGCATGTTAAAAGACTAGTTAGGTACGTTGGAGCCAAATCAGTTAGTGCCTTATACGTAAGTAGGGAATTCGCTGTGAATTGTGTCACCCTAAAAATCAGGAGGTGCTGGAGTTCAAGAATTCGCCGTCGAATTTAAGAAAGCACATACAGGTAAATTAACATTACATGCTTTTATTGTTGTCTCTTTCTTGTCATGAGCCGATTCAATGTTTTCAGTAATAACTATTGTCTATTTTCTGTTTGTCAGTAATGTTTACCTTAAATTCATACAGGTGCACGTTTTAGCTACCAGGCTAACTATAGTGCAGAACGTGTTTGCTAACGTTACTAGTGACATTCACAGCGTTTGGCCAGATGTCCTTATCCAGAGCGACTTACATTTATCTCTTTTATACAACTGGGCAATAAGGGGTTAAACCTTAGCCTTGCTAAAGGGCCCAACAGTGGTGTCTTGGTGGTGCTGGGAATCGAACCCCAGTCTTTCTGGTATCAGTCCAACACCTTAACCACTAATCCACCACTTCCCCACAGTAGTAAACATTACTTATGTTCCATTACTTCATGTAAACCTTTTGTCAAGCCTGCATTCTGAATCATGGATTTATTTTTGTTTATACATAAAGAAATGTTTTTTTGGAACTCGAAAGAAATAAATCCATTCCTTGTACTGTCACCTTTCCCATCGAGGACATTGTGGCAATAAGCTGAGCAGGTCAGTCTAGCTGTTATTCCAGCAGGTCTGGTCGGTGGGACCTGCCGAGGTTTTACCGGCCAACCACATTATTGTAACGTTCAAGGTTTTTGGTGTCCTGTTTTTATGTTTACATTTAATGTTCTTGTTTTATGTTTATGTTCTTGTTTTTGAGTTTGTGTTGGTGTTAAGTTCATGCCTTTGGGTTCTTGTTTAATGTTTATGCATCATGTTGTTTTGTTTATGTTAATATTCTTGTTTATGTCTAGGCTATGCTAGCTAGCTAAGCCAAGCTGTGCTAGCTAGCTAAGCTAGCCAATCAGTTCTTGTTCGTTGTTTACTTCCTGATTGGTCTTTGTTATGTGATCCTTGTTCCTTTTGTCTTCCTGTCATGTTCTTCCTCTTGTCCTTGTGTCTTGTTATTGGTTAGTTTGATCATGTGATCCTTATTGTTTACAGGTGTTCCTTGTTTAGTCTTGCGCTTATATACCCCTTTGTAGCCTTGTGTCTTTGTGGTTTGTTGTTTGTACCACTGTGGTGGTCTGTCCATGGTTAACTTCATGCTAGTAGTCAAGTGTAATCAAGTCTAGTTTAGTCTAGTTTATGTTGGTTGTTTTGCTAAGTGTTTTTATGTACTCAAGTCGAGTTTAGTTAATGTTTTGGATGTTGACGTTGTAAATAAACTGCACCTTCGGGTTCTATACTTCTCACCTCAGTGGAGTTCATTACAGTTCTACAAAGGGTCCCCATAAGCATATGTATTTTTTTTTGTTAATGTTGAGTGAAAGCCAAAACACTGCATATTCCACAAGTCCATGAAAATCCACCTCCACATTCAACACTGTTTCTGTAAATGTAACATCTAATTCCGTTTAACCTTCACCATCACAAAGTTCACAAAGACATTCCAAAACATCCGGACTGATTAAAATTAACCCCCACATCAGAAAAACCGCTTCCTTTTTCTTTATTCTTAATGAAATAGGTTAATAAAACAACAAAAAAAGAAGAAGAAATAGGAAAATAAGACTGATAAAATTCTATAAATATCTATTTAAGTTAATAATGAAGTGATTATAAACATAATTATAAGATTAGATTAGATTAGATTAGATTTAACTTTATTGTCATTGTGCAAGGCACACATACAGAGCCAATGAAATGCAGTACTGTTATAAACACAATAATAGTTTAATGAGTGTTTGTTTCTCACTATGCGTTAATAAAAAATACAATAATAAGCAGCTTTTTATTTATTTATTTAAGATTAAGCAGATTAGCATACGAGGCTATTTGCTAACCCTCTATTCCAGCTTGATAAACCTTTGATTGATTTCTAATTAAATACATGACGATGTTAAATATAAAAGTTTTTTTATACAACAAATATTTAAAAAAAAAAAAGCTTATATCTTACTTTGCAAACGTACTGTTCTTCATCCTCACTTCTTCTTCTTCTTCTGTCATCTGAGTGTGAGTTACAGTTTTTTTCAAGGAAGGATCAGTTAATAAAATAAGAAGTATAAATATGAGAACAGCGCTGATTTCAGAATTTTCGTTTATTTGTTTGTGTTATAGGGCAGCACGGTGGCTTAGTGTTTAGCACTGCGGCCTCACAGCAAGAATCTAACCTCCCGGGTTCCATTTTCCTGCAGGGGTGTTTTTGTGTGGAGTTTGCATGTTTTCCCCGTGCTTGTGTTGGTTTACTCCGAGTGTGTGTATGTGTATGGCCCTGTGATGGACTCGTGACCTGTCCAGGGTGTCCCCCTCCTGTCTTTCACCCTTTCAGAGACGGCTGTGAAAGACTCCAGCAGGTCCCCGTGACCCCGAATTAGGGAATAAGCGGGTAAAGAAGATGACAGATTTGAAAGATTTTTAAAAAGCACTTTTGTCCAGCAGATATTTATTATTTTTATAAATGTAAAATTATATATTGTATATATTTTATTGCACTTTTTCCATCTATAACAAATATTACATTTACAAAAAAGTAAAGCCAAAATATCTCTGATGCCCTCTAGTGGCTAACCTAAGTATAATATTTAACCCCCGCTCACCGTTAACAACTGAAGAAATGTTAATAAGGTAATAAACAGTTTGTAATAATATATTCGGAAGAGATACCTTCATTTTTTAAAAAAGGCCTACCAAAATCTCACAGCTTCATTCCACTGAAAGCCTGTTTAATACACATTTTAGTATGAGGAAAAAATCTGAATCAAAAATCTTAGTTTATAGTGTATTTTATATCTTAGTTTATATTTCAAGTGTTATTTAGGCTTTATGTACACTTTTACAACCAGGATATTATATCTATTATATCTAACAAGATGTGTTATATATATGAAATAATAAGTTGAATGTTCCGACAACAAAATCACACAAAAATTATCAATGAAAATCAAATTTATTAACATGGAGGTCTGGATTTAGAGTCAAACTCAAAATTGAAGTGGAAAAACACACTACAGGCTGATCCAACCTTAAAACAAGTGAAAATGAGGCTCAGTAGTGTGTGTGTGGCCTCCACGTGCCTGTATGACCTCCCTACAACACCTGGGCATGCTCCTGATGAGGTGGCGGATGGTCTCCTGAGGGATCTCCTCCCAGACCTGGACTAAAGCATCTGCCAACTCCTGGACAGTCCGTGGTGCAACATGGCGTTGGTGGATGGAGCGAGACATGATGTCCCAGATGTGCTCAATTGGATTCAGGTCTGGGGAACGGGCTGTGCGGCCCTCCAAAGAAATGCCACCCCACACCATTACTGACCCACTGCCAAACCGGTCATGCTGGAGGATGTTGCAGGCAGCAGAACGTTCTCCACGGCGTCTCCAGACTCTGTCACGTCTGTCACATGTGCTCAGTGTGAGCCTGCTTTCATCTGTGTAGAGCACAGGGCGCCAGTGGCGAATTTGCCAATCTTGGTGTTCTCTGGCAAATGCCAAACGTCCTGCACGGTGTTGGGCTGTAAGCACAACCCCCACCTATGGACGTCGGGCCCTCATACCACCCTCATGGAGTCTGTTTCTGACCGTTTGAGCAGACACATGCACATTTGTGGCCTGCTGGAGGTCATTTTGCAGGGCTCTGGCAGGGCTCCTCCTGTTCCTCCTTGCACAAAGGCGGAGGTAGCGGTCCTGCTGCTGGGTTGTTGCCCTCCTACGGCCTCCTCCACGTCTCCTGATGTACTGGCCTGTCTCCTGGTAGCGCCTCCATGCTCTGGACACTATGACAGACACAGCAAACCTTCTTGCCACAGCTCACATTGATGTGCCATCCTGGATGAGCTGCACTACCTGAGCCACTTGTGTGGGTTGTAGACTTCGTCTCATGCTACCACTAGAGTGAAAGCACCGCCAGCATTCAAAAGTGACCAAAACATCCGCCAGAAAGCACAGGAACTGAGAAGTGGTCTGTGATCACCACCTGCAGAACCACTCCTTTATTGGGGGTGTCTTGCTAATTGCCTATAATTTCATATAACATAATACATATAAAAAGATTTTAAATATATAACATAAATATAACATCATACATATAACAAAATTTTTCATAAATAACATAAATATAACATGATACATATGACGAGATTTTATATATATAACATAGGTATAAAATGATACATATAACACGAATTTATAGATATAACATATTTATTTGTTTTTGATTGTAAATTGCTGGTCGCTATCAGGCTCTTCTATCAGGCCCTTAAAAAAAGGCAAATGCCAGGGGCGCCGCCCATCCACAGGGGGCACTCACAAACCCAAATGCATAAATCGAATATCATTATTATTGGGGCAGCACGGTGGCTTAGTGGTTAGCACCATTGCCTCACAGCAAGATGGCCCTGGGTTCAATTCCCAGGCAGGGGTCTTTCAGTGTGGAGTTTGCATGTTCTCTCATGTTGATTGGTGATTCTAAATTGCCCGTATGAGTGTGTGTTTGGCTCTGTGATGGACTGATGACCTGTCCAGGGTGTCCCCCCTCCTGCCCTTTGCCCTTTCAGAGACAGCTGGGATAGACTTCAGCAGATCCCCGTGACCCCGAATTAGGGAATAAGCAGGTATAGAAGATGAATGAATGAATTACCTTAAATAAATATTTTTTTCTAATGGTAACAGTTGTGTAACAGGGTAATGAGATTTCTATCGTCCATTGATCTATTGTTGTATTTAATTCAATTCTCACTTACAGGAATGGTATGTCGGAGACTGCTAACATGTGACCTCATGTGTGTGTGACTAAATAAATATCTGCTGAGGTAAAAACAGAATCTTATCCAGACCGACTAAATATAGATGACACGTACATGACATGTAGCTTGTGTTTCACTCTGGTAAACAAGCAGCAAAAACTCGTCAGGAACAGAACGAGTGTATAACCCAGGTGAGAATAATGTATGTAGCGTAAAATGGTAAATCCTTGTATTCCCTCGTAAGACAACGATGATAGTTTAAGTTACATAACTAAAAAACAACTAACCAATATGTTCTATTTACTATATAGAATGTTGTATAATATAATATGTTATATAATTAATTCATTATCTAGACCGTGCTTAGTTCTAATAACTTAATAGTGAAGGTCAACATTTATAAAACACATTTCTGGTATGGATAATTGGCACCTTGTTTTGTTTTTAGAAGTTTTGTTCACTCAGGAATTTTAAGCATGACAGTGGACAAGATCAGAATCGACATTCCCGCGTACGACCTCTCAGTGATCCACAGTCTTTGGGAGAACCGGGTGAAAAAATACAAACAGCGTCAAAAGAAAGAACAGGAAAGGATTAAAAAAAGCGCTTTAAACAAGTAAGTGAAAAAAAATAAAAAACCAGATTGATATTTTGTCTCAGGTTAACAAAACCAAATCAGGGACAGCGAATAACCTGACCTCAAACTGTAGTGACAGATTTATCGCTTGTACAGGCAGTTTTAATACAAAGAACCAACTTTCACATAAATTAAAAACATATACAAAACACTAAAACTATTCATTTCAGAAAAACAAGAGAGAATAAAATAAACATACATGACAAGCGGGCAAAACTAAGTCAGCAAATATGCAACCACTAATTCCAACCCCAATGCAGCACAGAAATCACATCACTAAAGAAATAACACCGATATGAGGTTGGAACCCTACGACTCCCCATTCAGCATTTTATATTACTACTAATAAAACAGATCTTTGGGGGGCCCCAAAAAAAGTGTGGGCCCTTAGAATCGTCCCAACTTAGTTTCCCCCCTTAGTGGTGCCCCTGGTACCAGTGACACTCATGGAGGAGAGCCTGTATCTGCCACGGAATCAGGAAGGTGGACAACTAAAAGCAAAAATCCCAATATTATTACTGCACTATACAAAAACCCTGACCAATTCACAGAGACTAAAAACATAGTAATAATAACAATAGCTATTTGTAAGACACAAACATTTTTCATACCTTGAATTAAGAATTTACATTGATAAAAACTTTAATCATATAAAATACCTTTAAAATAACTGGATCTGGAAGAAAGAGGAACTCACTATAAAACAACTGTATCTAAGAAACCGCGTGGTTCTCCTTTAAGACATATAAACCAAAACAGCTTCATTTGCATTCATGAAAAAACACTTCATAAATCCTATTACACTTAAATACCACGGCAGCACGCTGGCTTAGTGGTTGGCACTGTTGCCTCACAGCAAGAAGGTCCCAGGTCCGATCCCAGGCAGGGGTTTTTCTGTGTGGATGTTCTGCATGTTCTCCCTGTGCTTGTGTGGGTTTACTTCTGGTTTTCCGGTTTCCTCCTACAGTCCAAAAACATGTATGTTAGATCGATTGATGATTTTAAATTGCCCATAGGAGTGAGTGTGAGTGTGTGTGGCCCTGTAATGGACTGGCGACCTGTCCAGGTTGTCCCCCTCCTGCCTTTCACCCTTTCAGGGACTGCTGGGATAGACTCCCTGTAAACTAGGGAATAAGCAGGTATAGAAGATGACTGAATGAATGAATAGTTTTTGCTTTTATGTTTTGAGTTCCTGTTTTTGTTTATACCTTAGTTTACTTCCTGTTTTGTCATTGTCATGTGATCTTTGTTCCCTACGTGTTCCTGTCACGACAGATGATCTAACAACACACAGATTATTATTTGAAGCAAATGCAGCATAAAACAATTTGGCATCAATCTGTGTGCTTAAACAGAAACCACTCTCCCGATTGAAATAAACGTATTCATATATTCACTGTTAAAACACAGGTGAGCACAAATTACCTGATATCAAGCTTTTCTGGAAAAGTCTGCCTTAAAAATTTACTTTTAAGTATGTTCGAGACCGAGTTAATTTCTCCTTCTTCATCAGCCAACTGGACAGACATGTTTTGCTAGTCTGTGCTGGGCTGTAAGAATTTACTCTGATCAACCAATCAGAGGACAGAAAAACACTGATGACATCCTGGGCCAGCTAGCGGGCGCATTATAAAATCTGATTGGTTAAAGAAACAGTCTTTAATAAAATTAACCCAGTAGGTGTGTATATTATATCTATCTGGAATCTAACTAGGAACTTATACATCAATCCATCACATTAGAATCAATGGATCGGTTTGTATGATAGTCTGACAACATCATTGTCATTAACATCATTTTAGGTTTTTGATTAAGCAGAAAGATTTAATAATTGTATATACAAATATAATTCATAAACAGACAACTTGCGACTTTCTGTTTTTCATTTTAGGATAAATCAACAATGGCAGTATCGCATAACATGCCGAAAATTAAAAATCAATGAAGTCTCTGCTCTTCAGTGCTACCTGGAAAGATCAGCCTTTGCAGAAATGGGCATTTTTCCTGCAGTTCACACAAGTATGTTAACTAATCAGGTAAAGTCTATTAAGTGTAAACTGAATGAGCTACAGGATATACGACAGTATAACCCCAAGCATGAGACACCATAATTTTAAATGCATCTCCAAAAGTACTTTATTATCAACTGTGAGCTTTTTACAGGGTATTTCAGGAATTACAGTCAGAGACATTCTGGTAGACAGCAGCCAAATCCTCACTTTATATTTAATCTTGAACTATAATGACTCACTCAAGCAAACGGATCATTATGAATTAATTTATTAACAATATTTAGAAATAAATTATATAAATAGCAGTTTTTTTCCATTGGTTTTAACATCCCATGTGCATGTGCATTCGTCACCTGAGATATTTTTACAAACGTTGATGGGTTCCATCAAAAGGACCTTCTCGAAACATGTATTAGGACCAAAATTTAAAAAATGTGCAACGACTAGTACAAATTAAACATTGTTGGTTAAGGTGTTCGATTCCCAGCTCCACCAAGCTACCACGGTTGGGCCCCTGAGCAAGGCCCTTAACCTCTAATTGCTCAGTTGTATAAAAGAGATAAATCGCTCTGGATTAGAGCGTTTGCCAAATGCTGAAAATGTAAATCTCGATAACTTTTTCGATATGATATATATGTTAATCCTGCCAGCTTTGGAAAAAATATCCCAACACTGACAAAGGCCACAAAAATGAATTCTGTTTTAAAGTTTAGTTTAGCAAAAACAGATTAAACATTTAGCCTTATAATGTTATGACAGCTTAGTAAAGTAAACACAACACAATATTACCACCTGAGATAAAAGCTGTCCGTTTGGTGTAATAAATCAATACTTTTATTTAGTGTCTAAACACCATGTTTGAAAAGGCATGTGTCACATGAGTCTAGTGCGGCGGCCATTTTGTTTGTTTTGTGTAGCGATTGCCTCGTGTTAGCACAAACACCACGACTCGTATTCTGAGCTCAGCTTCTGCTACATTTGTGGCTGTTTATTAACATATACATGTGTCTGGACTTCATATTTTACTGAATTTTATGGCTTTTTTTTTTTTTTTCACAATTTTGTGAATGTATGATGGCGGTCCAACACTGATTGCACCCAGTGGTTATTTTATCCTAAAATGGTTTGCGTAATACAATCAAAAGAATCTCAGCTTTCCAAAAATATGTAAGATGTGTATCTTTTTTTCTTACTGAGTCCTGCGGAACAGTGGAACATTAACGGGTTTTAATCCATATCGAGTAAATATCCAGAGTTTATCATCGTTACCGACATAAAGTTTATTGCGATTCAATAAGATATTGTTCATCTTTTTTTAACAACTAATATAAGAAATGTTCTTTTTCATTCAGCCGATGACAGCGAAGACAAGAAATTCATTTTTGAGCTTAGCGGTGATAAATGGAAGGTAAATACTGGCATATTTTTTACTGATTCAAATAAACAAGCTTCATAATTAATAAAAAATAATCTCTGTGATTCAATCTGCATTATAGAAACTTCCAGAAGACCTCCAGTACATGACGTATCTGCGAGAATGGCACATTCATAAAACACAAATTCAGAAGTTGCCTGAATACATCGAACAGTTTGTGGACCTGTGTGTCTTAGACATACCTAAAAATAAATTTACACAGCTTCCAGTGGAGATAGGTCAGTCCCTGACTTTATCATTACACTCATTTTTAGATTAAATTAGCTGATAAACTCGAAAAATATAACATTTGTGATTAATTAAAAGGAAAACTGGTAAATCTAAAGGAACTGAACCTGAGTTACAACAAGTTGTCAAAAATTCCACCTGAACTTGGAGAGTGTGAAAATCTGGAAAAGCTGGAACTGACTGCAAATTCAGACCTCAGCGAACTGCCTTTCGAGGTAATGGAAATAAAACATCTGAAATTATTACCAGATGTTTGTTGTTAAACCATTTAACATAACTCTGTTTTTTGTTTGATAGCTAAGCAACTTGAAGAAGCTAAAACATCTGGACTTAGCTGAAAATAAATTTGCATCTATACCAGTCAGCGTACTCCGGATGTCAAGTCTTCAGTGGTTGGACGTCAGTAAGAACAACCTGCGGGATTTACCAGACGATATTGATCAGTGTGTTACAGCTGTTTAAATCCATATTTGATACTAGATTAGTATTCACAAAGGTACGTCATGTTTACAACTGATTGATTTGATGTTTAAATGTGTATTTTAGGCTAGAAGCGTTACAGACCTTTTTCCTTCATAAAAACAAACTGAAATATCTTCCGATGTCAACACTAAATATTCTCACCCTTAAAATGCTTGTTGTCAGTGGAGATGAACTGACCTGTATACCATCTGGCCTCACGACAAATACAAATCTAAAGTAAGTATCGAGTTATTTGGAACGGAAATCTTTGCTCACTTGCAGCAAGTTTTTTATTTGAAATGATATCATTTCCAGATTCATAAAATTATTTGACAATCCGGTGAATTTGGAGGTGAGCGAGGATGAGAAAGATAAAGCAGTCGAGTCTGACAAGGAGTTTATGCAGACCTACATCGAGACTCTCAAGGACAGAGGTGAGTTACAGCTGATTTACGTTATAGGGGCTCTGAGGTTGCTTGTTTTTATATAATATCAAAGCCTGAGGGTTTTTTTTAATTTTACTTACAACAACTTTTTTTACTAGAACTAACTAGGTTTTATTTATTAAAATACACTTTAACAAAAAAAACACACAAAAAAACGAGTAACTTCCTATAATCAGATCATGATTTTAACAGTATCTGTATTTATCTTAGAATTAATCTAGGGTCTTGTGCCACAATAATTTCTATAATAATATAACGTGTCTAAGGCTGCATTCACACTGCAGGTCTTAATGCCCAATTCTGACTTTGTGTCCTTATCCGATTTTTTGACAACCTGCTTAAAAGTTCTTTTAAAACTAATCCATATCCGATATCTGCATTTACACTATACACAGCAAAACAACTCAATGTAGAGTTTAGCTCCAACCCTAATCAAACACACCTAAACCAACCAATCAAGATCTTGCTAGGTATATTCAAAAGGTACAGGTAGGTGTATGGGGGCAAGTTGGAGCTAAACTCTGCAGGACCTCCAGGCCAGGACTGATTTTGGACCCTGATGTGAAGTGTTTATCACACAACAACTGTTTCATTGAAATTTTAATAGCTTTTTATTTCAGTCTTCATTTTTTAAATTTTTTTTTAAATTAATATAATCAGTAATATAATGCAGTTTCACATAAACTCATCAAATGACTACTGCTTTCCAGATACAGCACCGGTGTACACCACCAAAGTGTCCCTGACCTGCCTCCTATAATTCATCCAAAGAGTCAAGAGCCGAGCGAGAAATCAGCAATAAGGACAAAACTATAATTACAGAAAACACCAAAAAAGAATTTTCCCTGGTGTGACATGCAAGATTGTATAAAAGAATCCTCCGATTTCTCATAAACAGATCAACAAACAAACTTTCTTGTATTAATATAATAATTTATCGGTTGGAAATTGATGTGTGCATGAGCGACTGATCCTGAATGGACAGAACAAGCGCCTGTTGCTGGACAATGATTTATTGAGATGGTTTTCTACAAGTTGAATGACCTGAGCAGTGATTTGTATGATGATGTTCTAGAAATAAAAGATATAAAAACTGTCGCTGTCTGTCTTTAAAACCACAACATTAGCAAACAAATATCGTACAACTGAACCTAATTTACAATAAAGCTACGCAATTACATTTAGGTTTACAGCATTCCGGTAGACATCCTTATTCAGAGAGAATTACACTTATCTCTTTATACATCTAAGCAAAAGCGGGTTAAGGGCCTTGTTCAGGGGCCCAGTAGTGGCAACTTGGTGGTGCTGGGAATCGAACCCCGATCTTCCAATTAGCAGTCCAACATTAGATTTATCACTTCAGTTTTTGATCTAGATATTAAAAATGAATCCATCGTCAGCGGAAAGAATGTTTTAATTACGCAAATATTTGTTCATTCAGAATAAACTTTATATGCAAGTGGATCTGTGAACAATATCTATTACCCAACGCCGCATATCAAATAAATTAGTACTTACAAGTATTTTTAAATACCGCACTTTGATTTTAAAATCTGATATATGTTTTAGAATATAAGTATACACACACTTAAATAGGGACACTTAAATTCCAGTGATATCGTTAACTTTATTGCACGGAATTTAATTAAACTGAACCGAGTGTTTTCATCGGTGTTTACTATTATTCTTGTATTAACACACTTTTCTACTGCTTGATTCTATAAAGCTGCTTTTAGACGATCTCTACAGTTCAAAGCGCTTTATAAATAAAGGTGACTCGACTTGACACACCGTCAGCTTGCAGAACTCGCCGTGATGACGTTTGACGCTATGCATTTTTAAAGCCTTATCAACTGAAAATACAGAAAAACTACTTGTGCTTGTGCTTTTTATTTCTATGCAACAGTGGGGAAAAAGAAAATCCATGGAACTGTAAATAGGTACATGGAGCAGCAGTGTTACAGAAGCATATATAATATATTAAATGTGGTAAATGATGATTTAGGATAGCAAACTTTTAATAAAAAGCATGGAAAGAAAAATGTTACAAATCAGATGGTGTGACTGACATGTTTGACTTTATTTCACACAGCCTAATGATTTATATATATTTATTTTATCATATTATATACGGTGTAGGGCAGCACCGTGGCTTAGTGGTTAGCAAGAAGGTCCCGGGTTCGATTCCCAGGCACGGGTGTTTCTGTGTGGAGTTTGCGTGTTCTCCCTGTGCTTGTGTGGGTTTACTCCGGGTTCTCCGGTTTCCTCCCACAGTCCAAAAACATGTATGTTTAATTGATAAGTAATTCGAAATTGCCCATAGGAGTGTGTGTGTGTGTCCCTGTGATGGACTGGTGACCTGTCTAGGGTGTCCCTCTCCTGCCTTTCACCCTTTCAGAGACATCTGGGATAGACTCCAGCAGATCCCTGTGACCCCGAATTAGAAAATAAGCAGGTATAGAAGATGAATGAATGAATAAACTGTGTGAAATGTTAAACGAATCCGTTAGCGTTGGTTCTAATGGAAGATTTCGGAAAAATGTAGTAGAGAAACAAATACGTGATCCGGAATGTTACATGAAAAAATATTAATTAGAAATTAGTTTTTAAAAATTCTTATGAATACAAAGCAATTTTTAAAAAACAATGCCAAGCCCAATGTTGCCGACTGAGGTAGCAGATAGAATTTGAGTTGTGGCCACAAGCAAAAGGTCCACATGTGGAGTGAAATAGGCTGACTAGAGGTCTAGATCTTCTCATTTGCATATACATGTAAGAGTTTGAGAACTTTACAAACAGACAGAAATGATTTGTGATCGTCGTATGCAACATACTTTTCCATATACTAGTCTGCATTTCAATCCAAAAAAAATGTTAACATACACTATATTGCCAAAAGTCTGTGGTCACCTAACCATCAGATTCATATGTGGTTCCTCTATAAATTTGGAATCACAGAGACGTCTAGAATGTCATTATATGTTGTAGCGTCACATTATTCCTTCACTGGAACTAAGAGACTCCAACACTGTTCCAGCATCACAATACACAAAGCTCCTGATCTCCATTCAGACCTGGTGTGTTAGGCTTGGGACTGGATAGCACTTAAAAACCTGAGTGTTCTGCACAAAGTCCTGATCTTTACACCACTGAACACTTTTGGGATGAACTGGAACACCGACTGCACCCCAGACATCCTTATCTAATGTCGGTGTCTGATCTCACTGATACTATTGTAACCCAAATCTCACATTCAAGCTACAAACTGTAGTGGAAAATTTTACTAGAATAGTGGACCTCAAAATGGAGAGTAAATCTGGAAAAACACATACGATTCTGATAGTCAGGTGACCACAAACTTATCCAGAGCGTCTTACATTTATCTAATTTATACAACTGAGCAATTGGGGTTAAGGGCCTTACTCAGGGGCCCAGCAGTGGCGGCTTGGTGCTGGAAATCGAACCCACACTCTTCAGGCTGGTAGTCCAACATCTTAACCATGAGCCACCAGTTCCCCAGGATAGTATAGGACAACAGCTTTGTGCGTTCATTTGATGGGTCGATCTAATCACACGGTTGTTGGTAAATTAAAAAAAACAACAACAACCCGATAAACGGATATTTCTTTAGCTAATAAAATAAGCTATTATTCATCCCTACATATTAGGGCTTTAAAATCACCGCAGTTTCCATATAAATATCTTTAATACAGTGCTGCACATTTAAAAATGCAAAGACATCAGTGACCTACGGTACATCATATAATATACATTTAGCAGAGAAAAAACAAAACCAAATAAAAAGCAGATAAAGGCACATTTTGAACTAAAGCACGTAACATTAATACATCTCAGCTGGCAAACATAAGCAAAGCTTTTCTTATGATAAAACATATTTTAATCAGTTCAATCAGCTCGTTTTTGAGACGGAGCGTGTAACAGATTATATGTATATATAAAAAAGTATACGATTCTCTAGATTCTAATATCTCTCCGGATCACATGGTTGCTTATACTATCATTTCTTGCATGTTCCATAAAAATCTGAGGCTTAAGATGATATCATTTGGCTACATGCTGCTGTCCTGCAGGAGAGGCTCGATGTCTTCATCACTTCCTGGAGTAGAATTGTTTAAATGTGCTCCATCAGTAGGTGAGACTCGTGTGCTGCAGGTTTTTACCGTCACACTGCGACGCTCTGGAATGAAGCAGGCCACTAACAGTGCCAGAATAACAGTACAGGCTCCAAACAGGAAAGGAGGACCTGGAACTGTTGACTTCTTAAAAAAAAAAAAAAAAAAAAGACATTAGCGATAAAGCAGCAGAAGATCAATTGATCATCCAAAAAAAAAATATTGAATATTGATGAGGGTGCATATGTAAAACTTAAACACCAGCATTAGACAGAACCTTTATTATCCTTTATAATTATATACATACAGCCATTTAAACTGTTTAACAATCATTCTACCAGAAGGACACATTTCTTCTAATTCGATTAATCGCTTAACACATTTATTATAACTTAATAAATAATATAATACTGTATATAATATAAATAATACATAACTTATTAAATAATACTTATCAGATTTTAGCACGTCTTTTATAGCAGCTAATTAAGCACAACTGTAAAACGGCAAAATTTGCAGTTTCTTCATTCCGAAAACAATTTTACAGCTTAAAAACAGCGAAAGCTAAAATTTTTGTTTTATAATTGAACATTTAAAAATATTTATCTGTTTAATCAGCTGATGTGCTACATCTCTGTACATTTCATGTCATAATAAAGGTTATTATAGATGTCTGTAAGGTGCTGTCACAGGACAACACGTTAAATGCTCTATATAGTGTACTTTCTCCTGAGTAAAGAAAGTTTGCTATGGATTAGAGCTGCACGATATATCGTTCCAGTATCGATATCGCAATGTGTGTATCGGCAATAGTCACATTACAGGATGTTGAGTGTGGATTATATTTGACTGCATCACAATTCAGAACATGTGATTTTTTTTATTGATAAAGTTTAATGATCAAGTGAAAGATCATTTGTTTATTGTTTAAGTTCCGTTACCGTGTAAACGTTTCGAAGAAATTTATATTATTCAGAAATAAGTAATCAATTTTGTAGCTTTATTAAAGATTAATTGTGTTTAATTTATACAGTGAAGTCGATACCGTGTGATTTTACATTTAATTATTTAATTTCTGTATCTGAATCTCCAGAAAAACATAAAACACTGTTTATTTCATTTACATCATCGTTCTATTGTATTTATCTATAATTATAACTTGTGTATTATATTTTACACAAATTCACTACCTTACAAAATCACCACAAATCATTAGAAAATGAATGAATTCTTAACAAATAAAGATATTCAAGTCATCTGAGGAAATGTGTATATATCACAATATATATCGCAGATAAATTAAATATCGCAATGTCGGTTTATCCCACAATATCGTACAGCCCCTATTATAGATCGTGTTTTTGTAAATGTTCATTTTATGCATCTATTTAAATGTATATTTTACACTTTTTAAATCCTCATTTGTGCCATTAAGTCTGGACGCAGCAAAGCGCATATTGCGTAGAATACAGTTACTAATAATAAAACACACACCCACACACACACACACCTCATTAGTGACGGTTACAGTTGAGTCATGGTCCATTGGTCCTATTTCATTCAGTTCCACATTGAAAAGAAAAAAAATAAATCCGAAAAGCGCCGGACCGAGTCCATTGCACAGACCTCTTATCCCAGTTATCATTCCCTGCACAGCACCTGCATCAAAGACATCACAGAACCTTCAACACAAATCACAGCTCAAGGGAAATCTATAGACCAAAAAAACCCCAAAACACATGAAAGCTAAAAACAAAAACTATGTTAAATCTTTTATATTTTACATTTCTGTGTATGTTTATGTTTCCTTTTCCTATTTCTGTATCTTTTAAGTGCTTACAAATCTAAAGATGCAAAAATAAGTGAACATGCCGCACGTCTGTAATGATGGTTTTCTGTTTTTTTTACCTTGCTGGCCGTGATCTGTGATATGGGATACCAGCGCACTGATTGTAGGGAATGTGATACTGGACATAGCAGCCACTGTGCCTGCTGACCACATCATCCTATAATAATATGGTACAGAAATGCAGCTTTATTATTTAAATCTATAAAATAACTGGTTTAATTAAACATATAGGATTGATTTTGTAATCAAACTTACCAAGTTTCGGACCCAAAGCCGTACCAGGCCAGCTGGAACAGCTGAAATCCGAGTCCCAACAACACGGTATTCTTATTCCCGATCTTTTTCATCAGCACACTTAGAAGCAGAGTCTAAAAGGACAGCAATACATGTTAGATTGTGTTAAGAGCACAAAATAATCACATAAGAATTAGACTTAACGGTGTCCTGACAAACAGATGATTTTACAAATAATCTTATAAAATGTTCCCAGCAGACGGGTTACATTAAAAAAAAACGACTGCAGGCCATCAATATAGTCTATTTAATCTGTTTAATCTTGTTTGGAAAACATATATAACTTTTACATTCAAGTACCTGCATATAAAAAACTGATATTGTTACGAGTAGGCCTGCACGATATATCGTTCCAGTATCGATATCGCAATGTGTGTATCTGCAATAGTCACATTACAGGATGTTCAGTGTGGATTATATTTGACTGCGTTACAGTTCAAAACATGTGAT
This sequence comes from Bagarius yarrelli, assembly GCA_005784505.1. Lineage (NCBI taxonomy): Eukaryota > Metazoa > Chordata > Actinopteri > Siluriformes > Sisoridae > Bagarius > Bagarius yarrelli. The sequence continues at coordinate 2,434,902 of VCAZ01000026.1, read as the reverse complement.
AATTGGATTAATTGTAAAGTTTAATAATCGAGTGAAAGTTTATTATTCGTACATAGTTTCAAGTTCTGTTACTGTGTAAACATTTCGAACAAGTTTAAAGCCTTCAGAAAGCTTATTAAAGCTTTATTAAAGATTAATTGTGTTTAATTTATACAGTGAAGTCGATACCGTGTGATTGTATCTGAATCTCCAGAAAAACATAAAACACTGATTATTTAATTTATATCTGTGTTTTATTGTATTTATCTATGATGATAATTGACGTATTATATTTTACACAGACTCACTAACTTACAAAATCAACACAATCATTCGAATATAACAAATTCTTTACCAACAGAGCGATTCAAATTATCAGGGAATTTATTTTTCGTATTACAATAAATATTGTAGAAAAACAAAAATATCGCAATGTCTGTTTTTTCCAAAGAAAAAAAAAAAAAACAAAAATATCGCAATGTCTGTTTTTTCCCTAATATCGAGCATCTTTGTTCTATTGTATTTATCTATGATTAGAATTTGTGTATTATATCGGTATTGTACAGACTTACAAAATCTCCACAATCATTCGAAATAATGAATTCTTTACAAATTCAAGTCATCTGGGAATTTTTTTTTTCCATAATCGCAGAAAAAACTAAATATCGCAATGTCCGATTTTTTCCAAATATCGTGTAGCTTTAGTTGTATCGAATAAAATAAAATAAAATCGAAAGCCGTAAACATTCGATGCTGTACGTCGATGCTAATCTTTCTAGTTATTTGAACAGGAATGCTACCAGTTAGCTCAAGTAAAATTTTGTTTCTTACAAATAAGATATTTGTAAATGTGCTTTTGTAAGTGAAAAATGCTTTGTAATACATACCTGTGCTATAATAGACAGGATTCCAACCATTGCTATAAACGCTGCAATTGCTGCTGGTGAGAATTTAATAACCTGAAAACAGAAAACAGCCTTAAACACCTGAGGTAATAAAAAAAAAAAATACCTGAAAACTTAACAATACTTTAACATAGAGTGTGTGTGTGTGTGTGTGTGTATATCTTTTAAAACAACTAACACTAAAGAAATGCCACCTGTGACTGAAGCGTCACTCACCTGTCTGAGGTATAAGAAAAAGCTGGAATACTGTCCTGCCTCAGGGAGGTAAGACAGAAAAACTGTGACGCATATGAGAAGCACTGTGGTGTCTTTGCCAACTTTTCTTAAAGACTGTGAAAGCAAAGTACAAGAACAGGAAGTCTATTATTAGCCTAAGAGTTACCACAAATGATCACACGATACAGTTTCTTCTAAAAATAATGGAAAAAAGCAAGGCCAAGTTTTGATACGACAGAATGTTAGTAACCCTAGAACACAGAACATAACTTTTCTGGACACATCTGTTTTTCTAAGTGATCAAAACTCGGAGCGGTCGGGAGCTCGGCCCCATCACATAGGCGTTACTGCTATATTTCATTTACACCTTTCTAGTACATAATAAACGACGTCCGTCCCTAAAGTTTAGCCATAACAGCATGACAGAGTTTCGACAAATCTTCCATAGCTTATATGTGTCGTCCAGAAAAAAACAAATAAAAAAGAAGATGCATCACACCATCACAAACATCATCAGCTAATTAAGCAGAAAAAGAAAAAGGTTTTCTGGGCTGATCAGGCAAAAACAGTATGAAACGTACAGGCCCAAATGTATGTCGGGCCAGCAGAAGAACGCCCTGTCTGCCAGATGGCCAGTCCGCAAGTGTGCTTCGCTACCAGCTATCGATTTCCTGCCCCCATTTAATTAAGACCGCTGAAAATTGTGTAACTGAAATTTAACGACCTGGAATAGAAACAGACGCGTCGGTCATCTACATCAAGATTAGGAACGTGCAGAAGAATGTACACTCAAAGTATTCTGGAAAAACTCATTTACATGTAGGAATTTCTTGTTTAATAAAGTTGAACCCCGCACTTCGGTACCTGATGGTAATTTCAATCGGGTTGGGCATTTTTATTCCGATTGAGGACTGGACTTTTAATCTACTTAAAATCAGAAAACAACTCCATCGACATCTACAGCCTCCGTAGGGCAGAAGTGAAAGTAACACAATCCACCATTCAGAGAGGACTTTTAGAGCAGGAAGACAGAAGTATTTTGATATATAAACCACTAATCACAAAACCGAATCAAAGACCAGACTGGAATTTAGAAAGAAATACAGAGAGTTCCAAAGTTATGAAAAACAAATAAACTTTATCCAAAGTAAAGGAAAGCCAAAATGTAGACACAGACCTGGGGACTCATTTATAAACGTACGCACTAATCGGCACTGGAAACATGCTAAATCACTTCCTACGCAAAGGTCGTGGCCTATTCAAAACAAACCTGATGGGAGAACGTACACACCTGTAAGTAAATTCTGAGCCCTGCGTATGCAAATTCTGGAGAGGAGGGAAATTTTTGGCAACACAGATGGAAAAGTGATGAACTGAAGTCGAAAGTAGAAGCGAATATAACGATTATAAGTATTGATGCCAAATACTTATACCTTACAAACAAAATAGCAAATACCTAATACCTTACATTTGTTGTGATTTAACAGCTGTACATTAAAAGGACACACACACAGATAGATAGACAGACAGACAGACAGACAGATAGGAGGACAGATAGGCGGACGGAAAGATGCACAGGCGGACGGAAAGAGACATAGGCAGGCAGACAGACAGAGACAAATAGACAGATAGATGGACAGACGGACAGACAGAATGTTATTTTTATTTGTCTCTATATAAATCTATTCTATATATAATCCTTATTTAAATCCTCCGAAATGCAAAGGTTATTATAAAATCATTATATGTTTTTAGTACACTGTGTCCTCTTAGAACGCTCTAATTCCACATACCTCGCACAGTTCTAAATGCCGCTAGTGCAGGGGTGTCCAATCTCTGTCCTGAAGGGCCGGTGTCCTGCAGAGTTTAGCTCCAACTTGCCTTAACACACCTACCTGTATGTTTCAAGTCTACCTGGCAAGATCTTGATTAGTTGGTTCAGGTGTGGTTAATTGGGGTTGGAGCTAAGGGTTAGCTAAGGGGAGCTAAGAGCTAAGAGCTAGGGTCTGCAGGACACCCCGACCCTCCAGGCCCAGGATTGCCCACCCCTGATCTGGATTAAGCAAGTTTTCGTGAACGCAGCTGTTTAAACCATAGTGTTCTTTCTCACTGACACAGTTGAAAGAAATAGAAACACTTTGCCAACTCACACTGCTTCTTTAGCTGCTGTGGCCATCAAACTATGTTGTTTCACAGGCTTCCACCTTTCCTACAAGTGTGTGTATCTCAGTGTCTGAGAAGTTACGTTTCTTTGCTCTTTTCTAACCTGTCGCCATAATTCCGTGCAACAACCAACCGACTAAATGAAAGGCTCATTAATATTCGTATTGGCATTCAGGAAATACATTTGAATTGGCTATTTATAGTAAAAACTGGCCGTGTACAGGGCGGGATACGAGGCGGATTCCCGTACATATACTTGCAGATGATCTGTGTACGTGCTGTTTATAAGTCGGAATATTTTTTTGACATACGCTAGGATCCTATGCACAGTTTTAGAAATAAGCCCCCAGGTCTGCTCACGAACAAGCTCATCAATCAAGTGGAGGTGGTGTCCTGACTTAGACTTGCATGAGTGCTTCTGGAACAGGATCATGAAATCTGTATGACTGATGCAACACATGATGGTAGCAGGAGAATAAATTCAGAAACATTCCGTCCGCCAATTTACAGGCATTCAATCTAATCGCAAGGAATTTCATCGAGCCGCATGACCCAGAACACACTGCCAACTCTATCACAGCACTTCATCAGGGAGAAAAGTAGAAGGTTCCAGACTGTCAGGTCAATCAGCAGACCTTAAACCAACTAAGCAGCATTGCATCAGTTTAAAAGAAAAGTTTAAGAGAGATGATGGAAGCTCACCAAAAAAAACTCAATGAAGTTGTGTTACAAGACCGAAGTCAGTAGTTATCACTCGTCAGTGGTTTATTATAAGCAGGAGGTATCCAGTCAAATACTCAGGGGTATTTATTTTAACGTTTTATGTCGATATCAGGAAATATTTGTTTATTAAGACATGTAAATATATAACTCACAGCAAATGGGTCGGCTTGTTCCCAAGAAATTGGAAACCCCCATGAGGACAGTCTCATTTTGTCTGGCAGAGACTCAGGGACAACGAAGAGTATGAAAAGAATATCAGCTACAGCCACGATGGTGGCCACCAGAACCACCAGACTGTCTCCGTAACTGGCAGATAGATAGGCTCCGATAGCAGGACTTGTAACTAAACTTGCGGCAAACGTTGCTGATACCTGAGAGGAATAAAATAAAAAAAAAAAAAAAGGAATAGACAGAAATATTAGTGTAAACATAAGGAATGCACGATATGAAAAAATTTGATCTGATACCGATAATTAAGTCTTGCACATACTGTAATGAAACATCTGGCAACGTTAGACTACAAAACATTTAAATACTTTAATACTATTGTGTTACTAATGAAGCTTAAATTCACCCTAGAATAAAGCATTTACTGCACACTTCTGCTTTCCTGCCCCAAAAACATACGATGGGTAATAAAAGGGCCATTTGGCTGAAGGTACCAGAGGTGCTGATAGCGATCAAGGCCTTTAGGACAGCATGTGGGGGGGGGGGGTATCGGGGGGGGGGGGGGGGGGGGGGGGGGGGACAGGGGGGGGGGGGGGGGGGGGGGTTGGGGGGGGGGGGGGGGGGGGGGGGGGGGGGGGGGGGGGGGGGGGGGGGGGGGGGGGGGGGGGGGGGGGGGGGGGGGGGGTCTGCTAAGGGTCACTCGTTTTATACAGTGGGTAAAGCTGTAATTTACTGATTGGCCAGTTTGAATGTCTTACATTTGGTTTTTAGTCACATGGTCAAAGAAGGGATAAAAGAGGATTGTAACTAGTGCTCTGTCTCTCTTTTTCTGCTCTCTTTTCCTGTGCTAGTTCTTTTTCTCTCCTCTCTCCCTCTTTTTCTATTTCTTCCTCCTTTTTCCTCTTTTTCTGTCTTTCTATTTCTTCCTCTCTCTCTCTCTCTCTCCCTCTCCTCTCCATTTCCCTCCTCTCTTTCTTCCCCTCCCTCTCCATTTCTTCCTCTCTCCCCCTCCCTCTCCATTTCTTCCTCTCTCTCCCTCCCTCCATTTCTCTCCATTTCTTCCTCTCTCTCCCTCCCTCTCCATTTCTTCCTCTCTCTCCCTCCCTCTCCATTTCTTCCTCTCTCTCCCTCCCTCTCCATTTCTTCCTCTCTCTCCCTCCCTCTCCATTTCTTCCTCTCTCTCCCTCCCTCTCCATTTCTTCCTCTTCTCCCTCCCCTCCTCTTCCTCTCCCTCTCCCTCTTTCTTCCTCCTCCCTCTCTCCCTCTCTTTCTTCCTCCCTCTCCCTCCTCCCTTCTTCCTCCCTCCATTTCTTCCTCCCTCTCTTTCTTCCTCCCTCTCTCCCTCTCTCTTCCTCCCTCTCTCCCTCTCTTTCTTCCTCCCTCTCTCCCTCTCTTTCTTCCTCCCTCTCTCCCTCTCTATTCCCCCCCTCTATTTCTTTCTTCCTCTCTCTCCCTCTCTCACCAAAGTAAACCATTTTAGTTATAAATGATGTGCTAACTAGTTTTGACTGCTAACTAGTCTTAACTACTAGTTATAACTGCGCTTATTTCCGTCGATGGTATAAGTGGCAGTGGATGGTAATAGACAAGAAATGTACAGTTTTACACCGTGGTGCTGCTAACGTTTCTTTAGTCCTTCGCCAATCCTACAGCTTGAACCACCCGTACGATTTCACTCCCTCGTGATCCTCTTTAAGCTTAAGCGGCTTTAATTTCACTAATGCAGACTTAATGTGCTTCTTTTCTGCATGCGATATTGGTTATTTTTCCAGAAATTTGGTTAAAAGCATCGCTTGTTCACTCTCTTACCAATCCGTATGCTGTACTTCTTTCACTCTCCTCTGTAATATCGGCTACATATGCAAATATAACAGAAAAGGTGACTGAAAAAACTCCGGATACAGAAATAAGTGCAAAATACCACCTAGAAAGAAATACAGACACAAATAAACACAGTTTTAGTTACAGTTATTTTATTTTTTTTTTGCCTTAATATTTATTGGTCAGTATCACATGTTAAAATAAACAACACTAAGCAAATAAACCCCCTATTTCAAACACACATTCTCTGGGAGATTACAGTAGTTCTGGCTAAAGCAGACCCGCAGTGGGCAGTAATCTGGAATACACTCATATGAGAGGCATGTGATGGCAAATAAAGAGCTTATTGTTGACTGAGCCGTAACTCCTACCATGGGCTGATCCTCATCAACGGGATGGGAGCACAGGTAAAGAACACCGTCAACAGCAAGAAGGACTTCCTGCCCCAAACGTCTGACAAAGCACCAATCAGTGGGGCACTCATAAAAGACAGCAAACCCTGTAACAAACCACAGACAGATCTTTAATTTGACATTTTATCTAAAAAAAATACTGTATTCGGAAAAAAATGGCAAAATATCTACGATAGAATTCTGGGAATAAAATTTGGGACTTTTTTTTAAAATGTGATTTTTTAAAAAATCACATGTGCAGATATTTTCTTTAGAATAGAACATAAATAACATAATTAGTTGCTAAACAACTTAATTAGCTCCTAAATGTTCTTCCAGCTGAATATTTTCCAAATTTATTGCTTTATCAGACCTTCGTTGTCCCGTGCCAACTATTGTGAGACCTGCAGCAGACCAGAGCTCATTTCGTGGATAAAAGTGTAAAATTTCTTAGTTTAAACATTTGTTATCTATGTTCTATTGTGAAGAAAACATTATCTTATGTAATCTGAACGTCTTTTAGTTCTCATTTTAATCAAATTATAAAAATGTCCCAACTTTTCCAAATTCCCGGTTGTTAAAAAAAAAAGGCATTGATTATCAGTAAATATTCCAGATATCTACCAGATCATATAAACTAAAACAACAGTGCAATAATCTACCTTTACTCCTTGAATAAGTCCATTCATGAGGAATGTGTGCTGCGGAAATGTTTCGTGAAGCACCTGAGGAAAAAATAGAGCAGCAAGTGAATACACTAAAATATCTGACTTATAAATCATAGTTACAGAAAGGAAACATTAAAATTGGAGGCTTGATGAGAAGTTATCTAAAGTATTAATTAGAAATGCGCTAAAATATCGACTGAACTAACTATCAGGAATTTCAAGATATGGTATCGATATTATTTATTATACTTTACTTTTAGCTATATCTGCTTTACTTTTAGCTATATCTGCTTTACTTTTAGCTATATCTGCTTTACTTTTAGCTATATCCGCTTTACTTTTAGCTATATCCGCTTTACTTTTAGCTATATCCGCTATATATTTTACTTTTGGCTATATCCGCTTTAACTTTTGGCATATTCTATATCTGCTTTACTTTAGCTATATCCGCTTTATCCGCTTTACTTTTAGCTATACTTTATAGCTATATCTGCTTTACTTTTAGCTATATCTGCTTTACTTTTAGCTATATCTGCTTTACTTTTAGCTATATCTGCTTTACTTTTTACTTTTAGCTATATTCGCCGCTTTTACTTTTAGCTATATCCGTTTTACTTTTAGCTATATCCGTTTTTACTTTTTAGTTTTACTCTATATCCGTTTTTACTTTTAGCTTATCCGTACTTTTAGCTATATCCGCTTTACTTTTAGCTATATCCGCTTTACTTTTAGCTATATCCGCTTTACTTTTAGCTATATCTGCTTTACTTTTAGCTATATCCGCTTTACTTTTAGCTATATCCGCTTAGCTTTACTTATCCGCTTACTTTAGCTATATCCGCTTTACTTTTAGCTATATCCGCTTTACTTTTAGCTATATCCGCTTTACTTTTAGCTATATCCGCTTTACTTTTAGCTATATCTGCTTTACTTTACTTTAGCTATATCTGCTTTACTTTAGCTATATCCGTTTTACTTTTTAGCTATATCCGTTTTTACTTTTAGCTATATCCGCTTTTACTTTTAGCTATATCCGTTTACTTTTAGCTATATCTGCTTTACTTTTAGCTATATCCGTTTACTTTTTTTACTTTTAGCTATATCTGTTTTACTTTTAGCTATATCCGCTTTACTTTTAGCTATATCTGCTTTACTTTTGGCTATATCTGCTTTACTTTTGGCTATATTGCTTACTTTTTATTGCTTTACTTTTGGCTATTATCTGCTATCCGCTTTACTTTTAGCTTTTATATCTGTTTTACTTTTAGCTATATCCGCTTTTTATATCCGCTTTTACTTTTGGCTATATCCGCTTACTTTTGGCTATATCCGCTTTACTTTTAGCTATATCCGCTATGCATTTTACTTTTAGCTATATCCGCTTTACTTTTAGCTATATCTGCTTTACTTTTAGCTATATCCGCTTTACTTTTGGCTATATCTGCTTTACTTTTAGCTATATCCGTTTTACTTTTAGCTATATCTGCTTTACTTTTGGCTATATCTGCTTTACTTTTGGCTATATCTGTTTTACTTTTAGCTATATCTGCTTTACTTTTAGCTATCTCTGCTTTACTTTTAGCTATATCTGTTTTACTTTTGGCTATATCCGCTTTACTTTTAGCTATATCTGCTTTACTTTTAGCTATATCTGCTTTACTTTTAGCTATCTGTTGTAATTTTATTTAAATAAAACAGTAATACTTTTTTTTTTACATTTCAGTGCAAAAACCAAAATAAAAAATGGAATTACTGTAATAAAGTAAAATGGGTTGCATTTTAACCTTTTTTTTTTTTTTTATTACAAAGTACATTTTTCCTTAAAAATTTTTGGCGCTTAATGTTTGCGAAAAGTTTTTTTTTCAATAGAACTATTATTCCAACCACATTCCAGCCATACGTAATTTATTAAACTATACAGTGTTTGATTTACTCTTTTAAATGCTTTGTGGACCAAGTGTCCTGCCATCCTATCCATGCACTACTACACACACAAACACACACACACAAACAGTGGCTGTGTTGAAATAGAAAATATCCCAGTGTGTGTGATGCGTTACTTACAGTCAACATTGGAGTTGTTAGAAGACCCCAGGAAAAGAATTCCAGAAAGATCACCACAACTGCATGAGTCACTTTTGCACGTCCCACATTGCGCTATTACACAAAAAACAAAATAAAACACAGTTATTTACATTATTTCGCTGGATTATAATGATTCCTACTAAAAGATCCGACAGGTCGTGAATTTGACTTTCTAATTCATCGTATTTAATGAACATGTGTTTGTAGTTGACTCACAAACTTTGCATGTAAACGCAGAGGAACTGCAAACGTTTGGCAACAAACATTAACTCTTCCTGTCCGGTACAGTCTGTATTCTGTGGCCATGTGACAATACCAAATATTCTGGCTTGTGGGTAAAATACTAACAAGCTTTTTATTTATATATATATATATATATATATATATATATATATATATATATATATATATATAGTATATATATTTACAGCATTTGGAAGACGTCCTTATCCAGAGCGACTATTTATCTATTCTTTTATACATCTCAGCAATTGGGGGTTAAGGGCCTTGCTCAGGGGCCCAACAGTGGTAGCTTGGTGGTTCTGGGAATTACAAAACCCACAGTCCAACACTTTAACCACTGCACGGCACTACCACTTTTCACTTTCAATTCTACCATAAAGCATTAGTATCTTGAAAGTAAACTAAAACACACACACACACACATATATATATATTCTTGCAATACTATAATTGGTCACAAGTCCAGTTGTAATTTGTAAAGACTTTTAATTTTAGATAAAAATAAATGTGGCAATGTGTTTTTTTTGGCTGCTGTTGCCAGGAAATAAACATTTACGTAAAAACACAGCCAAAGAGAACCAGCATGAGGAGTTAAACAAATGTGGAGTATTTTAGATGGTAGAAACCACATAAATTATAAAGAAAAAAACCTTTAGAAAAACATCATGCAGGAAAAACAAAACTATTAGCTAAATAACTTCCAGAGATGCAGTTAATCACCAACGAACGGTTTGTGGTGTGTGATAACAACGAGCGCTAATAACGCAGTGCGCAAAGAACGAAACGTTCCTAACCCACAATCCCATCTGATAGTGTTTTAGTCAGATTATATTTAGTGCTATCAAGTGTCAACAATGAATCTTTTATTAGTCACATACAGCATGTTTTACTTCTGACCTAGAAAAAAAAATACAGTATATATACAGTATATATGTATATATATATATATATATAGATATATATATATATATATATATATATATATATATATATATATATATATATATATATATATATACTGTATGTTTGTATGTATGTGTATATATATATATTAATATATATATATATATATATATATATATATATATATATATATATATATACACTGTATGTTTGTATGTATGTGTATGTATATGTGTGTATGTATATATGTATTATATATATATATATATATATATATATATATATATATATATATATATATATATATATATATATATATATATATATATACACTGTATGTTTGTATGTATGTGTATGTATATGTGTGTATATATGTATATATGTATATATATATATATATATATATATATATATATATATATATACACACATACAGTATATATGTATATATGTGTATATATATATATATATATAATATATATATATATATATATATATAATATATATTATTATATATATCTATATATACATATATACATATGTATAAAATGTATAATGTATATAAAATGTATGTATAAAATATATAAACATCATCTAAAATTATAATATAAAGAACACCTGCACGATATACATTGTTTCAGTATCGATATCGCAATGTGTTTATCTGCAATAATCACATTACAGGATGTTCAGTATCGAGTTCGGATTATATTTGACTGCATTACAGTTCAGAACACGTGTGATTGGTGGATTCATTATAGTTTAATAATCGAGTGAAAGTTTATCATTTGTACATAGTTTTAGGTTCTGTTACTTAAAAAAAACAAGTTTAAAATCATTTAGAAACAATCACTTTTGTAACTTTAATAAAGATTAATTGTGTTTAATACTGTATATACAGTAAAGGTGATAAAGTGTGATTATATATTTAATTATTTAATTTCTGTATCTGAATCTCCAGAAAAACATAAAACATTGTTTATTTCATTTTACAGCTTTGTCCTATTGTATTTCTCTATAATTATAACGTGTATTTTTTAATGTGTTTTTAAAACAATGGTAGTCATGTGGAGCATATTATATAAATAAATACAGTTTTTATAAATAGTTTTAAATAGTTTATATAGTTTTTTATTTTTTCTATGTATGGAAACTTTTAAGGGTTCAAGCTTTTTATTTATTTATTGTTTAACTGAAGGGCTCGGGTTCAATTCCCGGGCAGGTGTCTTTCTGTGTTCTGGGTGGAGTTTGCATGTTCTCCCCGTGCTTGTGTGGGTTTACTCCGGGTTCTCCGGTTTCCTCCCACAGTCCAAAAACATGTATGTTAGATTGATTGGTGATTCTAAATTGCCCATAGGAGTGTGTGTGTGGCGGTGTGATGGACTGGCGACCTGTCCAGGGTGTCCCCCTCCCTTCTGAGATGGCTGGGATAGACTCCAGCAGATCCCTGTGACCCCGAATTAGTGAATAAGCGGGTTTAGAAGATAAATGCAATACTTTAGGGTTAAGCCAATCGCCTGGAAACCTGACAAATATTTGTTTTTTTATATAAGATCATGTGGTTTTATCAGATAAAAAAATAAACAAATGCATGAAATCTAAACACCGGTTATAGGAATTCTCAGCAATATAGTGAAACTGTGACTACATTTTAATGTAAATCTTTTGCTGTTGAATGATAATGAGTTGATTAGATGAGTCAACTGATTAAAACGGATCCGATACTGAAAATAAAAGAGAAACTAAGACAAGACAGAAGGAGTCATTCGTTCAATTTTTTTTTAAAGTACTGAAAAAATTAAGCACATTATTCAGTCCCGTTTTGTAAAATGACACCTACCTCAAATTGCACATTGATAACGTTTACTGTTGCTATTATATTATATTATATAAGTCACATTAATTTGCACATTGTCAATCTACTGCTGCTTTTATTTTATTATTTACAGCTGCTAATTCTGCACATATTATAAAACTAATTTTGCGCATAATTAATATCGTACTTGTGCCCCCTCACTGTTTAGTATACTTTACTTTATTTATATGTTTTATTCTATTTTATTTTTAATTACATTCGTATTTTTATTTCTGTGTTTTCCTTGGCATTTACTGTGGATGGCAAAATAAGAATTTTATTGTACCTCAATGTGCAAATGACAAACACTTTAAATCTTAATATAAGATTCTGGTGGCGCGGCTTTTATTTAAATATCGGTAACAGCACTGAACCGGGAAAATATGCATTCTTAGATGTGCGACAAGATTTTGGCGGTGCAGCTTTTATATACATATCGGTAAGCCGGAAAATAAGCATTCAAGTGTCCACCAGTACAAATCGGTGACTAAATAATATCTACAAAATTATTATAAGCAATCGATATTCGCCATAACCAGAGTCTCAGTACGTACTAGTGGAAAAAACACTTACTGTAGCGGCATCTTTAATGTTTCTGACCAGCATAATGCCGTCAGCGCCTTGTTGTTCTCGAACAGCCTCGTTCATATCATCGTGTTCTAGACGTACCTGCGCAAAAAACCGTTCTATACATTTTATTAAAACTTCGCTAATCTAAAGCTTATTTACAATCAGTAGGTACAGAGCCGCCATCAAACGCACCGTCAACTTTGGTGGCCAAAGTTGCTCTTCCAAACAGTGTTACTTCCGCCTACGCCACACCGATACGTCCGGCTTCAAAATAAAAGTCATGTTGGCGTCTGGATATTTTATCAACTCTATTGTCTTATGAGTAAAACTTTAGTCAAGAGTAATGCCGGGTTTACACTTTGTGATTTTACCCAAGATTTGTTTGTTTAAGCTAAATTATTAAATCCTAAATAACTCCTATCATCCAGGGGTGGGCAAACTCAGTCCTGGAGGGCTGGTGTCCTGCAGAGTTTAGCTCCAACTTGTCTTAACACACGTACCTGTGAGTTTCAAGTATACGGGGCAAGATCTTGATTAATTGGTGTGTTTGATTAGGGTTGGAGCTAAACTCTGCAGGACACCAGACCTCCAGGACCGAGATTGCCCACCCCTGCTATAATCCTACACTAAAATATCTTGGTGTGCAATGCGGGTCAGTATGTCTTCCTCCGCTGCTTAAACACTATCAGATTTACTGACCTACATTAACAACATAAACTCTAATATTTGTTCCATTAAATTGTATTAATTAATTCCAACAGTTTATTCTCTTCATTTCGTAGTGTTTCTCTTGCTGCACTGCTTCCAGTACGCGTATGTGGACGTTAAATTTTTTTGTCCAATCAGATTTCAGTTTCTATGTGCTGCCATGTTAATCTAATCTGCCCAAAGTCTTCAGAATCAGTAGTGCTGCAGAATAGTGGCAGATTGATCATTGGTTAATATTTAACCAATCAGATTTTCAAACCCGCCTCCCGAAGCCAGCTAGTTGTGCACAATGACGTCAGCATTTTTCCGTCCTCTGATTGGTCGATAAGAGTAAGTTCTTACAGCATAGCACAAACAAGCAAAACCCAGCTGTACAGTTAAATTAACATTTTTACACCCGCAAAGGCTGACGGAGGAGGAGAAATTAACTTTGTCTCATACATACTTAAAAATTCCTTTTCCAAGGCGGATTTTTTTGAAGAGTTGCACATGGTAAGGAGAGTTCGGTTAACCCCAAAGATAACTAGCTTGTCTCAGCCTGGGAAAGAGTTTATTCACCATTTCCAGACCAGTGACGCCAACCGGTAACACCGACTTACAGCCTTTAAATGTCTGATAGAGTTTACATAATATTTTATGTTTTTGTGATGTTATATGTTATGTTATACCAGCAGGCTTTTTTTAATAGAAAATTCTTTATACATAACAGACAGGTCAAAATAATTACAATAACAAGCTAGATCAATACATAAGCAAGACAGAGTACATGTGAGTACAGTGAGATTACAGGGTGAAGAGGTAAAGAAGGTACAGGAGTTTAAGTACTTGGGGTCGACAGACCAGAGCGATGGAGAGTGTGTAAAAGAGGTGAAGAAGCGAGAACAGGCAGGTTGGAATGGGTGGAGAAACGTGTCAGGAGTGATGTGTGACAGGAGAATATCAAGGGGAAGGTGAGAAAGTCAGGGAAGCCGGATTAAGGTGGTTTGGACATGTACAGCGGAGGGATAGTGAATATATTAGTAGGAGGATGTTAGAGATGAAGCTACCAGGTGTTGGAAAATGCTTAAAAATTGTGCAGGAGATAGACCCAGTATGATAATGATTAATTAATAGCTAATTATAAAATATACATATTAGAAGTAGCACTAAAAAGAAGAAATAAGAGTGAGCTAAATATGAGGTAGTGGAGAAAAGAAAAAAAAACGAAAAAAAAAAAACATGATGGTATGCTATCAAAAAGTTTTACCAAAATATAACTAATCATAGAAGTGTGTGTGTGCAAAAATAAAGTAGTCTAGTTTTAATACAAAATCAGAAAAACACAGACACAGTGGTACAGAGTGGAACAGGTTTATTGGAAAGCCCCATACGCTAATTAACTGAAATAACATCATCATCGTCGGTTTTTGAGGCAGATAGGAGGAGAGGGAGGAATCAGACTGGATGATGAATCGTCAGAAAAAAACAACGGTGATGGCCTTGGGGAGACTGGTGGTGGAGGCGAGGTCCAACAACCTCGTTTGACCAAAATGGAGGGCCCAGCACTGTTAGTGAAATCCGGAGGGATCACACTGTCAGTTTGGGTTCCTACATCACAGGTTCGAGGAGAAAAGACCACACGCACAGGTGAAGTTTCGTCAAGTGTGTGTAGATAGAAGAGACGATCCAGAAAAACACTGATTTCCCCAGTTAGACAGGCTAAGCTGAGAACTCCACATTCGTCTGATGTATTCTCTACGTTCAGTAGTTAAGCGGGCTAGAGATAAGAAAGGAAATTTAATTGGGTACCACTGGTCATGATTCTTTAAAAAATTAGATAAGTAGCAGCTGTGTGTCAAAGTAACCTGAATCATTGAGAAGAATAAACTAAATGGGTGATCTTTTGACTTCAGCACTAAAAATATATGCATATGTAACAGTCACAGAGAAAAAAAAAAGAAAAAGGAAGAGTGGGAAAGAGTGGAGCTTACGCACTGTTGTGTAGAGGATATCATGGAGGGTCCACAGAGTGAAACAAGGCCTCGATTTGTGTGAGAGAGCAGAAGGTGAATAGGCGTGTTTTTTTTTTTTTTTTTTTTTCGAACAAGGGGTCAGCATTCGGTTTTAATGGGAAATTATTTTAAGGATAGATATCTTACAAAGATATTTAGTTTTAATGGTAAATCATTTTTAATGAGGAGACTGCACCTTTCAAGGTCATTGTAACCCTGGGATAAGGGAAAAAAATGATTTACAGTTACACTCAGCAAAAGTTTGGAAATAATGGGAACTTGTTGGTTAAAAATGAGGGGGGGCTGAAATTCGACAGGTATAGAAGGGCTGGATTGACAGTAAATTTTTGCATTTGCCCTGGTATTGTACTCTGTTACAGAGGTCTTTACTTTGCTTGTGCCATTTATTGCTGAACAGACTGCCTTCTGTGGATCCTTTGAACGCTTGATGACTGCAATAAATTGGAGTTTTTTGCACCTCGGACTCAAGAATCTTTATTTGTTGAAAAAGTTTATTATTTTCTTTGACAGTTTGAGTTAAAACAGAGTGATAATTGGCTCAACACGAAGCACCCCTGCGAATGTGTCTACTCAGAGACGGGCTCTGAGTTCCGACACAGGCAGAAGACAAAGAGGAACACCAAAGAGGAGGTATATGGATGCGATAAACGAGGACATGAAGTTAGTGTGTGTGAGTGAAGAGGATGTAGAGAATAGGGTTAGGTGGAGACAGATGATTCGCTATGGTGACCCCCTAAAAGAGAACAGCCGAAAGGAGAAGAAGACAAAATAAAATAAAAGCCAATGCCATTTAGTCCATCAGTAAATTATATTCAGTGAGAAGGTGGAAAGTTTTTATTGCTTTCTTGTTTTGCACAGACTGCAATGATCAGTAATTAAATAATGAAGCACACTGTTATTTTTTTGTTTGTTTAAACCAGCAAAAACAAAGTATAACATAACATCAGATACAATAATGAGCACATTTATACCCAGTTTTCTCTTAATAAAGGATTTTATATCCATTTAAAATTTCCACAATGAAAAAAAAAAAAAAATTATTCTTTTTTTTCCTTGTTACAAAAAAATAATAATTATAAAAATCACATTTACTTTCAGCCAATAAGAAACGAGAAACTGTTTGGTTTTGCGTTGTGATTGGTAGAGGCTTTCTACACCCCGCCTTCAAACTTCTCAACACAGAGCGCACCTCAGACTGCTTTAATCAAATCACAAATCATACAAAAGAAATTAAAAACTTATTTTCTAAGTTTATATTTTATAATTTTAACGGTATTAAAAGCGCATTCCTCCAAAATAGGCTTTTTTGTAGACCATTTTAAACCGTTCCAAACAGATCGGATCAGTTCCTGCGCATGCGCATTACCACACGCCGCGGTTGTTTGTCCGGCTTTTGTTTTTGCGCAATTGTTATAGCGATTTAAATATTAAAAATCGCATTTTAAAATCGCATTAACAAAAGAAAAACCCA
This sequence comes from Bagarius yarrelli, assembly GCA_005784505.1. Taxonomy (NCBI): domain Eukaryota; kingdom Metazoa; phylum Chordata; class Actinopteri; order Siluriformes; family Sisoridae; genus Bagarius; species Bagarius yarrelli. The sequence continues at coordinate 2,418,020 of VCAZ01000026.1, read as the reverse complement.
TAAGATAACGGAGTAAAGGTGAACGAAGGCTTTTACCGGATGCGCTCCTAACGTAAGTAAAGTTTTACGCACACGTGATTCGGGCGCGCGAGGAATTGATGCGAATTAATGTTCCAACATCTGGTTAGACAAGTCGCAGTCTAACATACGGATAAATATAGTGAATAAAAATGGTTGATCATGATAAAATATTTACACTCTGAATTACACTTAAAGGGCAGAGCTTGTGTTGGTTTGATCTGTTTTCCCAAAACATTCAGTGTCTGTAAATTATGTATAAAAGCAAAAATCCTGCAGATGTAATCCAAACCCAACTTAAATAAATTTTCTCTTTTAAAAGTTCACAATTCTGTGTTTGTAGCCCGAACATTCTATCTCTCCATCACTCAATGTACATACCTCTCAATTTGCAGTACAGGGGGAAGTGGTGTTGGACTGCTACCGGTTCGATTCCCAGCACCACCAAGCCACCACTGCTGGGCTCTTGAGCAAGGCCCTTGACCCCTAATTGCATTGCATTGCATTGCTCAGTTGTATAAAAGAGATAAATGTAAGTCGCTCTGGATAAGAATATCTGCCAAATGCAGACATCCTATATATACATACAAATATATATGTCCAAAAACATGTGTTAGATTGATTGGTGATTCTCAATTGCCCATAGGAGTGAGAGTAGGTGTGTGTGTGGCTCTATAATAGACTGGTGACCTGTCCAGGGTGTCCCCCTCCTCCCTTTCGCCCTTTCAGAGACGGCTGGGATAGACTCCAGCAGATCCCTGTGACCCCGAATTAGGGAATAAGTGGGTATAGAAGATTTTTAGCCTTTATACTATTTTAAAATGGCATGTTTTTTTCTCCTTAAAGTGCCCCTACAGCCCTAAAAAAGAATTAGCTTGGAGTCTCGGACCAAATATTTGGGACAACATCAGGTTCATACCGCTTCAGGTGAGCAAATAATGTGATTGAACACAAAGGTAAAAATCTATTGGTCTTATATCAATGTAAAAAATAAAGACCACCTTGTTTTATTTATTATTAAATAGAGTAAATCTTAAATATTCAACATTTTTTAATGTCCCAGTAGGAATTACATGAACTGCCTAGTTTGTCTCATGCCATCTTTTATGTTCAGACCTGTTTGCACACGACACTGTAAGAGTTTTTGTGTATAACGGATGATCTAATATTTTGCAGAGGTTGGTTTCAGAGGCCATGCTAGCTTAAGCGCACATTTCATCCTCAGGGCAACGCACCATTATCACTAATTACTAATATGCAGTTACAGTTGCTGGTGTATCTGTGAACGGGTTAATAATGAAGAAGAAAAGTTCACACAAGTAAGTAGCTGTTCAAACGTTAAGCTTTTCCAAATGAACTTCCTGAAAAGTTCTATGGAAATAAGCAGGGATATAAGATGATGCATAACATTTTTTTTATTGAGCTGCATTTCTCTGTTTAACCAGGAATAAGAACCGACATCCTGTGGGGTTAAGCGGGTCAATAATTCCACCAGTACGCAACATTGTTGGCTGCAGAATAAAACACAAATGGAAAGAGGATTGTGACAGTCCGGTATCGGATTGGTCCGGCACAGTGCTAGAGCAAATTCAAGTAAATCCTTCCCTCTACCTTATAAAGTATGATGGGTTCGATTGTGTATATGGACTGGAGATTCTCAGGGATGAGCGAGTTCAAGGGCTTGAGATCTTTCCTGACAAAATTGGTATGTATTTTTATTTTTGTATGTTTTTTTTTTTTTTGTTCATTTTTAAATGTTGAGCTGTAATAGGTCCAGGTATCATTCGTGTACTTTTAGACACTCTGAACTATTAGAACCCCTCAAGTAAATAGTAAAATTCTCTTAGTTGTCTAAAAATAAAAAGTGATAAATGTAGGTCGCTCTAGATGAGGGCGTCTACCAAATGCCGTAAATGTACACAGATGAACCTTATCATCTATATAACATCTATACTGTAATCTATCTATCTATCTAGATATCTATAGATATCTATACACACACACCACACACACATATACATATAATATATTACATATAGATACATACATACATATAGATATGTGTGTGTTTATATATAATGTGTATATGTATGTGTTTTTTATCATGTCATAATGTCTTTTGCACTCCAACTAGAAGAATGGATTTTGCTCCCATTATTCCTGCATTGCATTAAACACTATTATCCCATATTCCAGCTCCATATCGAATCAGTGATGCTCGCCTAGCTGAGAGGATGTTGGGCCGGGTTGTAGAGCACCAGTTTGAGACTGACGATGGGTCAAAGAATGGCTGGAAAGGGCTGGTGCTTGCTAGAACTTCCATCATGCCCACCTGGTTTTTCATCACCTATGAGAAAGACCCCGTGCTTTATATGTATCAACTTCTCGAGGACTATAAAGCAGGAGACCTTCAAATACTACCGGATTCAGGTGAGTGATTGCTGCTGCCTTGTTAAGCAAATGTGAAGTAAAGCAGTCATGATGTTGTAAAAAAAAAATCAGTCAGCCTGAATTAAAGGTTAAAACGTCTAGCAGACACCCTTATCCAAAAACCTACATATTTAAAACGTTTCTTATCCACCTGAGCAGTTATGGGTTGAGGGTTAGCAGTCCAACACCTTAACCAGGGAAAAAACACCTTCCAAATCACCTGAAATCGTTGACAGAAGTTATCCATGTAGATCAAGTGTGTGTTATTGTTATATTAGATTAGATTAGATTAGATTAGATTCAACTTTATTGTTGTATACTAAGGTATTATATATATACTGAGCCAATGAAATGCAGTATAAAACAGAGGAGAGCGTGAACGCAGTCCCCCACTAGCAGAAATTATGCAGTCAAGAGTCCCACATTTGGGGAATTTGGCGGCGCCAACTACAGGAGTGGAGGAGTTAGTCATTTCATTCACACACATTGAGAGTTTTAATGAAAATGTAAATCACATTAAAATGTAATTTTATATAGAGGTTAGGATATAGATAAAACAATTGTGAAAAAAATATCATGATGTCGTCTTCTTTTTCTTCCGGCTGTTCCCTCTTCACTCACACCCACTAACTTCATGTCCTCGTTTATCGCATCCATATACCTCCTCTTTGGTCTTCCTCTTTCCCTTCTGCCTGGTAGCCTTGTTTCTAACATCCTCCTACCAATAACCTACCAATATATTCACTATCCCTCCTTTGTACATCTCCAAACCACCTCAATCTGTCCTCCCTGACTTTCTCTATCTATGAACACTGGACAGACAATTTTCTATTTGTGAGCTGAATAATGCTCGCAATAATAATGTGATAATTAAGTTACATTAGAAAAAAACACCTGCTTTTCAATGTGCTAATTTTGATACCTAATACGGGAAAGCTGTCTGTCTGCACAGCCCTTTGTGCTGGCTGGAGTAAAAGACAACCTCTGTTTTGACCTTTTGCAGTATGTGCTTATATAAACATTCCCAGTGTGGGAACCCCCACCAGCTCAAGTGCACTTTCTTACGTACCCATACAACCAGTACATATCTACACACAACCAAAAATGCACACACTTACTACTTCAACTTTTTCTTTTTTACAGATGGCCTCACAGAAGTAACGGAGGCAGGTGACGTTTGTGACAGTCTTGTAGGAAAGCAAGTGGAATATGAGAATGAGAACGGCACTCAGAGGACCGGCAGGGTTATTCATCAGGTTCAAGCCAAACCATCGGTCTACTTTATTAAATTCGATGATGACTATCACATCTATGTTTATGACATGATTTGAGTTTAACAATTAACATAATGATAAAGGAAACCCGCCTTTTTATTTCTTTTTTTATGGTGTTTCTGTAAAAGTTCTGTATATAAAGCCGCCATTTCATCATTAGTTTTGTATAAAGTTGCTGTATAAGGTTGTTTGTTTTTTTTTGTATTACGTGACATTAGCTGGTGTCTTGCTCGCGCTTCCAAATGTGAAGTTAACAACAACATTTTTTTTTCTGTTGTTTTCTTTAGTTCAATTTTAGTTGGCTTGTTGCTGCTTAAAGAGTCCTCACACAAATTATATTGCGGCTTTTATGCAAGACTTAACGCAACTTTATAAACTGAATTGTTTTCTATCAAAAAAACTAAAAAATTAATATTCAGTGTTTGTTGTGTGCAATTTTATTTATATCATAGTTTAAGCAATAGTCATTGTCTACAAAGCAACATTACACAGTTTAAACAAGGCTTATTTAGTTTATTATAGTAAACTTTTAGATATACCTTCTTTGCATGGCAACTATACTGAGAACATAAAGATACTCGTTACATACCTCCAGCCCACTTTTTTACTTAAAAGTATATTTAAAAGTACACATAAAAATACTGTTAGCGTTGTATTATACTATTGAAATATATTCATAATACAAAAATTTACTTTTTACCAAATGTTGTAAGTTTATTCTGATCTTTGATCAGTCTGCAAAAAAGGAAGAATAATTAATTTAATATTTAATTTTTATTATTATTGTTGTTTGTTTTTGTTATTTAGTTAATTAGTTTTTTATCCTAAATAAGTAGATCAATAATACACATCTACATATTTTTATATATATATATAAAAAAAGTAATCCTCAGTAATTTTTTTTTAATTATTCATCAAATTTTACATTTAATAAATTTTAGAAGTTGAAGAACTAAGACAATCGGGTAAAAACTTACACCCCTGTTTATTTTTTCTAACCAATATTCCCTCTGGAATGCAGGAAATGGAAGCAAACAATTAAAAATATAGATGACTATATATAGAAGACTTTATGTCTGGTATAAAATATGTTATGCTTATTTACATATACTGTATATATATATATATATATATATAATATACACACATACATACATATACATACATACATATATTTAATTAATTTCAATTAAATTCAGTTTTATTTGTTTGACGCTTTTTACACTGGTAATTGTCACAAAGCAGCTTCACACAATCGAAGAAATTATAAGATGAAAATGAAGACAGAAATCAGTTGTTTGTCCCTGATGAGCAAGCCGGGGCCACGGTGGCAAGGAAAAAAACTCCCTGAGACGGAAATAGGAAGAAACCTTGAGAGGAACCAGACTCAACAGAGAACCTGTCCTCATTCGGGTGAAAAAAACAGGTAGCAGGAATTATGTAGTTACACTGTGTGTGTGTGTGTGTGTGTGTGTGTGAGCAACTTAAATGATAAGTCCTTAAAGAACAGCTGGAACGTCTTTTATGGCAGAGTGGGACGTCCTTGGTCACCCTGGTGATGTATTATCAACTGGAGCAGGTCACAGGGAAGGGTCCAACAGGTCCGGGGTGGAGATGGGGGGTCTTGATCACTGGGAGCTTTGTTGTGGCTCAACAGTGAGAGAGAGAGAGAGAGAGAGAGAGAGAGAGAGAGAGAGAAATTTATTTTAATTTCTATGTCAATAGATTTAATGTTGTTGAACTGGTATGTGATTAAGTGCACAGTACATGTAAATTACAGTTAGACGCCAGTAAAATATCCAGTAATATTTTTTCAGAATGCGTGTGTGTTTCAGTATCATTACTTTCTTTTAATTGTGCTCACATTTTTGTCTCTCATGCTTATTTCATAGACCAGAGGAGGAGATATTATACTTTATAGTTAGATTTTATACATTTAACACCTTGCACTTATTTATACTTAACTTTATTGTTATTTTACACACTTTTACTTTTATGTCTACATGTTGGACAGTTAGTAAGCATTTCACTGGATGTTTTCCTCTCTATTTATATATATGTGGAAAATAAAAATTGATTTTGTTTTATATTGTGACTTATATATGTTTCTTAACATTTCATTAAAGTGGAATTCCTTGGTGTTATGTATGTTCTAAACAGTTCCTCTTTCATAGTTTCAAGGTGGGAGGATTATTGCTGTTAGAGGCGGAACAGAGCAGCCACTCAGTAACACACTGGGGCCTTTAAGGTACTTCACGGCAAATTTAAGGCTTCATACAGACTTGCTTATATTTAGTTATTTCAGGTAGCCTTAATATCAGCACTAAGTCAGTCAGGTTAATAGAACCTTTTCTGGATTATGTGTTGTCGTGCTTGTCAAGGAAGCAGCTAAATACACAGCAAAGTGAGTAACAGATTATTCTATATTCTAACTAAAATGAATGTTCTAGCATGAAGAATGGATTCTGGCAATGATTATAACTGGGGAAAAAAAGGAAAAAACATACAATAATTAAAAAAATAAATAAATAAAAAATACAATGATAATTTATAGACATACAGCCGACAATGAACATTTATATTAATATCCTTGTTGTCAGATCTGTTGTTCTGTATCGAACTGGTATGCAATTGAGTGCACAGTACCTGTAAATACCAGTTGGACTCCAGTAAAATATCCAGTAATATAATATGGATTTTTTAAGAATGTGCATTGTTTTAGTATCATTCATTTCTTTTTAATTGTGGTCACATTTTTGTCTCTCATTTTTATTTCATAGACCAGAGAAATAGAATATATATAAAACTAGTAAAAGTGCTTTCAAAAGTAAAGCAGTATTATATATATTATATATTCCAAATATATATTTATAAGAATAATATATATATATATATATATAATATATATATATATATATATATATATATATTTAGAGTGACTCTAAACATTTAGGTGGATAAGATACACATTATGTCCACAATTTAACAGCATAAGTGGAGTGAATTATGTGAACACGCTGGTTATGTTGGCACTGAATACTGAGTTTTCGGGGTCACCCTAAAAAGGGTAATTGCTCAGAATCTTTAAGCAAATATTATATATTTAAAAAAATAAAATATATCTTATAATTACAGTGTTTTTAGTATGTGCCATTTGAAATAATTTACCACTTTATGTAATCACTGTGATCAGACATCCTTATCCAGAGCGACTTACATTTATCTCTTATGCAACTAAGCAATTCGAGGTTAAGAGCCTTGCTCAGGGGTCCAGCAGTGGCAACTTGGTGGTGCTGGGAATGAAACCCAGATCTTCCAATTATTAGTCCAACACCTTTACTACGGCCATAAGTTGAAAGATTTTAGTGTTTGTATTGATTCTGCTTTATATGAGCTATTAAATGTCTGTTTTTTTCCCCAGCAGTGATCTAGATTGAGCTGGATGTGATGGATGGAGTCTCTTTAAAAAGTGGAACGACTAAATCAACTTGAAAAAAAAACATGGAGACTTAAAAGAACTTTATTTACTTATATAAATAAAGAGTAAATATTCGCACTATTTTATGCTATGTAAACTCATAAAATAGTCTGTGAAATAGAGGCGCCATGCTGAAAAGATGGTTGCTGGCCATGATGGTCCGTATACGTCTTCTGATAATGATCACATTTTGTTTTATTCTATTCCTGTACAAACCGGACTGCATAAACCATAGAAAACAGCACATTTTGCCCAAAGAGATCACGAATGATATGAAACATCGAGCTTCTCTGCAAGAACATGATGAGGGATATCATCTCTACACTGCAAGCTTGAATAAGCAGATCTTCCATTTGAAATATGCTCTCCGAGAGAAAAGACATCTGCAGAAGTCTGTGCAAAAGGCTGCTATAATGCATCCCGTGGAGGTGGAGATAACACACAAGAGCAACTCAGAACTTGAGATGTTCCTTCACAAGCAACTCCATCGTATGAAAAGTAACTTGAGTACAAATATACCGAATGAGTATGCTGTGGTGCCGTTCGAGAGCTTTACACTCCGTAGTGTTTGTCAGCTTGACACCGGGCTCACAAAGGAGCCTGTGCGAAACACACTTCGAAGGGAGGTGGCTGGGGCTTTAGAAGCAGCTCTGCATATTCTTAATGGTCCTAAAGATAAAGATGATCCTCAGAATCGTAAGACGTACTCGCCACGTGATTTCTTTGAAGGTGAGACTACCATTAATTTCCACCTTTCATTCATTTCCAGATTCATTTATTTAATGTAACTTGCAGATGAGGTAGAACACAGTACATACCAGGATATTAGATTATATTACATTAGAATATTTTTACATATAAAGGGTTTTTTCTAGTTATACATGTAAAAACAAGATTAATAGATACATTAAGTAATTTTTTTTTTTTTGCATTTTGCACGACTCTAGGAATTTTTCAGTCTGAGCGAGATAAAGGATCTCTTTATGATCTCACATTCAGAGAAAATACTTCTCTGGCCTTCAGAAGGCTGGAGATCTTTCGGCCATTTTCACCTCTGCAAACTGTAAAGGAGGAAACGATCGACACGTCCAGGATGCTAATTAATATAATTGTTCCACTGGCCACACGGATTGACACGTTTCAACAATTTATGAACAATTTTAGGTAAAATTCAACTCTATATTCCAAATAGCTGTACAACAACTTATGGTTACAATGCTACACAAAGCTACTATATAAAACACACACATACGTGTTTGACTTTTACTCGATGCAGGAAAGTATATAACGAGGATGAAAGAATCCATCTTACTGTCATTCACTTCGGGAACGAGAAGTTAAATGAAGTAAGAAGAATTATAGACACTACTGCAAGGTAGCATGAGATTAATGATCAAGTGGATGTAAAGGTACGTGGATAAATAAAGTAATAATATTTTATTATTTCCGTCAAACAGGATAATAAAATCGAGGAACTTTAGTCTAATTCATCGAAATGAGAAGTTTTCCAGAGGACGAGCTTTGAACATGGGAGCTCGAGCCTGGAGGAAGAGCAATGTCCTCTTATTTTTCTGTGACGTTGATGTTCACTTTACTGTTGATTTTCTAAACTCCTGCCGCATCAACTCCCAACCCGGTAAGATCACTTTCTCACCTTTATCGGTATTGTATTCGATGAACACTGTATTTGTTAAATTATTATTAATATGTTTATGGTCTGTATTTCTTCCTGGGTCTTTTAGGTAAAAGAGTTTTTTACCCCATACCTTTTAATCAGTACAACCCAGATGTCATTTATGGACACCAAATACCTTCTTTTGAAAAGCAGCAGGTGGGAAATAACACAGAACAACTTTTACTTAGACTTTTTATCCTGGAAGATAATGTTTCAAAAAAGGGAGTGAGAGTCTAATAAATAAACTTCTTTTTCTAAAAATAAAAGTTTGTATCTTTTACATAAACATTTTTATGAAGGTTTTTTATTTTTTCCGGTCACAAGCTAATTTGTGATTTTTTTTAACTACAACTTTCAGCTAAAGCTCACAAGCTACTGGATCAGTGAGGGGAAATCATTATGATTATTATAACACAGCCTATGTAATCCTGTATGTTTTTATAAATATACTAATTTAAAAAACTAAAAGCTTTTATATAATTAAAGTACTTATGCATCTCTTTTTCTGGTTCTTAACAGGTGATCAATAAAAACAATGGATTCTGGAGCGATCTTGACTTTGGTATAACATGCCAATATTTGTCAGATTTCATCAACATTGGTATGTACTGAGCCTAAAAACATTCAATAATAAATTATCGCAATTTTTGTGGCGTAATGCTTTCTGATTGGTCAAATTACACACATGCTTCAGGTCAAAGGTTATAAAACGGCATTCCCTAAACCTAACCTGGAGATGTTTCAGGTTATCCAAATAAGGGTGGGTTTTTTATATACATTGTCCTTGCCACCAGTGCCTAAGACAAGCTCAGTGGGGACAAGTTTACATTTCATTTTAAACTTTGTAATTTCATTCAGATTTTTTTTTCGTTATTTGTGTAAAGCATATTTGAAACAATCTCCACTGTTAAACGTTCCGTACGTTTACGATTAAATTAAATTGCTTCGAAAAGAAGTGGGATCATGCGACATACATATTTGTGGCACATATAAAACAAACACTGCCTTCAAATGTATTATTTTGACCGAAATTAATGACATTTTAATGAAATTCTAACTACATTTCTTCCACTATAAAGGAAGTTTTGAAGTAACCACCAAATCTTGGGGAAAAGAAGATTTGCACCTGTACAGAAGATACCTGCACAGTAAACTTATGGTAGTGCGCGCACCTTCACGAGGACTCTTCCATATGTGGCATAAGACAACTTGTGCAAAAGACCTACCGACAGAAGTGTTTAATGAGTGCATCCAGACTAAAGCAATGAACGAGGCTTCCCAAAGTCACATGGGAAAACTATTATTTCACCAAGAAATAGCAGATCATATACGAAAATACAATCATACTGAACTTCTACGGTAGTAAAGAGAACATTACACATACATAAGCAAAAAAAATGTATATGACAAACACCTTTTTAATATAGTCTCTTCTAATTGTACCAAACAGCTATACACTAGGGTTTGACATCAGAGAAACATGAGATGTTTATCTTCCTTTAATTGATAATTCTATAGATTCTATAGACTTCTACATGTATTTTGCACGACACTAGGAATTTGTCAGTCTGAGCCAGGGTAAAGGAGGAAACGATCGACACGTCCAGGTGGCTAATTAATATAATTGTTCCACTGGCCACACGGATTGACACATTTCAACAATTTGTGAACAATTTTAGGTAAAACTCTATACTCCAAATAGTATATATATATAGTATGTTTTGTACAGTTTGTTATATATAGTTCATAAGCAGATAAGTTTGAAGTCCAGGAGAGATAAAGGGTTGTAAAGATGTAGTAAAAAAGAAAAAAAAACATTTCTATGTATATTAAATGCTTAATAATAAGCATAAAATATATAAATACATACAAAAATACAATCATACTGAACTTCTACGGTAGTAAAGAAAGCATTACACTATACATAAGAAAAGGATTATATGACAAACACTTTTTATAATATATATATATTTATATTTATATATTTATAATATCTTATAAAATACACTAGGGTTTGACATCAGAGGAACATAAAATGTTTATCTTTCTATTAATTTAATTAAAATAAAAACAATATTCGATTGCAATTTCCATGCTTGGATTTTTTAACTGAATTAATTCATTTATTTTAATATGACATTTTATTGAACTTTTTGATTTTCAACAGCGTTTTTACAGTATGTTCAGTGTTCTGTTGCTGAAGTATTATTTTTATTGTTTGGAATTTATTGTTGGATTTCTACATTGTGTTTGTATTTGTTGTGTAAAATAGATACTGGAATAAATTCGAGCTGATCTTTAAGTTGACTTTAGTTCATAAGCAGATGAGTTTGAAGTCCAGGAGAGATAAAGGGTTGTAAAGATGTAGTAAAAAAAGAAAAAAAAAACATTTCTATGTATATTAAATGCTTAATAATAAGCATAAAACTTTAGTAAATTAAATTTTTTGGGTTTATAAGTAGTTATCAAATATTCCAAGTTATGTTTGTATACTAATAATTAGAATAACATGTTATCAAGGTGAAGCTACTTTAACAGCATATATGTATATATGTACCATAAAAAGAATGTATACACACATTATGGATAAGGCTGGGGTGTCCAATCTCGGTCCTGGAGGGTCGGTGTCCTGCAGGTTTAGCTCTAAATTGCCTTGACACGCCTTCCTGTAAGTTTCAAGTCTACCTAGCAAGATCTTAATTAGTTGGTGCAGGTATGATTTATTAGGGTTGGAGCTAAACTCTGCAGGACACCAGACCTCCAGGACCGAGTTTGGTGGGGCCTTTCTGGCCATTCACTACAACTCAGTGCCTTAACTATTTAAGCCACCACAAATTAATAAACTTTTACCAAAAATCCATTACCAAAAATCCACCAAAACTGTGCCGCTTTTCTGCTTTTTTTTCATTAATTTAAAATGTCTTACCACCAGATGAATTCTGGGTAATATCTTTAAGCGATGTCCGCTTAGACTTACAGAAATTGTGCAATAAGAGCACAAGTAGGCAGACCGGAGAAGCTCACCTGTGAATTGGGGACGGCTCATGTCAGATGTTCTGGGGAGAAGGTCAGGGAAGGTGGTTTGGACATGTACAGCGGAGGGATAGTGAATATATCGGTAGGAGGATGTTAGAAATGAAGCTACCAGGCAGAAGGCAAAGAGGAAGACCAAAGAGGAGGTATATGGATATATAGGTATATGAATATATGGCTGTGGGGACCCCTTAAAGGAAAAGTTAAAAGGAGAAGAAAATTATTCTTACAATGTTAAATTTATTATATATAACAACATCAATAATGATAATAAGAAGAAGAAAAAGAAGGAAACATACACACCATCTCACTTTATTATACGTTGTGAGGTTTTTTTGAGCACTCTGCATTTAAGCATTTTATTAATTATATAAATTAATATAAATTAATTTATTATTATAATTCTTGAATTAAAATGTGTATTTCCAGTTAAAAAAAATAAATAAAATTAACATTTTAATTAATACTCGGTACCGAGTAGTCCTTACTGTGTACGTTGCATAAAGGTTGCAGGGCTGAAATCACGTTTCCGCTTTAAAAGGGGCGGGGCCTAGACGGAGCATACTAACGTACTAAATAGTATGACATCATAGTTCGCCAATAGTAATGATTAACATATGAGTTAGTACGGAAGTATGCGGATGTGCACGCCCAGTCTCGCGACGATGACCAACCGGATAGCGGAAACATCGGACGATTTATACGGCAGTATAGAATCATTTCTTTACTTAGACGTGTGAATTAAGATGTGTTTTCTGATGCGACTTTGAAGTAAAAAAGTTTAAAAAGATTTTTTTTTTCAGAAGAAGAAAAGTGTAAGAGAAAAAGAAAGATGTTCGAGACAGAACGGTACGTCTTCCTTCTCCTCGATGTCTCCTGCGTTGTCCTTGGTAAGTGGACATGTCCTCAGTCCTGTAGCTCATGAATGCTTGCTTGCAGTTTGAAAAGAAAAGACATAAGGAGCTATAATATTATTGTACATGCCAGCAATAATCTGTAAATCTACAGGTTTAGTGTAGAATGATGGATTTAGTGGTAACATCCGGGAACCTGCAGAAAGAGAAAAGAAGCAGGAATCTGCTGTACATCACTAAGAATGTTTATTCACTTAAAATAAAGCACATACTACGGTAACAACACTGTTTTTACTCTGTTTTTGTTTTATACAATAGTTAATACGATGCTTATATATTTAAAAACACCATTTAGTAGTTATTACAATTGCATTAAATAATATAAATATGGGGCAAGAAGGTCCTGGGTTCGATTCCCCTGCAGGGGTGTTTCTGTGTGGAGTTTGCATGTTCTCCCCGTGTTTGCGTAGGTTTACCCTGGGTTCTCCGGTTTCCTCCTACAGTCCAAAAACATGTGTTAGATTGATTGGTGATTCTAAACTGCCCATAGGAGTGAGTGTGTGTGTGTGGGGCCCTGTGATGGACTGGCGACCTGTCCAGGGTGTCCCCCTCCTGCCTTTCGTCCTGTCAGAGACGGCTGGGATAGACTCCAGCAGATCCCCGTGACCCCGAATTAGGGAATAAGCGGGTATAGAAGACAAATAAATGAATGAATGAATATTAATAGGGGGTAAATAGGGCAAGTAATAAAAAAATCCATTCTCCTTTTTTTGACATTTACAGCATTTAGCAGACGTTCTTATCCAGCACAACTTACATTCATCTCATTTATACAACTGAGCTGAGGGCCTTGTTCAGGGGCCCAACAGTGGTAACTTGGTGGTGCTTGGAATCTAACCCTGATCTTCCAATTAGCAGCCCAACACCTTAACCACTGCACTACCACTTCCAGTTTGCATGGAACAGAATGAAAAAATGTGATTAAATAGATTTATTTTAGTTGGCATGTAAGAAGGAATGTACGAACGCAACTCGATTCATAAATTAGATTAAGTAGAACACAACGCTGTCGTTTAACATCCTGAAACATAATGAAGTAAAACTGCACCGTGGGATTCGCGTGGAAAACCGATAGCTAAGTCCGGTCCGAATCACACCCCTCCGAGAGGAGGTTCAATTCCCTATAATCAACATGCACACAGAGGAAGTGGCGGCTCAGTGGATAATGTGTTGGACTGCTAACTGGAAGATCAGGGTTTGATTTCCGGCACCAGCAAGTTGCCACCGCTGGGCCCCCGAGCAAGGCCCTTAACCACCAATTGCACAGCTGTATAAATGAAATAAATGTAAGGCGCTCTGGATAAGGACGTCTGCCAAATACTATAAATGTAGGCATTCAATAAGACTTAGTTTTAAGTTATAAAACACTCGATTTGATTCTTAAAATTATAAAATGAGCTTTTTCTTTTAGCAGAAATCATGATGTTTTCAGAAAACGTAGCGTTTCTGGTTTGGGATGTGGATTCGGCATTTTGTTAATGCGTTTCTAAAATTTTGTTTAAAAACGTTTGTGAACGTCGTGACTGTGATATTAATTAGCTTTTAGTTAAAAGACAAAAATCCCATTGCTTTAAATGAGGGCTTTACTTCAGTCCTGAGTTTGGACATTCGCTCGTCTCTGCTCCAGACGTCTTGTATGAATGTTTGATTAAATAGCAGGAAAATTGAAAACACTTCAGGTTCTTCAATCTGAAATTATAGGATTGGTATGCTATCGGTATCTTTATAGCTAAAATAGCTTTAAAAATAAAAGCCAAAGTACTAAAAAACAAAATAACTCTGTTAGCAATGCAACTTTAATAATAATAATAATAATAATATATTTTATACACCCGATGGTCTGAAATGTGACTATATATTGTGCCCTTAGGATTTTCTCTTCACTGGAACTAAAAGTACCTGTCACTGTTCCAGCATGACCATCGTTCTGTACACAGGTTTTATAAAGACTTGGTTTTTTTAGGGCTGGAACGGAAAAACGTACGTGCCCTCGCCTCAACCCTTTGGGGTGAACTAGAACACCCAACGTACAACATTAGCACCTGATCTTAATAATCGATTTGTGGCTGAATGAGCAGTAAGAAACAGGAACACTCCAAAATCTAACGGAAAGCATGTGCTGAAGTGAGCTAAAGGTTATTAAAGTAGTACATTTGCAGAATTAGGTAGACGTCCTTATCCAGAGCGACTTACATTTATCTCATTCATACAACTGAGGGTTAAGGGCCTTGCTCAGGGCCCGACAATGGTAACCTGGTGAAGCTTGGGATCAAACCCACAATCTTCGGGTTGGTAGTCCAACACCTTAACCATGAGCCACCACTTGCCCAACATTTACAGCATTTGGCAGACACCCTTATCCAGAGAGACATCTTTTTTTTGTCTCTTTTTTTTGCTGAGCGATTGGGGGTTAAGGGCCTTGCTCAGGGGCCCAGCAGTGGTGTCTGGCGGTGCTGGGAATCGAACCCCCGGAACCCCCCTTTCTGTTATCAGTCTAAAACCTTAACCACTAAGCCACCACTTCCCGGTAGTAAAAGTAAGAGACCACATCTGGAATAAAATGTTCCATAAACACCTTCGGATGTGATAGTTGCATTTTGCATCGTTGTAAAGCAATTTGTGTAGTAAAATTGTTCACTTGTACATGGTGTTCCCTGTTCCCTTATTAAACAAACAGCGTGTTGTTGCCATCCAGCATCAGCCACACTTGGCTTAGCTACTGCAATGTTGTCTTACAAACCGCATGACAAAGAAAAACCACACAAAACAATCGGTTATTCATTGAATTAATGAGCAATACTTGTGTGACAGGTTTTTTTTCTCAGCCAGATGTCATATAAATAGTTTCAGCTGTTGATGACAGAATCTAATTCACTTTCATTGTTTTTCAGCTGGACTTCCATTTGCAATATTAAATATACAACACAACCCGTTCAAAAGAGGATTTTTTTGCAGTGACGACACTATAAAGTACCCCTACAAAGACGATACTATATCCTATCAACTGCTAATGGGAATAATGATCCCCTTCACTTTATTTGTAGTAAGTACTATTTATTTATTTCGTTTTAAGCTTAAATCCTTAATTTAGATATTATTATATTCTCTACTTTTGTATTAAAGTGTTAAGTCTTAAATGCCGTTAAAAACTAACGTTACAAATAGATTTTAAGTAATGTAAAGTTTGCTTAAGGATATTGTTGCTACAAACATATATATACATATTTATTTTTGCATATAATAAAAACGGTGATATTTATAAAAATTGAGACATAAAAAGACAGAAATTTAACAAAAAATATAACAGTAACCTTGTCTTATGTATCATGTTGTCACTTGTTGTACAGTGGATATAAAAAAAACTATTTAGTCCCCCAAAATACATAGATTATTCCAAAAACAGAATATTTGGCCATAATCTCAAACTATATACTTGCCATTAAAAAAAAAAAACGCAGCCTATCACCAAAGGATTACCATTTGCGCGGTGAAGCATGGCGGTGGTAGCATCAAGCTTTGATTGTCATTTCAGCCGCACATATAGTCACGTCAAGAAACTTCTAAGTGAAGCACGCCGGTGGTAGAGTTAAGTCATGTCAAGAAGCTTCGTTATTTCAGCCGCACATATAGTCATGTCAAGAAGCTCTAAGTGAAGCATGGCGGTGGTAGCGTCAAGTCATGTTAAGAAGCTTCAATTTATCGATGTTTATGTGTTTTATCGATGTTTATGTGGTGCAGTAAACATTGATTTATATGAAATGAGCCTGAGGCTGCTGGCTTTGCGGATGCAGCATGTGGGTGAAGTGTCTGTACTACAGGAAAAAGAAACTCTGATCATTTTCTCAGCCATCCTCACGGTCTGATGCAGGGTCTTAAATCCGAATAACCGAAAACCAGGCAGCGGTTCCTCTGTAGATTATAGTCAGGATGGCCGGGTGGGATATGGGCTTTTTTAGCCTCAGTAGGAAGTTGAGACTCTGCTGGGAATTTTTACTGATGGAGCTGGTGTCGAGTGACAAGAGAAGCTTCTCGGCCAGATGGACACCAAGGAATTTAGTGGGCTTGATGATATCTACGGAGGATCTGTCGATGGTCCGTCTGATTTTTTAGCTATAATTGGATTTTAATTGAAATGACAGGAATAATAATAAAAATAAAATTTTAGTGTAAAACCTTAAGGCGTCTGCTGAACACTTGGCTAAAGAGAAAATTTATCGTTCAGCTGGACAAACATCATCATGAAGCAAACCTTCAAATAAAAAAAAAAAAATAATAATAATAATGGCTTTTAAATGGCCCACGCAGGAGATCCAGATCTAAATCCTGTTGAAAATCTATGGGGTGACCTGAGGAGAGCTGTGCACAGGAGATCTTACAGAGTTATGCGGGTTTTATTGATGAGTTAAAGTCATGTGTGAAAGTTATTGATTCTTTCCTACAAAGATTCATTCCTGTGCTCAATCTTAACCCAGTGTTACGCTGCGGTAAGCACACTTATGCAGCCTGGTGCTTTTACATTTTAATTTAATATACCCTATATATTGCAATTTTTCAATTAAACATGAAAAAAAATATGATATGATATGATCTATCAGGTTTTTTTGAACATTTTTACTTCTTTAAAACGTATAGGTATAATATTGCATCACTATTGAATATAAAATTGCAGTAACTTTTTATAACTCAGCTGTAGATTATAAAAGTTTGCAAAGTGCATCATTTAGAAGCATACGGACATATAATGATGAGGGCATTAATCAGTGTAAATGGCAGTAAAGTTTTTGCCTGGGGCTTTATGGAAGCGCCTGCCGGCTTTGGGTGTGTAGAATTTAGTAATGCTATTAATTTAAAGCATCAATAATGCCTAACTTTGTAGGCTAGTCCACATCTACAGCATTTGGCAGACATCCCTATCCAGAGTGACTTACATTTATCTCATTTATACATCTGAGCAATTAGGGGGGGTGCTCAGGGGCCCAACAGCGGTAGCTTGGTAGAGCTGGGAATCAAACCCACAATCTTCTTTGGGTTGGTAGTCTGACCATCTTAACCATGAGCCACCACATCCCCATTCTGAATTTAAAGATGCATTTAAAAATGAAGCTGATATTGTAATAAAAAAATAGTGTTTAAAGTATTAAAATTGATTTTAAAATCTATTACAATGAAATCATTATTTACCAAACCTTAAAAGTGCACACGCGTTTAGGCGTTCCATTTGTATATGTTTTTTTGTATTTGGGGCCCAAAGATCAATAAAAACATGAATAAAATTAAAGATCAATAAACATTAAAAATCCTAAACTTTGTCGTTTAGAAGAAAGCAAAAACTGCAGAATGATTGATTAAAATCTGTAACGATACGATGCCCTGATGTGAAAAAACATACAGGTGTTGTGTATTAAATCAGAGCAAAAAAAAACCATTGTAAACAAAATATAAAATGCATAAAAACATGAGATTTATTTACAAACAAATTACAGCAAAAATACACAGAAGTTAAAATGATAGAATGTATATACATATAATATGGTATGTTATATACCATATATATATATATATTATTTTTCACTTTTTACAGATCATTGGTGGAGAGTCTATTTCCATATATCTCAGATCGAGATCCTCTTTAATGAAGGTCTATGTAGCCTGCATCTACAAAGCTGTTGGATCATTTATTTTTGGAGCTGCAGTAAATCAGTCTCTGACTGACATCGCAAAATACACCATTGGTCGACTGAGGCCACATTTCCTGAGCATCTGCAAGCCAAATTGGAGCCTTGTGGATTGTAAATCAGGTTACATTGAGAAGTTCTCCTGCACAGGAGACAAGACGCTGGTCAATGAAGGCAGGTAAGAACTCTAGAAAACAGTTTTAGACCTAAGATACATTAGTGGCATTTCGCAAACAACCTAAACCAGACCAACATTTATGAACAATTCTTTCATTTATTTAATTGATGTGTTGATGGTTGAATTTGGCTCAGAGGCAGCTTAGTGGGAACTGAACTCAGTGGGAACTGAACTTAGTGCAAAGTGAACTTATTGGGAACTGAACTTGGTGCAAACTGAACTTAGTGGGTACTAAACTTATTGGGAACTGAACCTATTGGGAATTGAATTTACTGGGAACTAAACTTAGTGCAAACTGAACTTAGTGCAAACTGAACTTAGTGCAAACTGAACTTGTTGGGAACTAAACTCGTGACCAACAGTTAAGGGCTGCACTGGGCTTGAACAACAACCCTCGGTTTACCAACCTACAGCTTTAAACCTTTGAGCCACTGTTGCCTTGCAAGTGACTTAAAACAACTTGTTAACAAAGCTTTTATTTTGAATTCTAAAAGAAAACTTAACATAACTCAGGCACTTAGATACAAAGAAAATAAAAAGTTAAAATAATAATGTAAAATAAAGAATAAATATTGAAAATAAAATAAAACACGTCTATTGCTTTTTGTGTGCAACATTATAAGTCTTTATTATCTGATAATATTATATAAGATAATAATGACATATATATATATATATATTATACCCTAACCCTATTATTATATTTTTGGTGTTATTATATTAATACTTGTAAATTGGTGTAATGATTCATGTAGTGTTTCTTTTTTACGTTTTGTTGCCTTTATTTTTTACACACACTTTAAAGATTGTACTATTTTTACAGGCTTTCATTTTTCTCTGGACATTCTTCCTTTTCCATGTATTGTATGCTGTTCCTTGCAGTAAGTCCCATTACAGTAACATGTTTCGACTGCTCATGTCTGATCACATGGTAAAACTGCTTTACCGCAATACTAATATCGCTCTGTTATATGTTTAAAAGCTGTACCTGCAATCCAGAATGAAGGCAAAATGGGCACGGGTGATTAGGCCGACTATCCAGTTCTTCTTAATTTCAGCATCTGTGTATGTGGGTCTGTCACGAGTCTCAGACTACAAACATCACTGGAGTGATGTACTTACTGGGTTCCTACAGGGAGCCGTTGTGGCAATATTTACAGTGAGTATTTTAAAGGTCTGATTATACAAAACAGATTTACGGCAAAGTTTTGTAAAGAATTACACATTTCTTTTAAAGGTATTATAATATTCTTGTTTAAATTTAATTTAGTTGTAGGTTAGTGATGGATGTTTTAGGGGTTTTTTAACAGAACAGTATTTTTTTTCAACTTTTTATGGGCATTTTGTCTAATAGTTCATTATTAACTGACAAGAGCTAAACTATGACTTTTGTAAATCAGATTTTTTGACTAGTCTTCACTTAAAACTCAATTTATTTAATATAATAATAATATAAATATTTTTTGTTGTAGGTGTTCTGTGTGTCAGATTTCTTCAAAGCTCCCTGCAAAGGCGACAAAGAAGTAATTTCACACACAACCCTGCAGGAGACCACAAATGATATGAATCACTATGGGAGCACTGAATGAGAAGACCATCCTGTGTGCAATTTTCAGACTGATTCCAGTAGAAACAAACAGGAAAATCGGTTTCTGAAACCTAAAGTACAGTCATCCATATCTAGATCTGCTCCACGTTTTACTTACCAAACCCGCGTTAGCTTTTAAACTGGAAAGAAACCGCATCTAAATCTGTGTGTTATTTCTACACAAAAAAGTGCAAACGGGAATTTTTCCTTTAAAGCTATTGGAGTCTCTTATGTTCTTTCATGTAACCTTGTGCCGGTTACCCCATGTGGACCGCCTATAATTTGTCTTAGAACATTACATTCATTGTCTGGATGATCACATCGGCTATTATAGAATCTACAGTACGTAGAGAGTTTAAATGTTTTAAACCTTTAAGATTTTAATATATATTATAAATAAATATTATTATAAACATATAAAGTTACCACACAAGTTTAATCATAGCTAAACAACTGAGAAAAAAATATATATATATATATATATATATATATATATATATATATATATATATATATGACGCAATTGTGCAGCAATATTTGAAACCAAATATTATCGGTAACAATTTTTTTGTCGTGTCTATCGTCTTGGAGGAATTTTAGACCTTTTCTCTTCAAGGGCAAATACTGTACGTTTCTCTACGTTTTTTCAGGAGCAGTTTTACTTGACCAATCTGATACTACGCCACCCGCCATGTTTACCAGCCATGGATAATGTTTTACAGTTCTTGTGTTTGGAGCACAGGTTATATTATTTTCGTTTATTAGGACGTCTGTGATGTTTTAGCTTAATATATGCGGAAGTTGAAGATGGTTCACAAACCTTCCTTTATTTAGACTCGATCTGGTTGCTTTTAGACGTCTGGTCATATATCCGATGATAACTGTAACAGTGGTTTGTAGTAATCTGTTAGTGTAAGCTATCGGTCTTATGAAGGATAACGACTCTTAACCTTCTTAACTGTATTTCATGATAAAATAAGCTAGCCACACCTGTTTCATTTTGTAATAACGTTTGTCCATATAACGTTGTACCACGTTTTTTTTTGGCTTTATGTGTGTTAAGAAGGCTCCTAAGGTTCTAAATGCACTAAAGTCTAGAAAGCTCATTTTAGTTCCGATTCGTCAGTTGTAATTTTATACAGAAGTAAATCATTTTGCTAAAGAGTTTTTTCAAGATACTTTTTTTTCTTCTTCTGCATCGGTTTTTTTTAGTTTTTCCTTTTTTTCTAACTTTTTTTTTGTTTGTAAATTTTTTTTTTTTTTTTTTTGTGAAATTTAAGTGCGTTAAGCTTCCCAAAGCACTAAACAGGTTGCTGGAAAGGTCTTGACTTATTGCTTCTGGTCATTTTCATTTCATTTAAGAGCTAAATGAATTTGTTTTGATGATCAATTTCTTAAAGGCCATTTTTAGATACTTTTTTTTTTCTGATTTTTTTGTTCTAGTTTTAATACTCATTCTACTTTACTGGCGCAGTAACTTTTTTTTCATTTAAACTAAAGTGTAACTTTGTTTCTTGAAAATACCCTTGAGAGCATAAGCTGTCATTTTCCTGCAGCATAACTTTTCCAAGCTTTTGCCCGTGTTTTCCTTTAAACTTTATTTTTGAATGCAGTTGCTTTATGAAACTTTTCCGGCCATTTACGCATTGTATTGCGTTTTTTCATTAGCATTATTGTAACTTTTTTTAAACTAACCTGCCGCATATAGAATATTTAAACGCTTGCCAAGGACCGTTCAGGTTTTGGTTCAACCCTGCCCTTAACTTTACACCATTGCTTTTGTCCCTGGTTAACTTTATTGAGTTGCGACTTTTTATTTTCATTTTTTTACCTTCCTGCCCTTTTTTTTGACTTTGCACAGTCCGCGAGTTATTGGAGATTTCTTATTGCTTTAACATTGCATTTTATAACTTAATTCGGTATTGTAAATAATAATTGTCATAATTCCCATACTTCACACAACTGCATTAAATTACTTTTGCTTGAAAGTACTAGTGGTGTCTTATTCCATGTCACAAAGGGTGTCTTATTAGATGTGTTATATATATGCAAGATGCAGTAAAGTTACTTGTGGGATTTAAGTACTTTGAGTGGATCACAGCGTATTTAATTGAGGAGGTTGAAAGAGGCCAATTGATTGATCCCCGGCTGATTTTTGCCCACTGATAAAGAAAAAAATAGTCTATAATGTTAATTGTAGGTTTATTCCAACTGCGAGAAACAGAATAACAACAAAAACATCCAGAAAAAAACACCAAAAATCTACATATATATAAATCAATTTGCATTTTAATGAGTGAAATAAATATTCAAACCCCTTTGCAATACAAGACTTAGTACTTGGTGGCGAAACCCTTGTTGTCAATCACAGAGGGTCAGACGTTTCTTGTCATTGGCCACCAGGTTTGCAAACATCCCAGGAGAAATTTCGTCCCACTTCCCTTTGCAGATCCTCTTGAAGTCATTAAGGTTTCAAGGCTGACATTTGGCTACTAGAGCCTTCAGCTCCGTCCACAGATTTTCTATAAGATTAAGGTCTGAAGACTGACTAGACCTCTCCAGGACCTTAATGTGCTTCTTCTTGAGCCACTCCTTTGTTACCTTGACCGTGTGTTTTGGGTCATTGTCCTGCTTGTGGATGGGTATGCCAATGCCCTGGCTGAGAGAAGAAGGTTCCTTAAGATTTCATGACACATGGTCCAGTCCATCGTCCCTTTTATGCGGCAGAGTAGTCCTGTCCCCTAAGCAGCATAAAGCCCCTAAAGTTAGTTCCACCTCCATATTTGATAGTGTTCTTGGGGTGTTCTTCCTCCTATTCCAAACATGGTGATTTAAGTTGGTGAGCTTGATTTTGGTTTATCTGACCACAACACTTTCACCCAGTTCTCTTCTAAATCAATCAGATGTTCATTAGGAAACATCTTAATCAGAAGCTCATTATGGGCGCTGCAGGATTTCAGTCCTTCACTGTGTAGTTTGTTACTGAAGGTTTTTTTAGGTGAATATGGTCCCAGATACCTTGAGATCATTGACAAGATTCTCCCGTGTAGTTCTGGGCTGATTCCTCATCGTTCTCATAATCATTTCAAACTCCACACAACTGCTATGCGATAAATGAGGCCATGAAGTTAGTGGGTGTGAGTGAAGAGGATGTAGAGAATAGGGTTAGGTGGAGACAGATGATTCCTAATGATTTAGATGATTCCTAAAAGGGAACAGCTGAAAGGAGAGGAAGAAGATTAACTAAAACTGAAACAATTGTTGCCTATTGTGTGATTTATTATTTAATAATTGGCTAATTATAAAGAGATATTACTAATTATTTCGTCTATTCGTGATGCAGGCCTAATCCGGTATGCAATAAACTCAGTGTACTTAAGATGGCACTGTAGACTGAGTTTTCAACTTCACCTCAATACAATGACCAGTAATCTGGAAGCTAAAGAATATTTTCTCAAAATGTAATCATGCTATAGAAAGTGTATATATTGTATATCTATATTGTATATATTTATATATGCAATATAGTTCGGTGCTCTTATTTTATTACATTTTGAAATATTGTTGATATTTTAGGAAATTGAGAGCGTCATTTTATTTATAGCTGAGGATAAATGTAGGGAAGAGCTTAGCACATTCATTCATTCATTCATTCATTCGTTCATTCGTTCGTTCGTTCGTCTTCTATACCCGCTTATTCCCTAATTCGGGGTCACAGGGATCTGCTGGAGTCTATCCCAGCCGTCTCTGAAAGGGCGAAAGACAGGAGAGGTACACCCAGGACAGGTCTCCAGTCCATCACAGGGCCACACACACGCTCACCTGAGAACCCGGAATAAACCCACGGAAGCAGTTGTTGAGCGTAAATTATTCTTTTATCTGTATTTTTGCCTAACTTGTGTTTATACACTGTCATTTGTATAATTTAAAAAAGGGAAGTAATTACACTGACAATATTTCAATATTTAACATTTAATTCGGTTTCTAGTGTAGCTGAATTGACCACGGCCTAAATGTAGCATTTGTGTGCTTTGGTTGATGTCACACTAAAATTAATAAAGACGCATGTTGTGTTATTGTAGCAATTTCTGTCAGGTGAAATTTGAGTGAAAAATTATTTCCTGATCGAAAAAGTTAAGTGCAATTTTTTTTTATGAATTTTAGATAGATGACAAACAGCAGTGAAGACACCGGTTCACAATCTACCATTAAACAGTATTTCCATGTCAATGATGTTGCCATTCCATTTTGTTATTAACCCTAGGTGAGGTTTTGGAAGACACTTTTTTTGTCACAGGTCATAAATTATGGCCAGGCAGAGCACACCAACAAGACCCGAACTAGTGTACGGCACCGTATCTATCTATCTATCTATCTATCTATCTATCTATCTATCTATCTATCTATCTATCTATCTATACGTACATATATAAATACTGTACCTATGTTTTTTATGTAAGTTATGCAGTTTCGTTTAATTATTGTTGATATGATGTGTCTGAATAATGTATATTTGCAAGTGATTGGGTTACATAGAATTAAAAACAATACTATAAAAATATATATATAACAAGTATATAACAACAGTTCACTCAATAGATCACTCGTATATCAATATATTCCTCTGGCTAAATGTTGTATCTGTTCCTTTATCAGTTTATTTGTTCTCTGTATAAGGAGGTTATATTAAACTGGTTTAAAAGCAGGGTACGTAAGTGATGGTATGGTATGGATTGGTAAGGATGGTGGGAAGTGGTTAAGGTTTTGGGCTGCTAATTGGAAGATCAGGGTCTGATTCCCAGCACCACCAAGTTGCCACTGTTGGGCCCCTAAACGAGGCCCCTAACCCCCAATTGCTCAGTTGTATAAAAGGAATAAAGGTATATTGCTCTGGATAGGGACGTGTGCCAAATGCAGTAACTGTAAATGTAAATATATTTGGATAACCCTAGTAAGATTTATGCCGTTGAGATATGCATTGATCTAATTCAAGATCTAGTTTTAAGCCCCACCACCGGCAGCCTGAGATGTTGATCTGAGAACCAAATAGACCTGGGTTCAAGCCCCACCACCAGCCAGCTACTGTTGGGTCCTTGAGCAAGACCCTTAACGCTTCCTGCTCCAGGGGCGCTGTATCATAGCTGACTCTGTGCTCTGACCCCAAACTTACTAAGATGGGATATACAAAGAAATGATTTCACTGTGCTGTAAAAAAGGTGTATGTGAAAAAATAAAGGCATTTACAATTTCATTACATTCTCTGGCAGGAACGCTCCCAAAACATGTCATTGCCCATTGTCATATTTACACAGCTGCGGGAAACCATTAATTATCCGCTTGACAAAGTAACATTTGTTTTACTTTTTCACCAAGCTATTAAATGTACAAACCACTTTGCTAAATAGTTTTATGAAAGGATTATTATTCATCTGATAAGATCTGATCCTAAATTTCCTGGACTTTTCAACTGCAGAACCCTCCTACAGGATGAAGTGTGTTTTCTGCAAACTGTTGCCACTAAGTATTAAGCACACAGCTGTCTTTAATGACTTAATAGGTTGTAGCATTTCATTACTCCTTCACTGGACTGAAGACATGATTTGCCAGGGTCGGTGTGTGAGAACGGAGCCCAGACCTCAACCCAACTGAACATCGTTGGGTTTAACTGAAGTGTCGATTACACCCCAGATCATCTCAAAACTAAATGTGATGGTCAAAGGTGCCAAAATTTTTTTCTATATAGTGTATTTGACATACTTTTTACAATTTAATATTGTTATAATTATGCTGCAGTCTCTAGTTATATCTAGCGGGCTGTTAGCAAACTTTAGGCCCCATGGAAGAATATGAGGTTGGGCCACCTACCAAATCCATTCTACAATGTTACTACTAATAAAACAGATCTATGAGGGGCCTTCAAATGCACGGGCTCTTAGAATCGTCCTAACCTAACCTTCTCCGCGCGGGGGTCGTGTGCGGCGGTGGGACAAGAACTCATACCAAAAAACTCATAATTTCTCTCAAAGCCTGAAGCACAGTAAACGATTTTAAATAGACAAATACCTAAAAACCAGAAAAAGGAACGTGTTTATTAGTCACACCTACATACTGCAAGTTTTCCGGAACTAGGTTGACGAATCATTAGGGCTGGAACCGTATTGCTCAGTTTTTATGATTCATAGTTGTACGTTTAACGTTTTCTAAACACAAGGTAAGAAACGGGGGTCGGTATCGTTAGTGATGACATCTTTGTTGTGTCACATATAAAGATTCTCTTTGTCTCTCTCTGCCTCTCTTACCCCCCCCGATAACCTGTTTTCCCCTCTCTCTCTCTCTCTCTTTCTCTTTCTTAACAGGAAGCAAGAGGACAGGCCATAAATAAGAAACAAACTGAAGGGGCAAAAATCTATGGGAAGACATTTAGCCCTTTAACTTGATGTCTTAAAGGTGCAAATTTTCTCCAAATACAGTGAGAAATTGGCAACTGAGCTGAAGCTAGAGTGCTACTACCCACTTTAAGGACACAGCCCATAAAAACTAAACTTGAAGCAGTTAACCCCGACACACTGACCCATAAGTTACAAAAATCTTACACACTCCCATATCATCAGAGGTGGATTATAGGTTATGAAATTTTGCCAGCTCTATAACATGACCAAAGCAACAGGACCAAAAGTCAGCATGTGATAAATGTGATATAAACACAAGCTAGTTGTGGCAGCTTGAGTGTCAGAACTGCTTGAGGTTTGTCTTCAGGCATTAGAGTCAAGATAAGAAGCTTTATTTGTCATTTTAGCTATATATATATATATATATATATATATATATATATATATATATATATATATATATATATATAGCTAAAATGATGGTATAAACATATGAATTTGAAATGAAACACAGTTTCTTTAGGACCATGGTGCAACAACAACAAAAAAGAACTAGACAAAACAACAAAAAATAACAGAGAGCTACCGACTAGACACAAAGTTTTTTAGCCACATAAAGTGCATATTGTGCAACCTGGTGTAAACAGGTGAATGATCTCTCAGTGCTTTTCTGAAGTCAACAATTATCTCCTTAGTTAATCTCCCTCTTTCAGTTCAGAGACAGGTTGTTGGCTCTACACCCGGCAGTTAGCTGTTGCGCCTCTTCTCTGTATACTGACTCGTTCTTGCTGTTGAGACCCACGGCGATCGTGTCCTCTGTGAACAATGCTATGAGATAACAGCAGCGGGCTTATAGAACATATAGTCTGAGTGTTCTCGGATTAAAACTACTGCAGTGCGCTTAAAACAGTGGTGTAACGGTGGAAACTGTTTTTTGGTGGAATGGTATCTATACTAACGTAAGTCTGTTTCTTTCGTTAGTCCAAGCTCACCGTTGCCAGCAGATCCAGTCTGTATCTATCCCAGTTGGTGGATTAGCACAGAGACAATAAGCCCCAGGGGCAGTTTCCCATCGTTGACCTTTTCTACTAGATGGCCAGTGTGGAATAACCTGCCGGTTTGTCTGGTCAGAGGTGAACTGACCCGCCGACTGAACCTGGTTACTCCCAAGGTTTTATTTCTCCATTCTGTCACAGATGGAGTTTTGTTTTCTTGCCGTTGTAGCGTCTGACTCCTAAGTTGTGGACTCTTAATTTACAGATGCTAGTTACTCTGAACTGAGTGTTTAATTTTGTCTCACAACCTCTATCATTAAAAAGTGCTATATAAATAAAGAGGACTTAACTTGACTAGTTAGCTGTTTTATCGTCCTCTCATCTTACTCTGATGTCTCCATCACTTAGCACCAAAGTAAATTTAAGCTAATAAGATGACCTGAGTTTTTCCACCTAACATGGTCAACTAGCAACAACCGAAGTAAGTTGCAGTAACTATTCACCGCAGTAATTATTTATTGTAAGGCTCCTAAACCTGTTTGCTTCATTCAATCCAGATGGCGACGTTTCTGACCAGGCAGTGTGTGTGTGTGTGTATGTGCTAAAACGAGAAGGCTGTTATTTTAGAGAAAGATATATAGAACGATCTGTTACGGCTTCATCATTAGCCTGTTTAATTAGGAGTGCTTAGATCTACAGTACAGGATAAAGCAACAAATGCTCCCTGCCAAGTCAGATTAGTTTTCCTCTGCTAAGCTCTGGTTTGCTAATAGAAAGAAATCAGGCTTATCAACAGGTGCTAAGTGCAGAGATCAAGACAGTTTCAAGACAAAAATGGAATGTCATCTTGTTCAATAATCACACAAATGTATTATTTAATCACAAACAAATATTTCAGTAAAGGCATTATTGAATAATACATTTTTAAGCCCCTCTTAGTAAAAAAAACTCTTTTACTCTCTCTCTCTCTCTCTCTCTCTCTCTCTCTCTCTGTCTCTCTTCCAATTTCTCATTTCTCTCTCTCTCTCTCTCTCTCTCTCTCTCTCTCTCTCTCTCTCTCTCTCTGTCTCTCTTCCAATTTCTCATTTCTCTCTCTCTCTCTCTCTTCTCTCTATATGTCTATCTCTCAATCTCTCTTCGCCTCTCCTTCTCTCTTCTCTCTCTCTCTCTCTCTCTCTCTCTCTCTCTCTCTCTCTCTCTCTCTCTCTCTCTCTCTCTCTCTCTCTCTCTCCCTCTCTCTCTCTCTCTCTCTCTGTCTCTCTTCCAATTCTCTCTCTATCCCTTCGCTCTCTCTCTCTCTCTATCTCTCTCTCTGCCTCCCCCTCTTCTCTCTCCTCAATTTCTCTCTTCTCTCTTCTCTCTCTCTCTCTTCTCTCTCTCTCTCTCGTCTCTTCTCCTCTCTCTCTCTCTCTCGTTCTCAATCTCTCATTTCTCTCTCTCTCTCTCTCTCTCTCTCTCTCTCTCTCTCTCTCTCTCTCTCTCTCAGTTCTCCTCTCCTCTTCTCTTTCTCTCTCCACTCTCTCTTTCTCTCTCTCTTTCTCTCTCTCTCTCTCTCTCTCTCTCTCTTCAAAAGTATATAAACCAAATGGCTTCAAACAAATATGGTGCTTTTGTACAGTAATATTTTTTTCCCTTTACATAATAGCCGTTAAAATATTTCTTGTAATGGCAGGAGCATTAATGGTCTCTCTAAATTCTTATACAAAAACAAGTTATTTTTTAAAACTTCAATCATAACATTATAAAAGCACCTTATAAGCAATGGCATGTTAACATTTATAAACAGGGCATTGGAAGGGATGGGCTGAGCCCACTCAAACATCTGTCTTGCCCATCCAATAAAAACTTGCTAAAGACAGCAGTTTCTTTTCTAAATGCCTTTATTTTGTCACATATACTTATAAGTTGGGGTCAGAGCACAGGGTCAGCTATGATGCAGCGCCCCTGGAGCAGGAGGGGTTAAGGGTCTTGCTCAAGAAACCAACAGTGCTTGGCTTGCCGGTGGTGAGGCTTGAACCCAGGTGTTACTGGTCTTCAGATCAACTGCATGGTAGTGGTTGGGCTTGAACCCAGGTCTTCCTGGCCTCCAGATCAGCAATTCAGCGCCTTAACCATTTGATAAAAAGCAGCCTTTGGTTTAGCCTGAGGCAAAACCAAACAGTTTCCTGTGTTTCACTGGCTGTAAGTTACCGTGCGGTCTACACTCGCAAAAGCCAGGCATCTTATATAAACATATACTAACTCTTTAAATCTCTGTTTCTCTTCTCTAACAGCAGCAGGCTAACACCAGGAACACTCAGATTACTGCAATTAGCCAAAACTAAGAAATGCTCATCTCAGGGGCAGCATAGTGGTTTAGTGGTTAGCACTGTTGCCTTAAAGTAAGTAGGTCCCAGGTTCAATGCCTGGCAGGGATCTTCACATGTTCTTCCTGTGCTTGCATGGGTTCTCCAGTTTCTTCAACAGTCCAAAAACAGTTATGTTAGATTGATGGTGTTTCTAAATTGCCCATAGGAGTAAGTGTGTGTGTCCCTGTGATGGACTGGAGACCTGTCCAGGGTGTCCCCCTCCTGCCTTTTGCCCTTTCAGAGAAGGCTGGGATAGACAACAGCAGATCCCCATGACCCCGAATTAGGAAATAAGCGGGTATAGAAAATGAATGAATATGAATAAATATTAATAATTAATAATAATAATATTTAAATAAAAAAATTATCCTTCTGTGGGGAGCACTTTTTGGCACTCACACAGAAATGATGCCTTTGCCTAGAAACGGTGCTGAGCAACAGACTTATATAATAAAATAATAATAATAATAATTTATAACAATAATTTCATATATAGCAGGAGACCCTGTGGAAATATCAAAGGTTCCTCATTAAGATTTTCAAAGTAGCCTCTCCTCAGCTTCCTTTTAATAATCCTCCAGGACCTCCAGCTGCACACAGCTGTCCTGCCTTAGTAAGACAATGAGCTTCTCGTCATTCGTCGTTGTCTAATTTTGCCTCCAATGGAACAAAATGTTGGAGCTCTTACATACCGCAGAGTAAGAAATATCCTTTATTTGCTAAAGAAAGTTTGCTGTGGTTGTTTGTGAGGTGGTTAATTCTGATATGCTTCTTTTTAGAATTAAAATGTAGCATAGCCCGAGCAGTATCTCATCATTTCTGATTCCATCTCCATATGGGTTTTATTATTTTTTCATTCTCTCCATATGTACATTCAAATCCGTTTCTCCTTTAATAATAGATCATCCTAACAGATCATACTTTATGCTTAGCAGTTTTTTAACACGTTCCATCCTCACAAAAATTGAACACAGATTTTCTTCTATTCTGTAGGTGCCATCTTTTTTTTCATCCCATTCCAATGCTTCAATGCAGTAGGTTATTAACTTAACCAGTGTCAGTGCATGTTAGTATGATTATTATTGCCGATTATTGTTTTATGCTTTCCGATAAATGTGGACTATTTGCTTTTTTTTTAAAGACACAATTCATATTTTTATCCCTTTTTTCTAATGAGCTGCACAATTGGTACCTACTTGCCCTTTTAAAAGAAAAGGTCACTACAAATTAATAATGATTTATTCGTATTAACCATGTTATGGTAATAATGTCCCCGTTCACAGGGCTCATTGAATAGATTGATAAAGATAAAAATAATGTAAATCATATGCAAGAGCCGACATATTTACCGACTTGCAACGAAGTTAACCGTCTATGATCAAATTCGGAATAAAGTGAGGACCGAATTTTTAGCAACGTATTTTAAAGAAATCAATTAAGTCAACAGGCTCAATTTTTTATTGCTACTTGCAAACTTAATACAGAAACAAACACTACTTAAGTCTGCTTTTATACTCATATAAAGCTCATACAAATAAAAAAACAATCTTAGCATTTATAGTCCTAATCCTTGCTAAATAAACTTCTTTTAAAAATTAGGACACCTTACGAAGGCCTGTATGTTTGTTAACATATTTGTACATATCGATATATTTAATATTAATTTAAAGCAATACCGAAAGATGCAAATGTCCTGTGATGGACTGGCGACCTTTTCCAGGGTGCCCCCCCCCACCTTTCACCCTTTCAGAGATGGCTGGTATAGACTCCAGCAGATCCCTGAGACCCCGAATTATGGAATAAGCGGGTATAGAAGTTAAATAAATGAATAAATAAAAGTAATATAACTAAACAATTAAAACTAAAGAAAAGACTTTTCTGTAAAATCTCCTTTAAAAAAAAGACCAATATCTGGTGAGGAATAAATAAGGACATTCCAACATTTATTCCAATTTAAAATGGGCAAAAATCACACACCGGTGTATGACATCAGGTCCACATGATTAGAACATTGTTCCTTGGCTTTTTGAAGAAGGCCGACCCTATTAAAACCTCAGACATGTAGTTTGGTGTGCTCTTGACCACGGTGAGATGTAAAGAGCTGTTTGGGGCCTTCAGAAAATAAGATTGTAGCAGCATTTGGGCATAACACACGATTCTTTACATGAAATTTGCATTATACCAGAACGTTTCTGTGCAATGATGCAATGCTTTTTAACATAAATTTTCAAGATGAAGTTTTAAGAATTAAAGAAAATTTAGTCTTTTATAGATGCACATAGAAAAAACTGGCCCTGAACCTGCTGGTTCCAGTGCGGATGGTCCTGTATCTCCTTCTCGATGTAAGGAGGTTGAACAATGTTTGACTTGGGCAGGAGGAATCCTTGATGACTTTGTGTGCTCTGTGCAGACATCTAATGTGGTGAAGAGACCCAATGGCAGGTAGTTGTGTGCCGATGAGGCGTTGAGCGGTTTTTACAACCCTTTACAGTCACTCACCGTGGAGCCACCAAACCACACTGTGATGATGCTTGTTAAAATGCTCTCAATAATGCAGCGGTGAAAGTTGCTTAAAATTTGGTTAAAAAGGTGGTTAAAATTTGGGGGATAGATTAACTTTTTTTTTCAATTTTCTTAGACGCTATTGTGCCTTCCTAACCAGGGTTGAGATGTTCAGATGCCAGGGTAGATCCTTAGAGATGTGGACACCCAGGAATTTAAAGCTAGAGCTTATCCTAAGAAATACAAACATAAGTTTTACAAATTGAAGGTAGTTTTAGGTAACATTCTCCTGTTAGTTTAACAACTGATTTAAAATAACTTTGACAGTATGTCAAAACTAAATGTTGTACTTTATATGATTGAGCATTCATTTACATTTACAGCATTTAGCAGACGCTCTTATCCAGAGCGACTTACAAAAGTGCAAAAGTCACACAAAGTCACATACATCTTCAGCATACATTTTCAAGAATTCCAAGAAGCCAATACAATAACATTTGCAATTCAAAGGTTATGGTAAAAATGTTGGTAATTCTGTGACCCAGGGAAGGCACTGAGTTATTTTTCTACATATTTGCCAAGCAGGCTGACTCATGTTATAGGAAGGCTGGAGACTTGTGTATTTTCCCTGTCCACCTTGCCAGGACCGCTATCCATCAGCAGGATGAGAAGCCTGGCTACTGAGGCATGCCCCTGGGTCACGATCCCATATGGCAGCAGATGCAAACACCTGCTCCTTGTGCCAGCTTAAACTAGTTACAGCGCACACACTGCATCCAGAGACACAGCCAACGGAGAACGTTTTTGTATGTAAAGTCAAACCAGTTAAATTATTTTCATCTTAGTTTTTATTCTCGTACATAAGTTATATTCCATTCTTTTCTGGTGATTACATCAATTATAATCCACAATGCATGGGATCCCTCAGACCTTCACAACATTTACAACCTAGGGTTAGGTGTAAAATAATAATAACAGACTTTTTTGGGATGCTTTTCTGCTCACCGTGTCTGTATAGGGTGGTTATCTGTTGATGTACTCTAGTTTTCTTGTCTTACCAATATTATTTACATACAAATTTACATATAGACATGTATGTTAAATAAATTATGAATTGTTAAAAATTTAATTTGGAAAAAATGAATACACACTTTTTTACAACACAAAAACAAACACTATGTAAGTCTGCTTAAAGCTGGGAGGTGGTGGCTCAGTGGTTAAGGTGTTGAACTGCTAATTCCTGGCACCACCAAAGTTACCACTGCTGGGCCCCTGAGCAAGGCTCTTAACCCCCAATTGTTCAGTGTGTATACAGTAAAGAAATCTGTCCTCTTCTTTTTCAGGATCCAGACCAGGAAAGGCTGAGACTTCTGTCCGCAGGACTCAATGGAGAGATCTCCCCAGGACTTAATAAGGAAGGTCAGACCAACTGCCTGTCTGCTTCAGTGAGGCCAGGAAAAATAAATATTAAGACCTGTGTTTGATTCCCGGGCAGGGGGTCTTTCTGTGTGGAGTTTGCATGTTCTCCCCGTGTTTGCGTGGGTTTACTCCGGGTTCTCTGGTTTTCTCCCACAGTCCAGTCCAGTCCACAGGCTGATTGGTGATTCTAAATTGTGAGTGTGAGTGTGTGTGTGGCCCTGTGATTGACTGGCGAGCTGTCCAGGGTGTCCCTCTCCTGCCATTTGCCCTTTCAGAGACAGATGAGATAGACTGCAGCAAATTCATTGTGACCCCGAATTAGGGAATAAGCGGGTATAGAAGATGAATGAATGAACCACACAGCTGGGGTAAAATTTCATTCACTACAGTTTCCTTATAGATTTTACACTAATATGTAGCCCAGTGAGCAAAGAAAAAGGTTAGAATATTTTTTAAAGGTGTTAAAATCCCTCAAATTCCTCACTTTCATTTCTAACATTTTTTTTTCTAAGGATGTGCTTAAACAAATGTGTTAAAAATCTTGAATATTTACAACCTTGAGAAATAATAAGCTTGACTATAGATATACTTCTTTTAAAGCATGTAGATAAAGGAGAACTCGACCTCTTTGAATCTGATGAATAGGATTATTATTGTCTGGTATTTGTTGCTAGGTAACCCTGCTTTCAGGCTATACTGTGAACCCTCTTAAGAATAATCAGGTTTAGAACTTTGCTTGTCTTATTTGAATGTACATCCTCGAACAGACATCCGCTAAATGATTTTTTTATTTCACATTTCGTGGAAGAAATTTTCAAGGAACCCCCCCCCCCAAACTGGTATGTGTATGCCATCCACTTGGGCACCTATAGTTAAATATTAAAAAAACAAAAAGACAATTTTTTGCTTTAGATTCATTCATTCATTCATTTGTTCATTCATTTATTTATTCATTTACTCACTTCTTCATCTTTTTGTTTTGTATGTTTTAGATTCATTCATTCATTTATTCACTTCTTCATCTTTTGTATTTTGTATGTTTTAGATTCATTCGTTCATTTATTCACTTCTTCATCTTTTGTATTTTGTATGTTTTAGATTCATTCGTTCATTTATTCACTTCTTCATCTTTTGTATTTTGTATGTTTTAGATTCATTCATTCATTTATTCATTCATCCATTCACTTCTTTACTCACTTCATCTTTTGTATTTTGTATGCTTTAGATTCATTCATTCATTCATCCATTCACTTATTTACCCACTACTTTATCTTTTGTATATTGTATGCTTTAGATTAATTCATTCATTTACTCACTTCTTCATCTTTTGTATTTTGTATGTTTTAGATTCATTCATTCATTCAATCATTCATTTACTTACTTCATCTTTTGTATATTGTCTGCTTTAGATTCATTCATTCATTCATTCATTTACTTACTTCATCTTTTGTAAATTGTATGCTTTCCATTCATTCATTTAATCACTTCCTCATCTTTTGTATTTTGTATGCTTTAGATTTATTCATTCATTCATTCATTCATTCACTCACTTCTTCATATTTTGTATTTTGTATGCTTTTAATTTATTTATTCATTCATTCCATCACTTATTCATCTTTTGTATTTTGTAATTCTGCTGAAGTCTATCCCAGCTGTGAAGTGGTGGCTGATGGTTAAGGTGTTGGACTATCAACCCGAAGATTGTGGGTGCCACTATAAGGCCTGTAACCCCCAATTGCTCAGTTGTATAAATGAGATAAATGTAAGTTGCTCTGAATAAGTGAATGTAAAAGTCTCCGAAAGGGCGAATGGCAGGAGGGGGACACCCTGGACAGGTTGCAAGTCCATCACAGGGCCACACACACAATCACACTCACTCCTATAGACAGTTTAGAATCACCAATTAACCTAATATACATGTTTTTGGACTGTGGGCGGAAACCGGAGAACCCGGAGTAAACCCACACAAACACGGGGAGAACATGCAAACTCCACACAGAAAAACCCCTTCCTGGGAATCGAACCTGAGTTCTTCTTGCTGTGAGGCAACAGTGCTATCCAATAAGACTCATCGTATATTTTATACTTGATTTTATACTTGCAATTCTACTTCTTTGCATGAAAACATCTATTTAAGCAGTTTAAATAAGACAAACGCTAAACACGTATTTTTCACGTATTACTCCACACGTTTATAACCTTAATCGAGCGGAAGCATGGAAATGTATGTTGCACTGTTCCTGTAACAATTCCTGTAAATTTATAAAAGTTCTTTGGTGGAATTGCATAGCTCGTAGAATTCTATATTAAGGCAGCAATAATTATTTTATTTTTGTCGATCGTGTCCATTGATTATTATTGCACAGTTTTTACTTTCTTTTCCGGTCAGCGTGTCTACATTGGGTTGTTTTGCCGTGTATAGTGTTCCAGATGTTGTATGTGGTACAGTTCTGGTTGTAGTGTAGAGGTTTGGTGTTAACGGGTTTCTTGCATTAATAAAAATGGTTTTCACCCTCAATATGTAAAATATCTTTCTGTCTGTAATCCCACGCCGTGTTATATTGTGTTTTTGTTTAGTATTGATGGTTTCTATAATTGCGACGTGATATTGATGGTATTAAGAGGTGTATCAGTCGGGTGAATCCCCACTGAAGATCCAGGTACCAAATGTCTAAAACGCAATGTAGGTTTGTCTCTGGACTTCCACCAAGATGATGGAATGAACTTCCCATCACTGTCAGAAGAGCAGAGTGATTATCTGTTTTCCTATTTTCTTTCTTAAATACCTGCACATTTAAAACAAAACCAAACAAACGAACGCAAATTAACGATGCTGCTCTTTTCAACTGTTTTTATAGATTGTTACACTTCTATTTGTGATCCAATGTACCAGTATTGAGTTATAAAATGATGAGACTCTTTTTTTGTACATCGCTCTGATTAAAAGCATCTGCTGAATGCTGTAAATGTGAAGGTAAAAAACGATGTTGGAAAATCATATTTGACACCAGGCAAAAAAAAGCAAAGGATGATAAAAAGCTCTGTGTACCTCAAAAATGCTGTTATTAAAGAAGACAATCAACTGGACCAGGAAAGCTGCTGCACTGTATTTTCCACATTTTAGATATAACATTTTTGGGTAGGAGTAAAAGGACTGAACTGAATTTAAAGGAACAATTTCAATTATAGTTTATATGTCATTTTTGTGGCAAAATATCATTCCACAGAGAAATCCCTCGGCCCCTCCAACTCTTCTATCTAGGGTTAGTGGATGACCTCACATGCACACTATTTGATTACTGGGAATGAATAGTCTCCAGATTGCCAGGAGAACAGAAGAGATTTGGTAGATGATGCCATGGATACATTTAGCTAGCCAGATTCTTTCTAAAGCTCAGTGAAATGAACAAATCAATGGCAATGTCTGCTCTTAAGATTAGCATCACAGTTTTTTTTTTTTTTGGAGATTAGATCCTGTTGCAGTTCCAGATGCCATGTGACTCTTGAGAAACAGCGTGTTTTAAACATGCTTTGAAAATTATTTGATAGCATCAGTATATAAGTATTTTTTTAAATGCAAAGCGAAAATAATTAATGCTTATATTAAATACAGGGGTGCCTTAACTTAATTTTTTTTCTATTGAAATGAATTGAAATTCCATTAATTCCTTCCGGCACCCCCAAAAAAACACTGCAGTTTTTTTTGTTACATGTTTTTAAATAACAACAATAAACCTATAAATAATGAATATTGTATAAAAAACAATACAATAGGATGTACTGCGATAAACTGGTTTTATTAAGTATAATGTACAGCATTTACCTTGGAGATCAGACGACTCCACTTGCCAACGCGCATGTCTGACTAGCTATCGAGTGAGACACGGGATGCTGGGTGGATGTTACGGCGTTTACCGTGGCGTTCGCTACATGAAGCCATGGTTTCTGAAGCTGCCTCGTAACTCAAAGTAAAAAAATCGTCCGTGAGACAACTCGTATCTCGTTAGTTGGGACACTCGTAGGTCAAAAAACCGACGTATACTTAATAAAATAGATGTCTTTTTCTTTTCAGAAATTGTCTGTCATCTACAGTACCACGATTCTGACATTCTGTATCCTTACACTATTTTATTCATTTACATTTTTTTTTAATCTGTTAAAAGAATTGTCAAACAATACTTTTCTCTTTCTCACCCTGTTCTTATTCGTTAAGTTCCAAAGTTAAAAGTTCAGAGTATTCCAAAATAACAAAAAATAAAAGAGACGATGTCAATCTTTAACTTCCCTCCATTTATTTTTAAGGCTCAGAAATACTGTAAAAAAAATACATACAGTTGTACAATTTATTCTATAGTAAATGAATTTTTACTGCATTGTGCTGTAACACTGCTTTTTATATAACCAAAAAAAAAAAAATTTTTGGAGGACCTTTGGAGCCCTGGACTGGACGGAATAGAAGAATAGGGGATTTAGTGTCATTAAAAGAAGGTGTAAATGTAAGAACCAGCCATGTGGCCTTCTGCTACATCGCTCTGTATC
This sequence comes from Bagarius yarrelli, assembly GCA_005784505.1. NCBI lineage: Eukaryota > Metazoa > Chordata > Actinopteri > Siluriformes > Sisoridae > Bagarius > Bagarius yarrelli. The sequence goes on along the minus strand of VCAZ01000026.1, from coordinate 2,379,565 downwards.
CTAATGAATGTTAAAGCATGTTTTCAGAGTCTAAGAGCGTTTGTCTGGAAGCGGGATCAGAGCCGACGTCTGACTCTCTTGTCACATTTAATTAATGCTTTGATTCGGCAAGATTGCAGTTCTGGTATTGTGTAAAGGCCTGATGTTAAGAGGATTTATACTACAGCAGCTGAGTAAAGTCTGGGGTTTGAGACCAACTGTCTTCTTTAGCTTGCATGTTGTCTATAATTTTTTTTAGCACATTTCCTAACAACTAATTCCAGGTGGACAGATACGTGATGTGCTTCCTTTGCTAGTTATAAAAAAAAAACGTAATGTAGAAGATACAAAAATATATTTTAAAGTCAAAAGTAAAGTCAGTAAAATAAAAAGGGAAAAGTTTTTTATTGTTTTAAATTACTGGATGGATAAAATAACTATTTTAAAATAGGTCATAAGTCATCACAGCTTCAAGAATGTTGAACTTGGTATCCATGCATGTCTAAAGGAAACATTACTATTGAACAAAAGTATTAATACTGACAGAAACTATGAAGTGGAAAGTGGTGGCTCATGGTTAAGGTTGTGGACTACCAACCCAAATATCGTGGGTTTGATTCCCAGCTTCACCAAGTCACCACTGCTGGGCCCCTGAGCGAGGCTCTTGTTGCTCTGGATAACGTTTAAACAACGTTAAAGTATCACTATGTAGTTTTTTGACCAATAAAATAAGGTTGATTAAATGATTAAGCTATGATGACTGAGAGAAGAGATTTTGAGACGCAAATATTTTGTACATAGAACCTAATGTATGATAAAGAATACAACATTTCTCCCTTTTATTGTTATTTTGCTATTATTTTTTAGTTTTTTAGTGTCTTAGATGTTTAATACAACCTTACCATGAATTTGCATATTTTTTTGTTATTCTAAAATATATATAAAATTTATATATAAACAAAATTAAGCATAGAAAGTGTTAGTTTCCCTTATTAGTGGAGAATTTTGATTCGCAATTACAAGCATTGGTTTACTTTAATAAAAACTGGTAAGAAAGAAATGATTCTCAAATTTAACAAATATGTAATTAAAGAAGATTCTATAGGAAGATTAATCATGACATCACTTCCTAACTACAGTCTCACATCCAGTCTTTTTAGCAAGTCTGCCTGGTAACCATTAGTAAAAAATCCCTGAATATAAACTACATCCTGTGGGGAAGTGGTGGCGCAGTGGTTAAGGTGTTGGCCTGATACTAGAAAGACAGTGGTTTGATTCCCAGCACCACCAATCCACCACTGTTGGGCCCCTAAGCAAGATCCTTAATCCTCAGTTGTATAAAAGAGATGAATGTAAATCACTCTGGATAACATCTGTAAATGAAGTGTATAATTAGTACATAATCCAATGAGGATATATAATTTACCAGCCGATACAGTCTCAATCATGTTCCAGGCACATTTTTATTCTGCGCTTTGAATTGAAAAAGGTAAAATTTAAGCAAATTTTTCAGATGAGATCGTGTTTATTACCCCGCAGTAAAATAAAATGCAGCTTTAGGGCTGCAGATGTTTGTTTTTACACAGGCAATCAAGGTAAAATCCTCTCATGATTACAGATATATTGTGGAACCCTGCTGCCGGTCCTTAAATGGTTTAAACTGTGAAATGTAATGGTGCCACTGATAAAGAATAGCATTAGTAAGCACACTGTCTCATTGAAAGCATGTTTTTGCACACATACGATCTATAGGTGATAGAGTAAAATCATATCAAATGTTTGATATGTTGTCTCACTCTTTTTTTTTTTTTTTTTTTTTGATCGCTTTCGGCTGTTTTCAGCCCTCCTCCTAATTAGATTTTTTGGAACGCTGTGTTCTGAATCATCTCGTCTACTCTGGTTTGATTGTCAGACCTCTTGCCATTTCCTGTTCTGATTTTGAATCACTTTTAAGATTCATCTTCCTTCCCTGTCTTTCTGCATTCATTTTATCTTTTATCATAAGACACTAAAAAAAAGGGAGCCATTGAAATATTTAGCTTCTATAGTGTCTGATTGCTATAAAATATATTGATGCACAAATTTCTTTTTCTGTTATTCATCATATCATTCATTCATTCATCTTCTATACCCGCTTATTCCCTAATTCGGGGTGACGGGGATCTGCTGGAGTCTATCCCAGCCGTCTCTGAAAGGGTGAAAGGCAGGAGGGGGACACCTGGACAGGTCGCCAGTCCATCACAGGTCCACACACATACTCACACTCACTCCTCATCCTAACATACATGTTTTGGGGGAAAGTGGTGGTTCAGTGGTTAAGGTCTTGGACTGATACCCGAAAAACCAGGGTTTGCTTCCCGGTACCACCAAGCCACCACTGTAATCCCCTGAGCAAGGCTCTTAACCCCCAATTGCTTGTATAAATAGTAGATAAATGTAAGTCGCTCAGGATAAGGGCATCTGCCAAATGCTGTAAATGTTTTTAGACTGTAGTAAGGAAACCGGAGAACCTAGAGTAAACCCATGGGGAGAGCATGCAAACTCCACACAGAAAAACCCCTGCCTGGAATCGAACCCGGGACCTTCTTGCTGTAAGGCTGTGAGGCTGTGCTGACAAATTCTTCTAACTGAGACTTAACACCCACGGCGTGTTCCGCTGCAATTGGTAAAAGAGAGTTTAATTGCTTGAATATGTTGTTCATTAAGTGTAATGGCTCCTTCTGTCACTGCAGACACAGCTTGGTGAAATGAGATGCCTTTACCTTCTGTGCCATTTGTTATATGAATAAGACCTGAGGGTCAGACATAATGGAAACATTGTGTTAGTTATCGGAAACAACTAAACTGCTTAAATATTTGAAACAGGAAACTATAACAAATGCTTGAGATTTGACCCCCAAAAAAGCCTCTCCTGCTGTGTGTTTGTTTATTTAGTGTAAAACGAAGTTGGGATTCAATCAAGATTTATATAAAAATTAATTGGAGGATTCTTTTTTTTATGAAATATAGAGTTTTTTTTAAAGGCTTTGAGTATTATATGCAATTTTTTGAAGGCTTTGACTTATTACTGTGATTGGTTCACATTTAATTAGTATTTTTATGATAATAAAGTGGTTTAAAATGATTATTATAATCGATCAAATTTGCTGACCTTCGCAGATTGATTTATTTTTTCTTGGGAGGCCTTTTAAACTGAAAGTAGCAGCGATAAAACCCATGTGTAAAAAGCTGACTGCAAAATAGAATATAAAGGAAACGCTATTTACTAACATACTGTAAACTTTTAGATTAGATTAGATTAGATTAGATAAAATTCCAGTTTATTGTCATTGTGCAGGGTACAGAGCCAATGAAATGCCATTAGCCTCTAAGCAGAAGTGCATAAGAGGCCTATTTACAATAAATAGCAGTGTAATAAATAAGGGTATGAGGTTACTCATGCTATGGTTTTTGTTAGTTTTATTAGCTCTTTATTACTTGCCGAATAAAAAAATCTTAAAATGTATTAATTGTTATATAACATTAAAAAAAAGAAGGTCGTTATTTGTTCCATACACATTAAAGGTAAATTGTTTGATTTGCATATTTGAGCTTTATTAATTTTTATGGTGGGAAAATATTAATCAGTTCTACCGTTTTATACAGAACAGTTATTGATATCACAACCGTCAGTGACACCCGGATAAAATGGATTTCTTTTTAAGTCTTTCTTTTCTTTCCTCTCCAGGTTTTTTTCCTTTGCCTCTTGTTTGCTTATTTAGGATAAATATTAAAATAGTTGAAGGTCCCGGCTTCGAATCCCGGGCAGGGGTCTTTCTGTGTGGAGTTTGCATGTCCTCCCCGTACTTGCTTGGGATTACTCCGGGTTCTCTGGGTTCCTCCCAACATGTATGTTAGGTTGATTGGTGATTCTAAATTGCCCATAGGAGTGAGTATGAGTGTGTGTGTGTGGCCCTGTGATGGACTGGCGACCTGTCCAGGGTGTCCCCCTCCTGCCTTTCGCCCTTTCAGAGGCGGCTGGGATAGACTCCAGCAGATCCCTGTGACCCCGAATTAGGGAATAAGCGGGTATAGAAGATGAATGAATAAAATAATTGAATATAATTATAAATAATAATAAAATGATATTTAATAATTTTCTATTATTATTGTGTAAAGTGTAATAAACTACAGTATCAATTAAGCTTTTTTACAGCATAGAAATAAATACTTTGCATCATTTTACTAATATACAATGTATTTATTTCTATCCCGGAATAAATTATGGCCAAAATCTCTTAAATTATTCAAGTGAAATCATAAATGATTTTTACATTTATAAATTAAGTTGGCTTTTGTTTTCCAGTTGTTTCAGAAACAGCTGGAGGGGCGGAATGGCTAATAGTCAAAGCCAGCGCTGCGAAGCCATTCCAAGCTGCAAACTTTGGCATTAGAAATGAATTATGTGAACTGAGTAAGTTTTCTACTTCAATTTTACCCCTTAACTCTACCCCATTAGTCAAAGTGCACATGAAAAATGAGTAACCCAGTCATTTCCAATTAAAGAGAAGGCAAAATGGTGTTACTTCCTCGACAATCTGGGAATGTGGCTTTTCCCAGTGGAATAACCTATTTCTGAGTTAAAGAAGTAAATTGGGGGAAGGGTGTCATTCTTTCTTTTTGTACAGCATGTGGTTTAAAGTTTGCCCAACAAAACTAATCATTTTTCTAATGGATTAAACACACGTTCTTAACTTGTGTTACCTAAACATATTCTCATTGATTTTAATTCAGCCTGTCAGTTTAGTTGGGTTTGCAGCTCTGTTACACAGATTTTATAGAAAAATTTAGAAAAAAAGGACAAAAAAAGTACCTGCGGGCAGAACAAATACACAACATAATACTGCAGGTAACTTCATTCGTTTATTCATTCATTTATTTGTTTATATATTCTTTTATCCATCTTCTATACCCACTTATTCCCCAATTTAGGGTCACGGGGATCTGCTGGAGTCTATCCCAGCCGTCTCTGAAAGGGTGAATTGCAGGAGGGGACACCCTGGACAGGTCACCAGTCTATTACAGGGCCACACACAGTCACAGTCACTCCTATGGGCAGTTTAGCATCACCCTAATAACCTAAAATCAACCTAAAATAGATGTTTTTGGACTGTGTGAGGAAACCAGAGAACCCGGAGTAAACCCATGCAAGCGCTGGAAGATACAAACTTACTTTCCTTAACTAAATTGTGAAATGGCTTAAATTAGATAAGATAGAACGTTAGAATTAAAAAACAAGATTGGAAACATTTGCAAAAATATTATATTGAGTTGGGCATCTGAATTGAACTGAGTGGTTGGCACTTTTGTCCCACAGCAAGAAGGACAGGGCTTGATTCTCGGACAGGGGTTCTTCTGTGTGGAGTTTGCATGTTTTCCCTCTGACCCCAAATTAGGGAATACACGGGTATGAAAAATGAATTGAAAAAAAGAAATTATTGATAACTAACTGCAATTTCTTCGTTTCTACATACTCTTAAGTTTCTAGGGTTAGAAAGTCTCGACACAAATCTATTTACAAAAACCTTCAGGCGACAAACGTCCACCCAAAGAATCGGGATTGTTAGAAAAAAATCAATTGCCTCTTGTATAGTCTTGCTTTCTGTCAGAATATTTACACAGGCTATTTAGGTATTTAGTATTTTTAGATTATTTGCTTACCTTATTAAAGGTTTTAAAGTCAATATGCCCCATTGAGACTAGTTAAAGTGTAAAGCAGAGCCTGATAATTTTTTAATATGCGTTTTTGTAGCATATTACAAAATAAAATCAATGTTTTTATTCCTTCCCGAGTAAATATAAAAACTTACTCTATGATTCATAAGGAAATGTCACGTTGCCTTGTTGTGATTTTCTTTTGACAGTTTTATCTTTAATGGTTTAATAATTACATTCTGTACCACTGTAAGGTTTATGGTTTAGGTGTTTTGTTTCATGTTTTGTTCATGCTTTATGTTTTATATAGTTCTTGTTTTGTTTCTTCTTGTTGATGTTTTTGTTTATGGTTCATGTTTATATCATGTTGCGTTATTTCATTCCATGCTTTACGTTTTGACTTTTTTGTCTTCCTATCACATGATTTTCCTGTCCTTGAGTCATGTTTTGAGGGCAGTGATGGCTCAATTGTTTAAAGTGCTGCGTTGTCGATGCAATGTCTAGGAAGACCTGGAATTGTTGATCTGAAGACCAAGTCGGCCTGGTTTCAAACCCACCCGCCAGTCAGCCACTGTTGGGTCCCTGAGCAAGACCCTTAACCCTTCCTGCTTCAGGGGCGCTGTATCATAGCTGACCCTGCGCTCTAACCCCAATTTACTATAATGGGATGTGTGAAGAAAGAATTTCACTGTACTGTGAAAAAAGGATATGTGACAAAATAAAGGCATTTACATGTTATCATCGGTTGGTTTGGTCATGTGTTTCTTATTGTTTTCAGGTGTCTCTCGTTTAGTTTATGTGTTCCCTCTTAGTCTTGTGTATATACATATATATATATTTCCCTTTGTCTTGGATTGTCATGGATTACGGTTTGTCCCTGTGTCAAGCTAAGTCTAGTTAGTGTTGTCTAGTTCATAATTGTTGTTTTGTTCAGTGTTTATGTATATCGTCAGATTTGTAAATATGAACTGCATTTTGGGTTCTAAAATCTACTTTTTTCAAAGTTTTAATTTACTTGCCTCATTACAACTATAGGAGTGTAAATACACAGAAGAATAAATATTTCTAACATAGGTGGGTATAAACTTTTTTAACTAACAGGATTGACCATATTGAGTTTTGATTAGTTTTGATTATTTTCCACCATTTCTGCACTAAACTATCCAATAATTGCTGTTCGGAAAGGCTCAATCTGCACCCTCTGGCCACCACTAAATGGATGCAGGAAGCTAAATGTGCTCAATGCAGGTACATGCCGAGGTACTTCACAACTCATTAATAAAGCACTCAAGAACTCAACGGAGATATGACGCTTGAGGGCATCATAAGTGCCTCACATGATGGCATAATAATAACAAGTGAAAGGCAACAGATTCGAAAAATGTTCTTCTTAATTTTGACGTAGAAAGAAGAACGTCCGCTGCTATTAATATTTGGTTTCCTATCAAAACATGTTTTCTTATAATCAGACACACACATTATTGTTATAACAGTAGAAAAAAATCACATGAAAAGAGGAAAGCTTTTAAAAAGCACTCAAGCGAGCCAAACCGAACTGGATGGTCTGTGTCTGTGCCATTTCATTATCTAATAATGGCCTTGGTTAAAAAAATCAGGAAGTGGACGAATGTTTGTAATTTCTTTTCCTTCTGCTTTTTCACTGATTTCAGTAAACTGAGTTTTTCTCTTTCTTTTCGTTTTTTAAATTGTGAATCATACAAACGAACTAATGAAACCGATTTGAAACTGATTTGTTAGCAAAGCAGGAAAGAAAAGATTATTAATAAATATATATATATATATATATATATATATATATATATATATATATATATGCCTGTCCCTCTCTCTCTCTCTCTCTCTCTCTCTCTCTCTCTCTCTTTTCTTTCTTTCTCTCTCTGTATCTTTCTTTCTCCAACCATTTCTTCCTCTTTATTTCTTTCTTTTTTTCTTTCTCTCTATCTCTCTCTCTCTCTCTCTCTCTCTCTCTGTCTCCTGCTCTATCGTTCTCTTTTTTTTTCTCTAACTATTTTTTCCTCTCTATTTCTCTCTTTCTCTTTCGAGAGACTAATCATCACTTATGTTAAAACATAACATTTAACTTGCCCCTAAGGTACCAGTGTCCAGTTTCCTGCCCTGCTTCGAGGATGGACTGGAACTCATTCAAGACTATAATTTACATTACATTTAATCACCAATACCATAAGCTGTAACTAACAAAAACATTCTGTGTCACACAGATAAGGATGGGCTTCCTATTGAGTCGGGCTTAGTCCTACTTCATCTCAGAGAGGTTTTACCTGCCACAGTTGCCTCCGGTTTGTTCATTGGGGACAAACTTACACTTTTTCACTGTTACCGCATTCTGTATAAAGCTGATTTGAGACAATGTCCATTGTTAAAATAATGATGAATTGAAGTCATCACAGCCTTTTTAAAGAAATTTTTGGGGCATTTTGCCTTTATTGATAGAACAAAGAGTGATGAAGGGGGGGGGGGGCAGAAAGGACCTGAGCCAGAATCAAACCTGGGTTACTAGAGAGCAACTGCAGGCACCTTAACCCAGTACACCACAGCGCCGGCCTCTTTGAGCTTATTTATCGGTGCATCTTATATTTTTTATTATTGGATGGAGCCCAGAGAATTGTATTCAGACAAAAACATAAATAACATATAAATAAAATAATAATATTATATACAATTCTAGATAACTAAAAGTATGTACTTGAGTAAGACTTACAATTTTATCTCCACTTCATCCCTGCATTGTGTTCATGTCCAACACCTAGTTAAAGATAATTGTCTTCAAAAACATTTTTTGTCTCCCTGGTTCCAAGTTTTTTGCTTATAATAAGCAAATAAATCTATTTACAAACTATTTTTAATCAAAATTTTTCTAAAGAAAATGCACCAATGGGTATCATTCTTTAGACACCAGTCTGTCCAAAGCTGTTGGAATTGGTAGTTTGTTAGCTAAGAATGCTTTTTATTTACATTCACACCATCCTTATCCAGAGCAACTCACATTCATCTCTCTTTTACAGCTGAGCAGTTAAAGAGTTAAGGGCCTTGCTCAGGGGCCCGGCAGTGGCAGCTTGGTAGAGCTAGGAGTTTAACCCATGATCTTCTGATCATGACCTCCAACACCTACACCACTGAGCTACCACGTCCTATTGTTTAGGTTTTAAAATTAAGCAAGTGATCAGACTGATTGTAAGTTCCTTAAAATAAAATATATAAAAAGTTATTCTAAATATGTTTATCCGTTAAAGTTTTTTGGTTATGTAAAATAGCGATGCATATTTTATCTTTTGTATGGGGTTCATATTATGCATATTATCTTTTGTATGGGGTTCGAGCCCCCCCACCTCCACCAACTGTTGATCTGAATACCAGAAACACCTGGGTTCAAGCGCCACCACTGGCAAGCCAACCACTGTTGGGTCCTTGAGCAAGACCCTTAACCCCTCCTGCTCCAGGGGCGCTGTATCATAGCGCTCTGACCCCAAACTTACTAAGATGGGATATGTAAAAAAACTTCACTCTGCTGTAAAAAAAAAAGGTCTAGATGGCAAAATAAAAGCATTTACTTACATTTTGTATATGAAATTTATAAATGGTGTTTTTTTTAAGAAAAAGGCACAAACAAAAATGATTTTATCATGAAACGAAATGAAAATATCCTTGTGATTCCTATGGAAAATGTCATTATTAGAAAATTCTATCCTTTCCTGAGTGCCAGACTGGTTATATCAATTAGATCTTTATTATGCAACAGATCGAAATTAACGAACAGAAGCCAAGAAAGTGCTTACAGCCACATTTAACAAACCCCAAACCTTTTTTCTTTTTGGATGTAGGGCATTTTGCAATGGTACTTGTAAACTGTCTGTAATCCTTTGTGGATTCGAACACGGTTCTGTTTCTTATTAGACCCCACACAGCTCGTTCATCCACTTCCACTGGAAACCAGATGCCGAAATGCTGAAATTTCCTATCATTAACTAAATGTCCGTTATGTGGTACCTTTTAGCTCTAATGAACCACAATATAAAATCACAGCTTGCCTTTTATTGCTTGACTTGAAGTTTTGGGTTCGGAATTCGTTCATTATTTAATAAGGGTTAAATACGATAGGCAAAGTGTGTAACAGCTGTATTAAATAGCAATATCAGTTCCTTTCCTCCATTTAAGTACATGGAGACATTAACGATAAATAGTGGGATCAATTTCTAATAATAGGAAATATTTAAAAGTAATTAAAATATATTTTTTAAATACTCATACAAATTGAATTGTAGGCTATGGAATTTTCCAGCAGTAAATTACTTTAGTTAGTGGATTATTTCCTTAACATATAAACAACAAAATCGTTTTTATTCTTTAAGCCAACACTACAATTTCGATAGATTTTTTTTTTTTTTGCTTTTGTAGTATTTTAGTAAATAAAAATGGAAAAAAAACAAAAAATAATTTGGTGTAACAAGAATTAGTACATTTACATTCACAGCATTTGGTAGACGTCCTTATCCAGAGCGACTTACATTTACCTCCTATTTATACAACTGAGCAATTAGGGGTTAAGGGCCTTGCTCAAATGCCCACATTGGTGGCTTGGTGGTACTAGGAATCAAAGCCCAGTTTTTCTGGTATTAATCCAACACCTTAACCACTAAGCCACCACTTTCCATGGAAAAAATGAGTAGTTATTAAAAGCATGCACCAGAACAACGAAGCAATGTGTTTTTCCTTTAATCATTATTCATAGTTGCTCAGACACGTGTATATACAAATACAGACCTTTTTTTTATTATTATTATTATTATTTGTTTCAAAATTCTGTTCCTGTTTGTACAGTGGTAAAAAGCTGGTCAAACACAGCACTAAAAGAGAAAAAAAAAAGAAAAAAAAAAAAGAAATCACAAACGAAAGGAGCGTATGGGTTTTCTGATATACCGTTTATGTACATATGATTAATCCCCAGATTATGAGAAAAGGGAAACGGGTTTCAGCAAAGAATGAAAAAAAGGTAATATCTAAAAAATCCGAACAGAGATGCCAATGACTGGATGGTAACAAACGTTGGTCTTGGCATTTTTAAAATGATTTAAGGACTACGGCAGGAAAGGCCACCTTATTGACCACCAAATGTGGCTGCATTTCACAAAAAAGGGCAAACGTTGCATTGTGTTGTAAAAACACGATTTCCACAGTTTTCAATAAATTATTTCAGGACAAATTCTCCGTTTCAGAAGAAAACAGAAAGCAAACATAAACTTTGCTGCATCTCTTTATCCTCACTGCTAATTCATAACAGTGCTTTACATCGTCATCTTCTGGGTTAGTGTAGGTAAAACATCTCATCTACTCATCTGTGCGGCGTCCCGATGCTTTTATCGACAAAATATGTGTTTTATGATCCCCAAGATACAAAAAAAACCAAAAAAAAACAGAGGTGGGTAATCCAGCAAAACAACACCATGTTATGTTTTTCATTGTCAAGTTCATGCACATGCCACATAACGTAACTGACAAGTCTGTCATGAAAAAAAAAAAAAAAAAAAAAAAAGAACTGACAAAGAAATGCTTTTACACGACGACACAATCCAGTTACATACAATCTGCCCCTGCAATCAGACTGGGAATTGATCTGAAATACAAGCTTGTGAGCCAGAAACACTCCAGATGTTGGTTGTTTTTCTCTCTATAGATGTACGTTTGTTATGTTCGGCCTCCATTGGCTTTCAAAGATGACGTTCATTAATATTCTCACTTCAGTACTTCAGAAAACATGTTTTTTTTTCTTTAGAAAAGTTAAATAAAATGAATACCTCCATATGAAACACTATGTACAACAGCTTCCGTGTATTAATAATAATAATAATAATATTCATAATAATAATAATTATAATAATTGTGGTCGCTGATGTTTTCTGTGGTTGTTTCAATGACATCTTGACTACTATAGGATACACAGTATCCATGTAATTGCGCGTTATTTGCAGGTTTAAAGTGTGTATAAAGTATGATAAGTCTCATAAACAAGAGTATAAATGGTAGGTATACAAATACTTTTGATTTAGACTTTTAAAGCCTTCCATCGTTTTAGATTTGGACCATGAAATTAAGCACATGTGGTGGCATTCCCCCCCCCTATTTTAAATTAGCTTAAAACCCCAAGTGTTCTTTCTTCACAAATCCTTAACATTCCAACAGGAATGCACTTCCCTTCCTCTCCAGCATAACAGAAAGAAAAAAAAACCCACGAAGGAGTAAAAAAAAACCAGAAACCGTTACACAATATGAGACCATTTTCAAAGTTCCCACCATTGTTTATTGTGCCAACTACCTAATTGCCCATGACCTCATCACAACAGCCTCTCGGACTAAGCTGATGATTGTATACTTACACTCTGACCCCCGAAGTTAAAAAAGAAAAACTTTGTAGTTACCTCAGTGCTGACTGTGCGATTACAATGAAACCCTTCTACTGTAGTTTTAATACCACAAACACAGACAGCACAGCAAAGTCTCCGCATGCCAGTTAAATTAAAACAACATTAACGAATCATTTATACTGGAATTACTGGAAAAATGGGAACACTCTGGTTCTGGTCTCAGGATTGAGCCCTCCTCGTTACACGCCTGGCAACAGGACATTTTTCTGTCCATCTAAGGCTGCCATGCGAACGGCGAATAACAGCCTGATGAAGAAATTCGGTGTAACATAAGGAAATGTGGGCACTTTTACATGGGTTAATGGGCATTTCGGTGTAGCTGAATATAAAATGCTTATCTCTCTGGAGAGCTTTTATGCAAACTGACTCTAAGAGATGCTAATATTTCTACCCAGCAAAAAATTTGGGAGACATAATGTCAACCCTGTGCAGTCTCTTGCGGTGATGTAGTGTATATACAGAGCTACACACTTATAGTCATTACGACTAGGAGTTTTTTTGTTTTTTTTTTATGAATTGTTAATGTCGCTATTTTCTATCAATAGATAAAAGCCGACAGGAAAATAGAGTTATATAATGTATGTATACTGTGATGCTGCAGTAGGTTCGTTCTAGAAAGTACAAAAGCACTGTTTTAATGCTGTGGTTTGCTAAGCTACGTCCTGTGTTTGCAAAGAATACGATTTTTAGCTCTTTTACATCTTTCCAATCTGACGTTATGTCAATTAAGAAACATAAACAATCGTTTTTCTTCTTGGAGTGCAAAACTCCAGACTTCCAGCCATCTGGACCCAGTTTTAGTGTTGATCCTTTCTAATTTTTGTGTTAGGGGAAAAAAGCCAACAGGAACAAACAGACAAATAGACTTTCAACGTCGTAAATCTGCACCAGAGAAACACCATCTTTGTAGACATTTATACATGTTTATTTTAATGATAAACCACTTAAAAACCGCAGTTTTTCAAACTTGGCTACTTGGCATGGATCCCAAGCATTACATCTCGAGTTGTCCACTGATTTTTAAAGGCCAGATTAGCTTTTCTCCCTCACACTACTAATCAATCTTTTCTTGTTGATAAAGGACCACTTAAATATTACAAAAAAAAAAAAAAAAAAAAAAAAAAAAAGGGCCAAATGTACGGCTCCCGGAGAGTCTCTGAGGCATCCTATGGCCTGGAGCCCCTGCCTATACAAGCCTGGTGGCTGCTTGGGCAAGGGACATTAGGGGCTGCTGGGACATGTCTGCAGGAAGGACATTCAGGGCTATAAGGTAAGAAGTGCAGAAATGCAGAACAGCAAGAAAAGCATTAGTGGAGGTTTCATCAGAAGCCGATGCCCTGAATTAGCTGTGTCACTCCGCGATGGTTCGGCTGATTCGTGGCTGGTGTCATCTGCAAGAGAGACAGAGAGAAAAACTGGAAATTAAAACGTAAAATAATGCAATAAAATATTAAAACATGATTTGGTTTGTGCTTCAGTGCTAAGACTGTTCAATCGTTCCTATTTATTGGGTGTTCATGTAAAATGATCTCATTCATTTATTCATTTTTTATACCCGCTTATTTCATTAATATTAATTATCATCATTACCCATTTACAGCATTTGGCAGATGTTCTTATCCAGAGCGACTTACATTCTTCGCTTTTTTATACAACTGAGTAAATAGCGTTTACGGGCCTTGCTTAAGGGGTCCAGCGGTGGTGGCTTGGTGGTACTGGGTATCAAACCCCAGTCTTCCAGGTATGAGGCCAACATCTTTACCATGAGCCACCACAAAAGACATTCTGTGTGGGAATCGATATTTTTTGGCCACTCTAGATCAGCGGTGGGCAATCTCGGTCTTGGAGGGTCGGGGTGTCCTGCAGAGTTTAGCTCCAACCCTAATCAACCACATCTGAACCAACTAATCAAGATCTTGCTTGGTATGCTTGAAACTTACAGGTAGGTGCGTTGAGGCGAGTTGGAGCTAAACTCTGCTGGACACCGACCCTCCAGGACTGAAATTGCCCACCCCTTCTCTACTTGGAATTAACCACCTGTCCCAAGAGTTACTTCAAGTCTCCTGGGCTTCTCAGTTGATTTCCGAGATTGTTGAGATTTTATTAGTTATTGCTAAAGTCTGTGATGTTTCTACTATGCAGAAAGACTTTGGTGAATGCATTTTTAAAGGAATGTGAGAGCACAAAAATGCTGGGGTAGATTTGCTGGTTCTGTTTGAAGAGTATCAGAGAGGCATGCATGGAACCAGCTCCTCCACACGCTCCCGAGGTATCTAGACTAATAAATCAATGGTTTATGCTCTCACACACACAAATGAACGTGTCTATGGAGACATGTGCAATCTGAAACCTCTATTCATCCTATTGATTAATGATGTAATGATGTGATTAATGATCACCGTCATTAATCACTGCAGTGTTAATTTACAGACTTCAGTATATAGTAAGTCATTTTATATTTACACATACTAAGAGCTGAAGTACTGAAGTTTTTAATAAAACCGGTTGCATATAGTTTAAGGCACTCCATGATTCGCCTTATGGTTTTCCACACAAGTGTAAGAAATGTAAAAAAAGAAAACATAAATAAACCAATTCGTTTTTTGAAGAATTGAGCTAAACACTCTGAAACTTTTTCTTTTCTTTATTAATGTTTTTTGGACGTGTAAAAAAATGGGGGGACTCCAATGTTTGCTTTAATAGTTTACATTCTTATTTACAGCATTTGGTAGGCGTCCTTATTCAGAGCGACTTACATGTATCTCTTTTACACAAACTGAGCAATTGGGGTTAAGGGGCTTACACAGGGGCCTAGCAGTGGTGGCTTGGTGGTGCTGGGAAACAAACTTTTGTTGATATCAGTCCAACACCTTAACCACTAAGCCACCACTTCCTAGTTTATAATTTAAATATGATCCTTACCTGGTTATTGTCTGTTTATACATTTTCCTAATACAGCTGTTAAACACACCTATTTACATTTTAATCGATCATCTGTACAGAACACCTGTATTGTATTGTATTGTATACTAAAACAAGTTCTGGGAAATATTTGGACGTTTTCAAGCAAGAAGGTCCCGGGTTCGATTCCCAGGCAAGGCTTTCTGTGTGGAGTTTACATGTTCTCCCTGTGCTTGCGTGGGTTTACTCCGGGTTCTCCGGTTTCCGCGTCCTACAGTCCAAAACCATGTATGTTAGATTAATTAGTGATTCTAAATTGCCCATAGAAGTGAGTGTGTGTGTATGGCCCTGTGATGGACTGCCGACCTGTCCAGGGTGTCCTTTTACCCTTTCAGAGACGGCTGGGATAGACTCCAGCAGACCCCGAATTAGGGAATAAGCGGGTATAGAAGATGAATGAATGAATAAATAAATATTTATACATTGTAGATAACAATGTATAAAAGTGGTCAACGAATCAATAATCAAAAACCGCTCGTCAAATCAGCAACAGCACAAGCAGTGAGCAGAATGTAAAAACATGCTCTATTTCAAAAAAGGGGACAAAACAAAGAACAAGCAGGAAATAAAGTAAGAGGAACAGAAAGACAAACCAAGCCATACTAACCTCTTGGTTCTAATGAATTGTCTACTTTGTCATTAACGTCAAACACTCGATCATGAACACCTATGATTTTCACGCAGCTGTCTAGAAAACAGAAGAAGTAAGAAAAAATATTATAAGCCAAACATGTTAGCGACCCCAGATGCCTTTATCAGCCCACCAAAGGACAGACAGCTCAGGAAAAACAAACACAGTGATGCAAGCCATTAGCAAGTTATTATATACAAAGTTATTCTAAAATGTTGTAACTGATCACGATAAATATTGATCATAAATACATTTCGTGAAGATGTAACTGATATCGCCACTTACTTGCTGGTCTGACAAAGACCTTCAGCTTAAGACAGCCTTTTTTCCCGCTCTCTGTTACCATGGATGCTGCAACACAAAACCAAACACACACACAAATTCTAATTATTTCAGTTGAAATATGTCCGAATTGAATTTTCTCATCTCACACACACCGATGCTCAGTTAAATTTAGAGCAACCGTTGTGACACAAACAATTAAATGCCATATTTACGCCCCTAAAACACAGTTTTTCCCAGCATCACAAACAACGTGTGAAATGATAAAAGGCTCTTTAACGGTATTGAGTTTTGTAACAGCAGATGGTTTTTTGTTCAGGTTCTCAACATTGAACATTTGGTAGCTCAGACAGTTGGGATATTTGTTATGTCTATAACAAAAGTTTTAAACTTCCTTTTTTCGCTAGACAAATAAAATTGAAATGAATCTAAATAAAATTCAGCAAAAAATGAAAATACAATAACAGGAACTATTCTATTAGTTCCCTTTCAGTCGGTCGTCTTGGGAATTGGGAACCTTATGGGAATCTCTGTATGTGTAACTAAACAAACCATGAAATGATAAAATACTTGCATTAAGCTGATACACCTTGCAGTGAATGTGCTGCAGGTTCATCAGAAGAAAGCACCGAAGAACCTACTTGTGTGTGGTCATTACTTGACGGTATTTGCGGAACCACAACTGGGAACTGACCTTGCGGTCCGGGCGACATTGCATGTTCACTGGCTTGTGCAATGTCCACGTATGGTCTATAAATGCTGATTCTGGCTGTGCCTGCTGGACAAGAGGGATGGTGCATGTTCTTAAGTTGTACATGGTGTGATATCTAAATTAGGAAACCCCCAAGATGGTCCAGCTTATTTACAGATGGTTCAGAGCTGCTCAGGCAGACCTGTTTTGGTCTCCATTGCAATTTTATTTCCTGAACAAGAGGACACACTGCAGGGATGCACTGGCACACAGCTGGCTGTGGGGACATGCGCAAGTATGTGTTTCCCACAGTGAGCCTGCTTGCAAAGACACTGTCCTAAAGAGGATGAAAAGGCAGGTCTTGGAAATGGTGTGTTTGGGGCAATCAGACCCAATGCACCATTTTGTGGCACTCTCTTCCAGACTTCAGAAGACTCAATGCTTTGACAGGACACAATGGTTCTAGGTGACCCACAGCAGAAAATCTGAAACTGGAAACCTGTTTGTCAAATGGTGCTACTCTCACCAAGAGGACCCCCAAGGGCCCCCTTCTTTCTGCAGCAAGAATTGACTGTCTCCTTTCACCCTTAAAGTACCTTGTAATTAGGTTCCCTAGGGACGGGAGGTTTCAATTCCCAACGTTTTCCCTCTTTCCTCTCTTAGGAAAATGAAAAATACAAAGCGATACATCATTTTACCGCAAGGAAACTGAAACAAGAAACTGTGTATATAATATAGCCACTTTACTAAACTACATAGGCGCTGTTGCTAAAGAATGAGTAGAAAAAAGGCCTCTTACAATTAAGCAATGGCAATATCATCTAAAGTCAGACAAATAGCAGAGATCTCTTAAAAGCACCTGAAAACGAAAGTGTGAATAGCCATTTCCATTTCGCCTCTCTCTTAATAGGTACCAACAGCCACACCAGCCCACTGGCAATCCCTCATTCCTTCGACTACAGTTTGAGGTCTTATTTAGGAAATTGCCCCTTTCCTGTGGAGTCTGACAGGCATGTAATTGGGGTCTTTGCTGATGAAAAAATTAAGGTATCATCCTGTCATTTGTGATCTGCCACTAATATTGATTTTGGGGTGAAAGGACATCAAACTGAAGTTGTAATTTAAGGGTTTTAAAATTTAGTATAAAACTTCTATTTTTTAATTTCTATTGTTATTGGACAAAAGATCAAAATATGTTAAAAAAAAACTTACAGGGTCTAACATATTGTATCCCAGGCTGCATTTCAAAGTGTATAATTATAATAATTATTTATTATTTATTACTATTTATTATTTATATAGAGTAAGACTTCCTGTATTTTAAACAAAAATTAAATTACATGTAAACTTGTATTAAAAGTCTTTCTTATTGGTTTTAAGACAGTTATATTTACAGAAGTACTGCACCAACTGGAACGTGGGCTTAGTGGTTAAGGTGTTGGACTAATACCAGCAAAGCACCACCAAGCCACCACTGCTGGGCCTCTAAGCAAGGCCCTTAACCTCCAATTGCTCAGATGTATAAAAGAGATAACTCTGGATAAGGACGTCTACCAAATGCTGTAAATGTAAATGTAATTTCAAGGCCCTGTGCGGGGGTAAGTGAGGCCCACTACAAATTCACTTGTTTATATTAAAAAAGTTTTAGAACAAAAACTAGTGTACAGAAAAACTCTGTATTAACGGTCCCGGAACCAACAGGCATCGGATTTATTGGACAACTTCCACAGAGAGGGGGATTGTCTGAATGGAATAGCAATACATCTGCTGCACAGAGAGAACAAAGTCTGTTAGTTCCAGAATTGACCGATGTTGTACTGATGTTGTACCGACGTTGTGTAGCAGAGGATGTATATATATATTGCACATATATGTATGCAGATAGTGTGTGTGGTATATACAGTAGTGTACTGTATGTACCGTGTGTTTTTTAGGCCCCCCCCCCCCCCCCGGGGTCCATTAAGTCGAAGTTTTTTAAACCTTTTTTTTTTTTAAAGGGAAAAATCTACATCTACTAACGAGCATCCGGTGGGAGGGTTACTGACGCAAGCGGTAAAAGCCTGCTAATTACTCTGACCTTTTATTTAGTATTATGATTAGAACAGGCACAAATGATACGGCCTGATTATCTTAAACATTCGAATCATTTACTAGTTCTGTGTTAATGTTTAACCCCTTCTGTACTTTTGAAACACTCTGTAGTCTGAAAAAAATGCACACATAAGCTCACAATTTTAGCCTAGAAATTATGATATTATGCCTGAAGCCAACCATATAATTCAGAAAATGTGTGTGTAAAACCATATCAAGATCAGGGTTAAAAGTTAAAAAGACACATTTATGACATTTGACCAATTTCTTCACACCAGCATTCTTTCGCACTGACTTCTTTTTGACTTTCGGATTCTCAGCTGTATAATTATTTCGAGGTCTGGTTCATCCAGAAATGTGCCTTTGTTGCTAGGGCTGTTTTTAAAAAAGCTATAATGAATGTAAATTAATGTAGATGATGTGTAACCTTGTTTGCAGAATGTGAAGCCGTATAGCAGTTTTATAGTATTATAGTTTTATAGTCAGAGACGATACTGTAATTACTCCACTAATAAAATGTGTTTCAGTTACTGTAACTCTGGAGTACGTGGAATTGAGATCGAACTGATAGATATTGCTAATTGGTTAGTATTAAAGACTGTTTCTTTAACCAATCAGATTTTTAAACCCGCCTCCCGAAGCCTGCTAGCTGGTGCACGATGACATCAGCATTTTTCCGTCCTCAGAGTGGTTGTAATTCTTACAGCCTAGCAGAGACTAGCAAAACACATCTTTACAGTTTAATTCGCGGTAATTTAAGTGGCGGCCGGTGGTGATAGAGAAGAAGTGTACAGTTTTATACCATTGTTTTGTTTACGTTTCTTAGATACTTTGGCAATTCTGCAGCCTGGACCACTCTTACAGTATCGCCAGATTCTTCCTGGAAAACCTGTAGAACCCAACCTGAGTAAATAAAAGCTCCTGAAACACTTTTACAAAGTTTCCAATTTTGTGTATATATGAATCAGACGCTCAGTCAGTGGTTCTCTCTTAAGTCTGGTTCTTCTCAAGGTTTCTTACAATTACCATCTCAGAAAGTTTTTCCTTGCCACCGCCGCCCTCGGCTTGCTCATCAGGGACGATCAGGGACAAATTGATTTCTTTTTCATTTACATATTATAATCATCTTTGACTGTGTAAAGCTGCTTTGAGACAATGTCCATTGTAAAAAACGCCATAAAAAAAAAAACTGAATTAAATTGCATTACATTTAAAATATTCTCATCAATCTAACGATCAAGGAAAAGAGATAATATCATTAAATAGTGTGTTAATTAATTCTGACAGGCATTCGCTATATGTATCAATGAACAAACATATTCTCCAATTATCATCTAAATATATATGATGACTGAATTATTTAAAAAACAGGACAATCCTAAAAACAGCTTATTAATATAATAAACATGTAGATTTCAGTGTGATTTATTTCAGTTTTAGCATTATTATTGTTATTATTATTATTGTTATTATTATTATTATTCATTCATTCATTCATTTATCTTCTATACTCGCTTATTCCCTAATTCGGGATCACAGGGATCTGCTGGAGTCTATCCCAGCCGTCTCTGAAAGGGTGAAAGGCAGGAGGTACTATTATTATTATTATTATCACAAAGCACGCAAGATGTCGGAGCTGTGATTAAATAAACAGTTCTAAATCTCTGTGGATCTTTCTAACTGTTCCCTTTGCAATCCTTATGAAGTTGAAGAAGTTCTTCATAAAGGCAGGAGAAATCTTCCTAAGCCTTTACATAAAGATTCATGCGCAGCACTAATTCTTCGGCAGTAGTTGCATTTATCCTAGCTGCCTTCAGAGAGGTTATGGCGTTTATTCCGAGAACACTGGGCACTGCACACACACCCGATTCACACCTTCATTCACACCTAACAGCTATTTACCACAGACTGTGCTAAAAAAGAACAGGATGGGAGAAGATAAAATTCAACACAGACTGTATGCGAGGAACTGAGAGGGCTGTACCAACCAAAGGGATGGAATAGGGGAGATAAAGAGGCACAAAGGTGGGACCGGAAAGGACCGGAGCTGGAATTAAACCCGGGGTGCCAAAGCACAACTGGGCATGCGGGTGCCGTTTTCGCATTTTTACTCAAAATATATCTGATAAGATAAAAAAAAAATAAGAACTCAAACACTTCTAACATTACAAAAAAACATTACCACCGAACATTATTCCCCTCCGACGAACGTCACTTCTGATTAGATGCATTTCGGGACAAAATGACTTTTAATCCTAACACAAGTGCACAGTTGAGAAGTGGAGAGTTAAGAGCTTTGTTTAGATATCCAGTAGTGTTTTTTCTGGCAGTCCTGGGATTGGAACTTACAATCATCCTGTCACTTGCACTAAAGCTCATTCTTGGCACTTGGCAGTCTGACCAAATCTCCGTTTTAAACTCATCTCTAAAGGTGTTTCTTCTGGACGCTCGAATAGCAAACTAAAGCCATGAAGACAGTGTGTGTGTGTGTGTGTGTGTGTGTGTGTGTGTTTTGGATTGTGTTATGCGTCTAATTGAATTAATTTGCGTTGTGCACAGATGAAACTGTGTGTGCAGAGAACCATTGCATTGTTCCTAATTTGCATTCAAACCTTGTCTGGCAAGAGTGACTTCAAGAACTACAATAAAATGAATAGGAGAGGAATGTATTTACATGAGACAGGAATGTTAGGTTTGGACACACCGACGTGTCCTAAGAGTTTATTTATGAGGACTTTTGGAAAGGCCATGTAAAGAAACACCAGTTAAACTGAACAGTAGCCAAAACAAATACACGTTTTTTTACATTCATTTATTTATCTTCTATACCCGCCTATTCCCTAATTCAGGGTTGGGGGGATCTGCTGGAGTCTATCCCAGCCATCTCTGAAAGGGCGGAAGGCAGGAGGGGGACACCCTAGACAGGTCGCCAGTCCATCACAGGGCCATGAACACACACTTACTCACTCCTATGGGCAGTTTAGAATCACCAATCAACCTAATATACATGTTTTTGGACTGTAGGAGGAAACCGGAGAACCCGGAATAAACCCACACAAGCACGGGGAGAACATGCAAACTCCACGCAGAAACACCCCTGCCCGGGAATTAAACCTGGGCCTTCTTGCTGTGAGGCAACAGTGTATACACACATATATATATATATATATATATATATATATATATATATATATATATATATATATATATATATATTTCCTATTTCCAATATAGTCCTTATATATATATATTTGGATATTTAGTTATTTTCAGAAATATATTGCGATATAAAAGAAACATTTCCCCAGATGACTCGAATCGCACTATTTGTAAAGAATTGATTATTTTTGAATGATTGCGTTAATTTGGACTTACATTGTTCGCTGTTATACAGCTGAGAATCGACTTGAGGTCTTCAAGTTGGTAGTCCACACACCTTAACTCCTGCGCTAAAAAAAAACCAAACCCCTGCCCCCAGTTTCGTTACTTGCGCCTTTAAACTTGTTTAAAATGTTTTACACACTAACAGAACGTGAAAACACTGCACAAATAATAAACTTTCACTCGATTATTAAACTTTACAATTAATCCATCTATCACCTGTTCTGAACTGTAATGCAGTCAAATATAATCCACACTCGACATCCTGTAATCTGACTATTGCAGATACACACATTGCGATATCGATATATATTTCTTAATCTTTTGATTGTGTTATTGTCAATATCTTAGAATTATATATATATAAATTTATTCTGACTCTTGTTCTATATATATATATATATATATATATATATATATATATATAGATAGATAGATAGACAGATAGATAGATAGATAGATAGATAGATAGATAGATAGATAGATAGATAGATAGATAGGATATATAGATCAATTTATTCTGACTTTATCCCCAGTTGTATAGCTGCACTTTCTCCACTTGCCCAGAAAGCATCTTTGTTAAACTCTGCGTCTGTGTACAACGCTGATTGGAATGAAGACAAACCGAACTAAATGAAACGCCTGAGGCAACTCGAACATTTATTCGGCTCATAACATACAGAAAACAAAGGGATCAAAGAAGTTCGCACAGACAAAAGAAAACCTTCAATGGGAATAAAACAAGTGGAAAGAAATATTCTATTTATGCAATTATCAGCCCGCTAGTCGCTTGTACAGTTGGATTAAGTTCAACTCCATCTATCCTTCCAATAACAATAAGACAAAAACATCTGGATTAACACAAGCTCTCTGCATTGAAGATCTAGATGATCATTGCTAACTTTACCAGAAATATTATCAATCCCATATCAGGACCTTCACCATTAGGGAGGACGGTGTACACATCTCTTATTCTAGACACACCACCGAAATGTGAGTCATTATTTTTCCCAAGTCCCATATGAGCGCCTTTATTATTGGATTAACAACGATTCAAATCTATCTTTAAAATCACTTCATAAGAAAAAGATGCTGCCTCAATTTCTTCAAAGTGGGAAGTTCACAAGAGTCATCGACCTGCCTGAGCCTCTGACCCCATAACTCACACCCAGATACCTCATTCCAAGGCACACAGAGAGAAAGAGAGAGAGAGAGAGAGAGAGAGAGAGAGAGAAAAAAATGAGGAAGAGAGCTAGGGAGATAGAACAAAAAAAGAGGGAGGTAGAGAGAGAGAGATCGAGAAAGAGAAAGAGCGAGAGAGAGAGAGAACAAGAGAGAAAGAAAGGGGGAGGGAAAAAGATCGAGGCAGAGAGAGAATAAGAGATAGATAGGGAGGAAGAAAGAGAGAGAGAGAGAGAGAGAGAGAGAGAGAGAAGAACGAGGAAGAGAGCTAGGGAGAGAGAGATAGAACAAAAAAGAGGGAGGCAAAAAGCGAGATAGAGAAAGAGAAAAGAGAGAGAGAACGAGAGAGAGAAAGTGGGGGGGGAAGAGAAAGAGCTCAAAGAAGAGAGAGATAGAGAATGAGAGATAGAGAGGGAGGAAGAAAGAGAGAGAGAGAGAGAGAGAGAGAGAGAGAGAGGGGAACGAAAGAGAATGATATCGAAAGGGAGGGAAAGAAAGGGAGTTAAAGAGAGAGAAAGAGAGGGGGGGGAGATCAATCTGAATTCTTATAAATTGTTTGCAGATGTATGCAGAATTAAATAGTTTCCTGTCCTCCGAGTTTTAACGACAGGAACTAAACTCTGTTTTTTAAGCCTCAACAGAAGAGAAAGAAAATAAATATATATATATAAAAAAGGAAAAAAACACCTTTGTCTTCTCTTGCTCAGCATATCCTGATAGACAATTTACTTTCTCCAGATCGAGAGTCATAGCCAACACACACAAAAAGAAGAATTATAGCCTCAATTCCAGTCCTGGCGTCGTTTCCCTTAAATAACCTGCTTGGTCTTCTCAAGAAGGATGACAGCAGAACTCTGTCTCCGCTCCCTAAATTCTATCAAAAAGACTACAAATCACGTTCACTTCTGCTGAACTTGGGCAGAGCACAAAAACAGCCCATTATTGTACATCTGCGAAGCCACAATTTGACACTGTGATGCTTTATTATTAGACTCAATTCGGATTAAAGTGAAATATCTCTTTTACAATTTTTCATGGGATTAGAATCAAATTATTTGTGCCTGATAAAAGAAGTAAGTCAGCACACGTTCGAGAACTGCAGAAAGACAAAGCATAAAAGCAGATTCATTGGCCCACCAATCAAAACCCACCGAATAAACCCATTTAAACAAAAAACAAAGACAAAAAACAAAACAAAAGTCTTTTAAAAACATGGAACTTTCACTTTGTCTCACATATAAGTCGAATCTTTTGCCTGGAAAAACAGGCATTGGTCACTAGTCAAGTTATCACGAGATTAATTTAACTCGCATTTATGCAAACTTAAAAAAATTTTGATTTAATATAAAACTAATATAAAGGGCTAATTTTCTTTTACACTAAACTTGACAAAACCACCAGTTGAGGTTGAGATGTTGAGGTTTTCTTTGAGCGTGACGAGGTTGGACAATATTAGGAACAAGTTCATCAAGGGGGACGGCTCACGGCTCAGATTGAGGTGGTTTGGACATGTACAGAGGAGGAACAGTGAATATATTGGTAGGAGGATGTTAGAAATGAAGCTACCAGGCAGAAGACAAAGAGGAAGACCAAAGAGGAGGTATATGGATGCGATAAATGAGGACATGAAGTTAGGGGGTGTGAGTGAAGACAGATAATTCTCTGTGGCGACCCTTAAAAGGGAACAGCCGAAAGGAGAAGAAGAAGAAGACAAAACCACCAGTATTTATTTTAGCCTGATTTTACAGTACATCCACTCCTAGAACAATGTAGCGTAGTTATCTGACATGTGACACCTTGACCGCATTTATCGATGTATCAAGCGACCCAATTCCGTTTTTTTCCCGCTAATGTGGCACATACTGGATCTGACCCACGACTGTCTAAGCAGTAAAAAAAACCCATGTGGATTCCGATATTTTTAGTTCGATTTCAGGTCTCATTGGATATAAATCAGATACGTTCATTAGCGTCTATCATGTAAGCAGAGAGATCGGATTTTCACCTGTTAATGCGATTCGAACGTCACTGAATAAGCGACGATGGCGCATGACGTCAACTCAGATGGACGCCAACAGCTATATATATAATAACTTGACAGTAACGTCAAGCATTTTATCGAACAATAACGTCATCATTTTTTCGCACTCTGATTGGTTGATCAGAGTAAAAAACCGTTACAACCAAGTTCGACTAGCGAAACTCGCCTGTACAGTTAAATTACAATATTTACGCCCATAAGTAGGCTTGCCAACCGTCAATAAATGTCACAAGAAAAAGAAGAACACCACAGTAAACGCCGTAATATCCGTCCAGCATTCCTCTCACTCAATAGCTAGTCAGACATGCGCGTTAGAAAGTGGAGTCGTCTGATCTCCAAGGTAAACGCTGTACATTATACTTAATAAAACCGGTTTATTGCAGTACATCCTATTGGATTGTTTTTTATACAAATATTCATTATTCATAAGTTTATTTTTCTTAATTAAAAACATGTAACCGGAACGAATTAATGGCATTTGAATCCATGTCAATTGAGAAAATTGATTTGACATACGAGTAATTTGAGTTACAAGCTCCATCACGGAACGAATTAAACTCGTAAGTCAAGGCACCCCTGTATCTCAACACATCGTTTACACAAAGGAAAGGGACAGGGCCCGATAGAAAGCCCTCTAATCACAGACAAACAGTGATGTCACACATATTAATTTACTAAACCATTTCTGTTTAGACTCACTACTATAGAGGAGTGAAAAACCTACCGAGGAAACCAACGTGGACATAGAGGGAACATGCAAAGGTTGATGTCCAACACGGCAAATCCAACACTGCATGCAAACCATATTAATATTCTGCAAGTATGTTTCACCTTCAATAAACACAAGGCCACCCTACAGAGTACACCAGCAAATCAGTCAGTAATATGCATTTAGGTTTAATACAACTCCTAAAGCAAAAAGAACAGACGGGGAAACAGACAGGTGAATCAATCAGAAACAGTTGATTTCCTTTACAGATGTTTCGTCTGTAGTATAAAAAAAGGATGAGCTTGACAGCTTTTCTGCTTTTACCAGTTAAGTATGTAATACATACCGAGTATAAAGATGTCTCAGGACACAAGAAGCTTAAAGGGGATCTTAGGTGGAAAACGAATTAGGCTTAGCCAGATTATTACTTATCACACCACAAAGACATGTGTTCTTCAGCCAGGCAGAGTAAATTTCCTATTTTTTTGCATGTACTGATTCACGTCCGGGCAGCACGGTGGCTTAGTGGTTAGCACTGTTGCAACAAGAAGACATTTCTGTTCGGAGTTTGCATGTTTTTCCTGTGCTTGTGTGGGTTTACTCCCGGGTACTCCGGTTTCCTCCACAAAAAACTGGAGGAATGTTGGGTAAAACTGTTACAACCAAGTTCAACTACCGAAAATTAGAATTTTTACGCCCACAATGGCTGACGGAGAAGCAGAAATTAACTTGGATATACTTTAAAATATGTTTTTAAGGCGGATTTTTCCAGAAAACTTAGAGATGGTAAGGAGAGTTCGGTTAACCCTGAAGATAACTAGCTTGTCTCAGCCTGGGATGGAGCTTATTTACCACTTCCAAACCAGTGCCACTGACCGGTAATACTGACTTACAGCCTTCAAATGTATTATAGATTTTATTTAATTGTTATTTTGTTTTGTTATATAAATATTAAGATAAATATTAATTCTGAACTGCTCCAGATGATGTACGTGGTACAGTTGTGGTTGTAGTGTAGAGGTTTGGAGTTGCGTTAAGGAGAGGTTAGGTTTGTGTTGTTGCTTTAATAAAAATTGTTTTTTATCCTCAATATGTGAGATGACTCTCTGTCTGTAATGCCATGCCGTGTTAGATTGTGTTTTTGTTTAGTATTAATAGTTTCTATAATTGCGACGTGATTGTGGTGGCATTAAGAGGTGTATCAGTCGGGTAAAACCCCACCAAAGGCCCAGGTACCAAATGCACCAACCGGCACTGATAACAATACATCTTTCAAGCCAATGTGTATGATTTTTTATCATAACAGTATTTGTAAAGTGTTCGCTTGTTTATCTGTCTATTCAAATGTGCAAGAAACAAAGCCGTAAAATAAACCTTCACAGTCAAATATTTACTTACATATATAATAGTACTCTCTGCCCGGCCGGAACTCAAAGCCCAGAGAGAATGGTGTAAAGAGCTGAAACTTCTCCGAGAACTTGAGTGGCCCGTTGGGAGAATGCGGTCTGTTACATTCCCATCGCTTGAAGCCTTTGGCTGTGTCATCACAGGTGCTGTAACCATCGTAGTTCACCATGTAGAGGACATAGCGCTCTGTCCTTTCCTCAGGCACTGAGTCTTCATAGTGTGGGCAGTAAACGTCCAGGTAGTCGTTTATGCAGACGTCGATGTGATAGTCTCCACGATGAAACCTGCGTCAAAAATGAAAAACAAGAAAAACATGCTATGACTTCTAGTCTTTCCAGAAAAATGTATTGTGGATGTTGTTCAGCAAAATATAACTGACAATGAAAGTTCTATGCTATTTAAAATATATACAAGTTAAGTCAGGTCACCTTTATTTATTTAGCGCTTTTAACATTGCGGTTTGTTTCAAAGCAGCTTTACAGAAATACCTCAGAAATGACATCATTAAACATTCATTAGAACAGTCCATTTGATTGATATCTATACATTTAAAGTACCCAACTAAGCAAGCCAGCGGCGACGGCGGCAAGGAACCAAAACTTCATTGGTGACAGAATGGAGAAAAAATCCTTGGGAGAAACCAGGTTCAGTCGGGGGGGTCAGTTCTCCTTTGATACATATTTAAAGCATTTGCGATCTCCAACAGTAGAAGTTGAGTGAATAGGGTGTTTGGTGCAATAAAATTATTTCAACCAACATGACTACATCTGATTTCTTTGACTTCTTATCCGATATCTGCATTTACACTAAACATCACAAACGAACTAAAGAAAAAGTAAAACGCTGCTACTATCAATGGATATAAGTCAGCAAAACAATGACTCTTAAGATGCCCTGGAGGGCTGACGTCCCGCAGAGTTTAGCTCCAACCCCAATCAAACACACCTGAACCAACTAATCAAGATCTTGTTAGGTAGACTTGAAACTTATAAATAAGTGTGTGAAGGCAAGTTGGAGCTAAACTTTGCAGGACACCAGCCCTCCAGGACCAGGATTGCCCAACCCTGCTTTAGATGGAGGAAAAAAAAGAGAGCCCTTATCACAGCCTGGACGAATGTAACGTTAATCGCTTAGATTTAAATACGTCTTTCGGTAATTTTCTTTAATTATTTACAGACTTTAAGTAAGAAAAAATACTAAATATTAAAATGCAAAGTTGTGTTAAATTATATATCGCTCAGATCGCTATCCACCAGAGTTGACAACATGCCCCACTGTCACTTATTCAATGACGTTCGACTCACACTGACAGGTAAAAATCTGATCTGTCTGTTTACATGGCAGACGTTAATGTATGAATCCGATTCATATCCTATTTATTTCCACGTACGAATAAGACCTGAAACCCAATGAAAAATATCCATGTGCTTATTTCCTGTTTAAACGATCTGACATTGGAGGAAAAAAAATCAGAAATGGGTCACATGGTACGTGTGGTGTAACTGCTATTTTAATCCTTCAATGTAACAATTCCGCCCTCCCACCACCACCAGAGGTCGCCGTCACCGGAGTACTAGCGGCAGAGTAATACTTCCGGTACCGCTTCCTGTTTAAACATTAGATAAGCTAACCGCTAAGAACTTTATCATTGCGAAGTATCTTTTTGCTATGCAACATACCAAGCAGTTTGTTTTCATGCCGGTTGTTGATCTTTGTTCTGTTTTTGACTAAGAGTCTCTGCTCACTCTTTTGGATTTGGTAGCTCAGATATTTTTGGATTACTGTGTACCGACTTTTGCCCCGTTACTGACCCTGTTATCAACCTGCCCTGCTCGATCTGTAATAAGAAAAACGTTTCCTGCAATATGGATTCCTCTCAGTTTCACAGTCAAATTCTATTTATATTTACATTTACAGTATTTGGTAGACGGCCTTATCCAAAGCGACTTACATTTATCTTTTTAATACAACTAAGCAAATGGGGGTAAAGGGCCTTGCTCAGGGGCCCAAATGTGGTAGCTTGGTGGTGCTGGGAATCAAATCTCAGTCTTTCTGGTATCTGGTATCAGGCCAACACCTTAACCACTAAGCCACTGTTTCCCATTTTAATTAAAAGCATTGACTGAATCCAGTTTAATTGTAATAAGAGATTTATAATGCTAAAACTTAATTTCTTTGGCTGTTCAGTTTTTTCTGAACAAAATTGATTTAATGTATTTATTCTTCTTCTTGTCTTTTCTTAAAAAAACCTTCAACCTCAAGTGATCTGTTGTTAACCGGACAGTTTTTACACAGGAAACTGCAGGTCAGAGCATCAGCTCAGTATTAAGTTTGCTCGTTAAATTGATCGCCTGAGAGAAACTTGCTGGAACTTTTAATTGAAGACTTGCACTCTTGTATATGACCCAGTGGTGCATGTAACTTTTTTGGGGGGTTTGGTCTGTCTCACACCAAACATTGCAAAGATGTGAGAGAAAAAAAACAAGAAAGGAGTTTTTTATATTTGAAGAAAAAACTAGTAGCTACATGGACCTTTCTGGGGGTTCCTCCTTCGCCCGTGTCTATAGTATTGTCTGTTGTCAAAAAAAAAAGTGAACAATAGCACAAAAAGCTTAATAATAATAATAATAATAATATAATAATAATAATAATAATAATAATAATGCCCTGTGATTGGCTGGCGACCTGTCCAGGGTGTCCCCCTTCTGCCTTTCACCCTTTCAGAGACGGCTGGGATAGACTCCAGCAGATCCCAGTGATTCCGAATTAGGAAATAAGTGGGTATAGGGAAGTGGTGGCTCATGGTTAAGGTGTTGGACTACCAACCCAAAGATTGTGTGTTTGATTCCTAGCTCCACCAAGCCACCACTGCTGGCCCTCTGAGCAAGGTCCCTAACCCCCAATTGGTCAGTTGTATAAAAGAGATAAATCTAAGTCGCTCTGGATAAGGACGTCCGCCAAATGCTGTAAATGTATAATAAATTAATTAATTATAATGATAATCTGATTTAGGACAAATTACACAATAGCTGTTTCCATGGAAACACATCTCATTTTTTTTTTAATATTGTAATAAATATATATCGCAGAAAAAACAAATATCGCAATGTGAATTAATTTGGAATATCGTGCAGCTTTAACTGGAATGTTCTGCACGTTGCTCTGATCCCAACCCACTGAACACCTCTGTGCTGAACTGGACTGCTGATGGCAACCCAGACCATCTCACCAGACATTAGAGCCTAACCTCACTCAACATTTTGTCAATCATTCAAGCCACAAAAATCCAAGGCAAAGCATCTTCTAAAGCTGGATGGAATAAAAGGAATACAGGAAGACTAATTCTGGAACAAGATGTGTAAAAAGACAAATATGGATGTAATGATCTGAAGTCACAATAGTTGTTTCCATATAATATAAAAGAAATGTCTATGACAGGTTTTCAATGACAAGAGCTTTAAATGTTCTCTTTTAGACAGGAAAATACACATCAGCATCTAGACATTCACTTTATTTACTTGTCATCAGTCCGGGGTAATATTTATTGATGTTGCAGGCTTTTATCTCTCACTGCTTTTACTCGTGTTCAACTTTTATGAGAATGATGAAAGATCGAATTATACAAACAGCTAGACGTTCATTCCGCTGTCGGAAAAAAAAAACCCGTCGATTTTCTGTAACAGTTTTCCGAAAAAAAGATATAATTGGCGATGTTTGCTGTTTTATTTAATGCGGTTCTTTTTTATTAATCTAGTCGGCTTACTAAAAAGCTGTACAGCGTCAAACAGAGAAGCAGAAGAAGAAAATGAAGAGGTTTTATTTCTATAGCGCTTTGCTCAAGGTTGCTTTACTTAGTACATACTATCATAGACAGAACAAGGCCAAGGAGGCCACGTTGTCCAAAATACATGTTAAACAAATAAGATTTTAGCTACGTTTTAAAGGTGGACGCAAATAACATATTTTGATGCGAAAGTGGTAGTGCATTCCATAATTAAAGGGCAGTGGTTAGGTTAAGGTGCTGAGTTGTTGTTCTGAAAACCAGGAATCTGCTCCAGGGGCACTGTACCATAGCTGACCTTGTGCTTTGACCTCCAACTTACTAAGATGGGATATGCGAAGAAACAAATTTTCACTCTGCTATAAAAAGTATATGTGACAAAATAAAGGCATCTACATTATTAACAGAAAAAGATCTACTCCCTACATCCAATAGCGGGAAACAGTTAGGAGACCAAGGTCAGATTATCTGAGGGACCGGGCAGGAGAGCAGGGGTACCAACTAGCTGATCTACGTCAGACATTTATGGAGTCACTTAGACTATTTAGTTCCTTAATTGTGCCAAGAATTGAAGTAAATACGTGATGCCACCGGTAGATCTGAAGATCTGGTAGAGAAGTAATGTAAGCAGAATTCCTGGTGGAGGTGAGAACTTTTAATGCTAATTTTTTGAACATACTGTAGCCTAGCCTAGCCTAGCAATAAGCTTGCAGCCCAGCTAATAATAACATTTGCTGAATATAACATGGTGCCGCATGTTGTACTGGGATTTTGCTTAATCAAAAATATTTACTAATTACATATCAGCTCCCTCCATAGACAGTTTAGCTAAATTCAAGTTTATTCTGTGGCTTTTCTAATGTTTAAAAAGCTTTCTTTATCAGTGGGAAAGGTTTCTGATAATTAGTAATAAGAAGTCTGTAATTAAAAACTGAAAAAGGATAGAAGGCTAATTATCAAATGATCCTATTAACAAGTCTCTGTTATACTACAGCTGTTTGGGCAAAGATTAAAGTTAAAACACTGTGTGCTCTGTAATCAGAGTGAGACTTACCCACATTTAGAACATTTATTACTATCTTATTATAACCCCAGAAGAGCTGAGAATACAGGAAACCTGTTATTTTCATCTCTTTTCTCCATTTTTTTCTCTCAAGCTTTTTCTCTTGCTCTATCACATCCCCGTCGGTCTGTTGGATCGGTGAGAGAGGCGGCCAACCACATTGAGACTCGACTGACCCATTTCCATTACAATTACACAGCCCAGTGAGATTGCTGTTCTCTCTAAATGAAGTCCCATCAGCCACCAAAATGACACTTGGCCCTGGTCAGCCTGTAGTATGAGTGTGAGAAACGAGACATGAAAGGAAAGAGTGCAGCAGAGAGGAGAGATATTCTTTATCATGAAAAATAGAGGTTTGATTGGCTATAATCTGTTACCCTGATACAGTGAGCTCCCTTCTGCAAAAAAATAGGACTTACACATGCTTAGGTTTTGTTTTCGGTTTAAATATTTGCTGGATACACATTCTACTTATACAACGTTGTTTCTAAAAATCAGTCAAAACTTACTAAGGCGGGTTGTTTAGAACCCAAATGCTGTTTTATTTAAATCAAATAGTGTAACAGAACAATAAATAAGCTTGGCTCTAAACTTCATTCATTCATTCTTCTTCTATAGCCGCTTAATCCCTGATTCGGGGGGCACAGGGATCTGCTGGAGTCTATCCCAGCCGTCTATGATAGGGTGAAGGGCAGAAGGGGTACACCCTGGACAGGTCACTAGTCCATCACAGAGCCACACACACACACTCACTCCTATGGACAATTTAGAATCACCAATCAATCTAACATACATGTTTTTGGACTGGGAGGAACCCGGAGAACTAGAAAAACTCCACACAGAAAGGCCCCCGCCTGGGAATCGAACTCAGAAACTTCTCGCTGTAAGGAAACAGTGCTAACTATTAAGCCACTGGGTTGCCCCCTTGACTAACCAAACCAGAACTCCCCACAGTGGTACACGTTACATACACAACTCAAGACAAAACACTAACAAAACACAAAGGTTATAAATATTAAACAAAGAGAGACACATGACGAGAACAAACCAATAATAAGATTGAACTAAAAACTCATTTGGGACACAGCTTTGTTATATATGAAGCAATCCATCCACCAATCCATCCATCCATCCATCCATCCATCCATCCATCCATCCACCAATCCATCTATCAGCCACCAACGCATCCATCTATCCATCCATCCATTGTCTATACCAGCTTATTCCTAATCAGGGTCACAGGGATCTGCTGGACATATCCCAGCTGGACATACACCTTGGACAGGTCACCGGTAGCAGCAAAATCTACATTATGAAATGTTTTTCTGCAGACAGTTTACACTTATAGCTTTATACCAGAATCAGTGCAATACAAATAGAGTAAATTAATTCTAATCTAATTTCGATTATCTGAGCGAATAGCAAAAAATAGATCAAATAATAATTCTATGTAAATATCCCACTGCCTTCCCAGACACAGAATGTTTCTGTGGACAGACAATGCTGAGTCATTCTTCCTTTTCAAGCCTATTCATTTTTAAGCCTCTCATGGTGTGACAGACACTACATTTAGTCTTTGTTGGTAGACTGCATACAAAACTATCCGATCAATGAAAGGACCAGGTGTAAATGTCCTCCGAAACACAGATATAAATCTGAGCAAGTCTGGGACGCATTTTTGAGTCCAAAAACATCCGTCTGTTTAAACCACATACGTCAACGCTCGTCTCCTCCCACACAGAATTACGTCACTCACTTTAGCACCCTTTGTTGAGCGAAATATCCTGACGGAGGTGAGTCATTGAGCTTTATTAAGCTGATTTGAAGGGTCACACAAAGATATGGAAAGGTCCGCCCAAATATTCAGTCTTGTTCCATAAAAGAAGACAGCATTATATTTTTCCACTGTTGACTCTGAGATTTTATCAACGGGGTATCCCACTGGGTCTTGAAGTTTACTACTGCGGACAGCGAGAATGCTGCACATACTGTAATAATCACCGTCTTCTGGTACGTAAGAATTGTTGCAGACTTTCTTGTTTTTATTTTGTCTTGTTCCGCAAACCCAAACAGAGCAAAATAATGATGGCTGCCATTTTGGGGCAGTGACAATATGCATTTGCATTTTGCGCTGGAACAGAAGATCAGATTCATATCCGTTTCTCTAGGACGCATTTATCGCCGGACAAATCGCTGGACAGATAGCAGAAAAAAAAACGGAATGAAGTGTATTCCGTTATTGAAACTCAAAGGAGGTCAAAACATGTTCTAAAATGACAGTGTGCATAAAGCGAGCCCCATGAAGACATGCTTTATGAAGGACATTGAGGACTCAAGTGTCCTGCTCAAAGCCCAGACCTCAGCCTGTTTGAAATGAAATAAAATGCTAATAAATTCCCAGACATCATCACCTAACAGTGCCTGAAATCGCTAATACTGTACTACGGTGGCTGAAAAGAGAGATTCTCCAAGCTACAGTCCAGAATTAGTAAAATGCATTTGTAGAATTGGAAGTAATTATAGGATTGAAAGTGAGACTCAGTCTATAATGGGAATTAAATTATTTTTGTCCCTGTTTTAAGCAATTTTACATTCCCTAGAAATGCACACAAGCTTCTTATCAAATCTTCTGCAGAAAAGTTTCTGTCTGTCAGTAGTGAGGATTAGCAATGACCGTGAAGAAAGGACCCCATCAAACATTGATCCATTAGCCCAAAACCTTATGGTGGAGCTGAATGTGAATTGTCCCCGTCTGAGGTTCTTTTTGCCTAGGATTATACATCTCTTTCGCTGGGTACATTCTTAAGATTACACACCCATTGCATTTTTGCTCAGCCGAGATATTAGAAGATCAATACTAGAATGGAGCCTTAATACTTTAAGCTATGACGCTCTCACAAGCAAAGAAGGCCTACATCAGATTACACAAGGCTGATCCTCAGGCACATCTGAGCATTTACTGCCTTACTCGCTAACCTCTTTGAGAGGCTCTGACTCTCAATGTGTCTCTTTATTAGAGTGACTGAAGTGCTTTCACTCCAACCTTTACTATTTCTCTCGAAGATTCACTACTCTTAAGAGCCAAATTTAGAAGGATAATATTTCGAGACAGGTGTCCTTTATGTGCAGAAACATGACTTTTCAAGTATTTTCCTTGTCCAAACATAGTAAGTGATTGTGTGTGTCTAGATAGTATAGAATTCTGCTGTAATGTTTAATATTTTTCCAATGATAAATCAGCAAAACTCAGAATTCTTTCAACTTTTCCTAGAAGTCTAATCGAATGAATTTTTTGTTGATCCCAATAACAAATAAAAATGAATTATGGATTTAAATTAATCTTTGTACTGTACTAAATCCCATAAATGCTGCCTTGTTGTTTATTTTAATCACAATTTTTACCAAATTTACAAAAAATAAAGGTTAATATAAACCTATAGAACCAAGGTATCACTTACCAGCTTTACAGAAACCCGATTCTAATGGTATTACATATGTGGGTTAAATCAGGGGTGGCCAATCTCGGTCCTGGAGGGCCGATGTCCTGGAGAGATTAGCTACAAGTTTCAAGTCTACCTAGAAAAATTTTTATTAGTTGGTCCAGGTGTGTTTGATTAGGGTTGGAGCTAAACTCTGCAGGACACCCTGACCCTCCAGGGCCGAGATTGCCCACCGCTGAGTTAAATGGTTTAGTCAATAATGTTTTGAAT
Organism: Bagarius yarrelli; assembly: GCA_005784505.1. NCBI lineage: Eukaryota > Metazoa > Chordata > Actinopteri > Siluriformes > Sisoridae > Bagarius > Bagarius yarrelli. The sequence continues at coordinate 2,343,504 of VCAZ01000026.1, read as the reverse complement.
ATAAAATGTAACATCAACTATAAAACTAGTAACATGCTGGCTAATTGTTGCAGTTCTAATTATTCAATTAGAAAACATTTTTCTATGCTATATTAAATAAGAAAAATAATTTTTCAAATTTAGTTAAAAGAGGCCTTTTTTTATAAATGGATGCAATACCAGGAAACTGAAAAAAACCTGACAATGTGATATTTTGGTTTTTTTGCGATTTATATTGTAACATAAAAAAAAATTCCCCAGATGACTTAAATCGCTCTATTTGTAAAGAATTTATTATTTTATTGCTTTAAACTTGTTTTTCAAAGTAACAGAACTTAAAACTATGTACAAATGATAAACTTTCACTCGATTATTAAACTTTATAATGAATCCACCAATCACACGTGTTCTGAACTGTAATGCAGTCAAATATAATCCGAACTCGATATTGAATATCCTGTAATGTGATTATTGCAGATAAACACATTGCGATATCGATACTGAAACAATATATATCGTGCAGCTTTACTAGAAAGGATGCCAAAAAAAACCAAAAAAAAACGTTTGGTTCGACCCTCTAAGAAACAGGAATGCTCGGAAAAAATGCCGGTGCTGTGTACAAAATCTCAGCAACATGCTCTTATTATCGACTATATATTACTCACGGCTCTCCACCTGCTGCTATAGTCTGGTCCCGATTTGATACGAGGAGCAGCTGCATGCAATAAAACATAATCCTGTCTCAGTACAGGTAATATTTGTAATTCCAGAGTCTTGATCTCACACTGTTTTACTATATATCAGGACAGCAATTCAGATTAGCTTAGCATTCGCCTGTCACAATTCAAACACAGCATTTTTAAATGATCTGGGACGTCTAAAGAGCTCATTGTTTTACTGATACTAGACTGGTTGGGAAAGTTTGCTTAATTCTATCAGACTATGATGTTTTTGGCCAAAAAAAAAAGAAAATACACCCTCTTTTAATATTTTTTGGGTTTTATGTATTTACCGGGTTCTAAGTAATATTTTACATTTCCAGAGTGACGCACATACATCATACTTCATTTATTGATTTATTAACCGAACATCGGTACCGCTTGTCTTTCTGGTCGTCCAACCAGAGTTTATCATGCATCCCAAAATCAAAGCTAAAATGTAGGGGTGACTGCGCTTTTTTAGTTGCTGCCCCTAGATTGTGGAATACTCTGCTTATTTATATCAGATCTTTATCCACGCTATATGTTGAAGGTTCTGCCTCTTTGATTCTGCGTTTTATCATTGAGGTTCTTCTATGCTGGTAGTATTGGCTCAAATGGTTAAGGCGCTGAGTTGTTGATCGAAGACCTGGGTTCAAGCCCCAGCCAGCCACTGTTGGGTCCATGAGCAAGACCCTGCTCCAGGGGTGCTGTATCATAGCTGACCCGGGGCTTTGACCCCAACTTACCAGGATGGGATTTGTGAAGAAACAAATTTCACAATGCTGTAAAAAGTATATGTGACAAAATAAAAGCTTTTACATCCTGTTTAATTCCTAATTCGGGGTCACACGGATCTGCTGGAGTCTATCCCAGTTGTCTTTGAAAGGGCAAGAAGGGTACACCCTGGACAGGTCGCCAGTCCATTACAGGGACACTCACACTCACTCCTATGAGCAATTTAGAACCAACAATCAACCTAACATACATGTTTTTGGACTGTGGGAGAAAATCGGAGTAAACTCATGCAAACACAGGGAAAACGTGCAAACTACACCCAGAAAGACCCCTGTTCAGAAATCGAACCCGAGACCTTCTTGCTGCGAGGCAACCTTGCTAACCACTAAGCCACCGTGCTGCCCCTTTAATTATTATTATTTTTCTCAACTATTTCTTTTTCGTTTCATTGATATATTTTATTGTGCCGCCCATTGGTTAATCTTTGGTTGTGTATAATTAGTGCTATAGAAATAAAACTGACATTGACATTAATCAATGGCTCATTTGGTTGAGGCACTGAGTTGTTGATCTGAAGACCAGGAAGACCAGGGTTTAAGTTCCCAGCACCGCCATCCAGCCACTGTCGGGTCATTAACTCTTTCTGCTCCAGGAGGCGCTGTATGATAGCTGACCCTGCGCTCTGATCCCAACTTACTAAGATGGGATATGTGAAGAAAGAATTTCACTCTGCTGTAAAAAAGTATATGTGACAAAATGAAGGCATTTACTTATCAGTTCACTGGACTTTTGTCAAATTTTATCTCAGTAAGTTAAATTATAAATTTTAACATAATCCCAACCCCTAAATTTGCTTTTTCTAATCATTAAGATGTCAGTTTGCCGGTTCGCACGGGCTCTTTTTCCTGTTGGATTATTAATTTGTTAATTTTACCATAACTCTACCCCTGCATTTAACATCTAATTCTTTTCCTTCTTCATTTGTTTCAATATGTGCAGTGTTAAAGTATTAATCAATTAACAATTTCTCTTTTAATGAGGACTATGAGGTCAGTGTGTGTGTCTAATCTATAAATCTAATCTGCCATAGAAGGTATAAAAAAGTCACCTGAAACAAGTTTACAGGTGAAATCTGGATCACAAAAAAGAAGTCGTGTGTGTGTGTGTGTATGTGTATGTGTGTGTGAATGAAGTGGGTGGCCTTGGAGAAGATTTAAGGGAGGTCAGGGGCAAATGGACCTGGGCAAGACAAACAGATCAGACATCTGCCTAACTACTTATCATAATGATGGAGTAAGGTTAATGAGGTTCATTCATCAAACCCTCACCAAGACAAATCAATGTATCAGATAGTTTAGAGATCCTGCAGCTTGTTCTCATCCTTTTGTCTCCTTATCACTTCCATTTCTCCCCACCCACCCTTTCGCTCTGTGTTTCTTTCCCTTCCCTTCTTTCCACATCTTGTACTTTATTTTACAGAGGTCATTATAAGACAGAGATAAAGATGCTAAATATTGTCTGGGCTTGGTTAAACAGATCACTAGTGGTCTCTCTATCCAGCTATTTAACCTGACTTACACATTTATATTACACACTTTTTCATTATCCGGATCTGTTTGGATTGTCGAACCGGGGACACCATCAATAACACACAATGTACTTGTATATTATAAGCACAATGACATCTACACTAACATACAGTAAGTTTGTTTCTTTCCTTTTCCAAGCTCACCGTCACCACCAGATCCAGTATATGTCCAGCCCAATTGGTGGATCAGCAAATAGACAATAAACCCCAGAGATGACCTTGTCCTCTAGACGGCCAGACAAAACCACAGAAACGTTTATATGTATGGCATTGGCAGATGTCCTTATCCAGAACAACTGACATTTTATCTCTTTTATACAATTGGGCGTTAAGAGCCTTGCTCAGCGGCCTACGGTGGTGGCTTGGTGGTGCTAGAAATAGAACCGCCGGCCTTTCGGGTAATAGTCCACCAACTCAAACACTAAGTTCCCGGAAACTTTACTGCAGTGGAAATAACCTGATGGTTTGTCTGGTCAGAGGAGAACTGGCCCCTCGACTGAACCTGGTTTGTCACTGCAGGAGTTTTGGTTTCCTGCCCTGGTCGTCTCTGACTTGCCTGTTATTTTTCTTAATAATCGGAACTGTTTGTAATAGTGAGTGTTTACTGTATTGGGTAAAACTGCTACATAAATAAAAAGGACTTGACTTGACTCTAAAGTATAATTTCGCTAAAAAAAATATTTGTCTCCAACAGAGAGGACACGCTGTTCTGTTCTGGTCCTCATGCCTTTTCCGATTTCCTGCTATCTGTCCCCTATTTCCCTGTATACACTCAGCATTTACAAGTCAATAGGTTTGTGTCTCTATGCTGATAAATGGGTTTATTAAACTGTTAACACCAAATATTTATCATGTCCTGATAGACTGTCTAAACAGAGCAGCATAAGCAAAACGCAGGCCAGTGAATAAACAGCAGAGAATTACTGTCATGATTACTTGTTTTTCTTCGCAGCACAGGAATTTATATGTGTAGGATGTGTTTAAATATTTTAACAATTCGTTTCATCGCTCAGAGCAAATTGCTTCTAAAGTGTTTACTTAACAAGATCAATAAACCTAAATATTAACTTGTAATGGGTTTTTTAGGTAAAAGAAGCCAACGGTTTAGTGAAATAAGTGATTTAGCTCAAGGACGTGACACAGACTTCCATCTATCCATCCATCCATCCATCCATCAAAATATTTATATATCTATATATACATCTATCTACCCAGCCATCCTTCCATCTATCCATCCATCCATCCATCCATCTATCCATCCATCCTTCCATCCATCCATCCATCCATCCATCCATGTATTCATCCAGCCATCCATCCATATATCCATCTATCCACTCATCCAGCCATCCATCCATATATCCATCTATCCATCCATATATCCAAATATCTATATATCCATTCATATATCCATCTATATATCCACAAATCTATATATCAATCCATATATTCATCCATCCATCCATCCATCCATCCATCCATCCATCCATCCATCCATCCATCCTCTATACCTGCTTATTCCTAATCAGAGTTACAGGGATCTGCTGGAGTTTATCCCAGCTGTCTTTGGGTGAAAGGCAGGGGTCACCCTGGACAGGTCACCAGTCCATTACAGGGTCACATACAGACAAACAAACACACACACTCACACTCACTCCTATAAGCAATTTAGAATCACCAATCAATCTAACATACAAGTTTTTGGACTGTGGGAGGAAACCGGAGAACCCGGAGTAAACCCACGCAAACACAGGGAGAACATGTAAACCCCACACAGAAACACCCCTTCAGGGGATACGAACCTAAAACCTGTGAGGCAACAGAGCTAAAAAGATTTTTTTCCTTCCAAATCTTTTTGCTTATCTCTATTTTACAGGGCTTTTTGGTTTGGTTTTCAGATTATATTTGTAAATCTTTTCGGAAGGTAAGAAGATTCGGAAGGTTTTAGCAAATTCTTTTATGCTGCATAGCTGATTATAGAATCAAATGGGATGAGATAACTGTGAAACCAACCATGAAGATGCTTTTCGACTACATCTGATTTAAACCATTTTCTAATTGAATATTCATCAGTGAAGTGTTGAACAATAAAACAGACTTAATGTTATCACTAAAAAGATTTTTTTGTTTAAATAATAGAACGTTTTTGACTACACAGTAATAAAAGGGAAAAAAGAATTATAATGAATTTTGGAAATGAACATTTACACCCTAAATGTATATATGGTCGGGTTTGGTTAAACTGATTTGTATCTATCATTAAATTAAACTTAATATACAATTGTTTTTATTTGCAGCATTGGGCAGACGTCCTTATCCAGAGCGACTTACATTTATCTATTTATACAACTGAGCAATTGGGGGTTAAGGGCCTTGATCAGGGGCCCAGCAGTGGTAACTTGTTGGTGCCGGGAATCAAACCCCGTAGTAGATTAAATAGACTGCTGAGGTTTCACTTGTTTTTTTTTTTTTACCAGGAAAATTCTAGAAATCTGGACCACATTCATTTTATTATGTTTAGTATACCAAAAGTTATCACTTGTGTATTATTATTATTATTATTATATATATATATATATTTAGACATTTGGCAGACACTCTTATCTAAAGGGGCTTAAATTTTTTTATACAACTTTTTCTACAATTAGGGGTTAAGGGCCTTTCTCAGGGGCCCAGCAGTGGCAATTTGGTGTTGCTGCGAATTATACCCAGATCCTTCAATTAGCGGTCGAATACCTTAACCACCCAGTTTCCCATATTATACTATTATTATTATTATTAAAGGTCTATTGTTATATACAGATTCCCACGGCTTAACGTTGCCGTTGCCTTTTGTGTTTTATACTTTATGAGACTTTTACAAGCCACACAGCAAGTAAAAGTCTTATAAATGATGTTAAACACACTCCAAGGCTATAATCGTTTTTCAGACACCTTCTTTTGATTTGCTCTATGTGTGTGTATGTGTGTATTTGTGCCTTTATGAACTGAGTGTATTGGGCTGCCTATGCCCCAGAATGCTAAACAGTCTCTGTTTGCACAGATAGACGGGCAGCATGGTGGCTTAGTGCTTAGCAACACAGCAAAAATGTCCTGGGTTTGATTCCCACTTTCTGTGTGGAGTTTGCATGTTCTCCCCGTGCTTGCGTGGGTTTACTCTGGGTTTTCCGGTTTCCTCCCGCAATCCAAAAACTTGTATGTTAGATTGGTTGGTGATTCTAAATTGCCCATAGGAGTGAGTGTGAGTGTGTGTGGCCCGTGATGGACTGGCGACCTGTCCAGGGTGTCCCCCTCCTGCCTTTCACCCCTTTCAGAGACGGCTGGGATAGACTCCAGCAGATCCCTGTGACCCCGAATTAGGGAATAAGCGGGTATAGAAGATGAATGAATTAATGAACAGATAGACAGACGACTACGTCTAGACAGACAGACAGAGTAAGTGAATAAGAGTAAGAAAAATAGGTTGCTTAAATTTGTACCTGCTGAGAGAAAGAAGTCAATAGAGATAAACAAACTGGATAAAATGGGAGTCTAGAAATAGGAGAAAGTTAAAAGTAAAAAAAAAAAAACACCACACATTGAAATAGAGAGGAAGAAAGTGACTAAGACAGGAGGGCAGATGGAAAACAAAAGAAAATGAAGTAAGATAGATACAGAAAGAAACATGGCAGGACAAAGGACAGAGAGCGTTTAGGGGAAAAGGGTAACAAATAAAAAGAAGGTTGTCCCGCTGCCTTCCATTGGGACATACGTTCTACTAATGTTCAAAAGCACTTACATTAAATGTCACCATTTTAATCAATTCGGGTTTTTTTACTGTTCCTGTCCTTCATGCTACAGTAAACAGAGGACGTCTGTGCTGTATGTGTGTGTGTGTCTCGGTGTGTGTGTGACTTACAGCAACATGAACACAACAAAAAAAGATTGACTATTGATTTAACTGAAATGATGGTATTTTATATCTAAACGAAATCCTGCACAACGTGTGTATATTTCGGAATAGATTCGTTCCCTCTCTTCTGACGGCACCCATCAATTCCAGACCTTGTTAGGCAGAAGCAGTCTGTTTCCAGAGCTTGATGGAAGGTCTGTTTCTGAAAATATTTGGAAGTAGGCCACAGTTTGGTCTAATAATGTTTCAGGGTTTGGGTCTGTGGCCAGTTTTCCTGGGGATCAGCTGTGTGATCTATGTTAGAGGAGTGCCACTAAGAGCCTCACACAGCTGTTTTTTCTTTGTGGCAGTGGCGGACGGTGCATTTGGTACCTGGACCTTCAGTGTGGATTTACTGATACACCTCTTAATACCACCACTATCAAATCGCAATTATAGAAAGCATCAATACTAAACAAAAACACATTATAACACGGCGTGGGATTACAGACAGAGAGACATCTCACGTATTTAATTAAAAACAATTTTTAATTAAAGCAAGAAACCCGTTAACACACAACTCCAAACCTCTACACTGCAACCACAACTGTACCACCTACAACATCTGGAACAGTTCAGAATAAATATTTATCTTAATATAATAAAAACACAACAAAAACATAGAAAATTAAATAAAATATAATACATTTAAAGGCTGTAAGTCAGTGTTACCGGTCGGCTGCACTGGTCTGGAAGTGGTAAATAAACTCCTTCCCAGACTGAGACAAGCTAGTTATTATGTGTGAGTGTGTGTGTGGCCCTATGATGGACTGGCGACCTGTCCAGGGTGTACCCCTCCTGCCTTTCACCCCTTTCAGAGACTTTTTGTTGGGATAGACTCCAGCAGATCCCTGTGAACCCGAATTAAGCAATAAGCGGGTATAGAAGATGAATGAATGAATAAATGAATGAATGACACTGGAGAACAGTGCGATGTATCTGAAGTCAAGGACAAAATGACAAAGCTGTAGAACTGTAGTATAAATCCTGTCCTTATCATTGAGGATTTCACATCTGGTAAGTCACCAAGCTAAATGAGGAGTTTACTGTGGTCAGGGATCACGTAGGAGCTGCCAAGGTCATGGCTGGGGGGTTAATTAATACCTTACATATATACTGCTGTTAACCCACATGCTTAAACATTCCTGGGGCAAAAAACTATATTAAATGTGTTTTGCAGCTGCAGTCTTTTCTTTTTTTATTCTGGACATGGAGAGCAAAAACACTACAAAAATATTATTCTTTGTGATGTTTGTATATTGTTTTAAGTAAATATAAGAATAGTTACCATTGTTAAAGGGAGGAATAAGATTTAGGTGTATAAATTATATATAGTATTTATTATGTTAGGGCAGCATGGTGGCTTATTGGTTAGCACTGTTGGCTTACAGCAAGACAGCCTGGGTTCGATTCCCAGGCAGGGGTCTTTGTGTGTGTGGAGTTTGCATGCTCTCCCCGTGCTTGCATGAGTTTGGTCTGGGTTCTCCGGTTTCCTCCCACAAGTGTGTGTGTGTGGCTCTGTGATGAACTGGGGACCTGTCCAGGCTGCCCCCCCCCTCACCCTTTTAGAGACTTTTTGTTTTGATAGACTCCAGCAGATCCCTGTGACCCCGAATTAGGGAATAAGTGGGTATAAAAGATGAAAGAATGAATAAATAATTATAAAATGTGCCCCAAATTTTTGTAAAACCAATTTTTGAAGTGTTTCAGGATGTCAAGTTGTTTTTCTTTGAAATGTATGAAAATTGCGTCATAAAAACCATGATTTGTTCTGTTCTCATCTCAGGGAGTCAAACCCACAATCTTCCAATTAGCAGTCCAACACCTTAACCACTGCGTTAACACTTCCCTGTACATGTTACTGCTGCCATTCGAATGTATTTTATACTTAATCATTATTTTGGCATTGGTCAGTATAAAATGAAATAAGAAAAGGTCAGTGGATCTGATCAGATCTAATACTCAATCACTCCATACACTGTGTTTTCCTTCTTTTTGTTTTTTTTTGTTTCCCTCTCTTTCTCTCTCTCTCTCACTGTCGAGCTACATATGCCACAACTGAGCTGCCAGTGATCCAGACCCCATCTCCACTCCGGACCTGTCAGACCCTTCCCTGTGACCCGCTAGATCACATCACCGGGGTGACCAATGTCCCACTCTGCCATAAAGACGTTCCAGCTGTTCTTTAAGGACTTATGATTTAAGTTGCTCACACACACACACACACACATAGTGTAACTACATAATTCCTGCTACCTGTTTTTTCACCCGAATGAGGACAGGTTCTCTGTCGAGTCTGGTTCCTCTCAAGGTTTCTTCCTATTCTGTCTCAGGGAGTTTTTCTTTGCCACCGTCGCCCCCGGCTTGCTCATCAGGGACAAACAACTGATTTCTGTCTTATTTTCATCTTATAATTTCTTTGATTGTGTGAAGCTGCTTTGTGACAATCACCATTGTAAAAAAGCGTCAAACAAATAAAATTGAATTGAATTAATATTATTCGACTAGTTGGGATTGATGACTGACTCCAAATATAATGTACACTGAAGAAATACTCTCTTTCTGATCATGGATGCTATTGCTCTTATGGCCTGGCAGGGGCTGTCAGAGGCTGGGGCCCGACCTAAGCCTGCACAGCAGGCCTAGAGAAACACTTCACATGCTTTCTCTGATCTAAACACACACATGCACACACACACACACACACATAAGAGCAGCATAGCGAATGACCCAGTGGGGTTCCATCGTCACACAGTTATTGGTCCGAACGTCTATGTCAAACGGCCAATCTCTATCTTCGCTGAGGTTTAAAAGGGAGACAGTTGCTGGACTGGCGAGGCAAAAATAGCAGGCAGAAGGGTGTTAGATCAACTCAGAACGGATGAGTTATGAGTTCTGGGTTTACCTGCAGTTGTTGCAGCTGCAGTTTGAAACAAATCAAAGGCCTGAGCCTATAATCAGCATCTGATTTATTTGATAGCGGTGGATGCAGCGGGCAGGAGATCCTTGAAATTCAGTTTCTCATGAAAGTCGATTGTAAATCACTCAGAAGAAAAAATAATATGCTGAAACATTTGTTAGCTCTAATATCTTTGTGACGGAAAGGCCGGGTAAGGACGGGATAAAGAATGAAATAGAAGATAGACTCGGTTGATCTTTACACCTTCATCACTGGAAGGTAATTTCCATCAAAGGAAAGGATGACTGGCATAATTTGACAGGCGTCTCAGAGATAAAAATATCCAAACCCTGAATTAGTGTGAGCGGATTGTCTATGGACGGTTTTAGAAATACGGATGTAAAATCATACTTACACATACAATTTTCTAAAGCATAACAAAGTAAAAAAAAAAACACTGCCATTCATAAATTGGCAGTTAAAGAATAACTCAAAAAAATCTGCCCTCTATTTATATTACTATAAAATAAATAATGAAGCAAGATGGCAAACCCACCGGTTGGAAAATGCTGTTTATCGAACCGTGGATTCTTTTGATTTAGTGGCAGAGATTATGAGCAATATCCCCTTCATATCTTTTTGAAGTCATGGATGGCCAAGTGCAAATTGAAGCAGGTATTCCATTTCATTCCTCTCTCTCTCTCTCTCTCTCTCTCTTTCTCTCTGTCTCTTTCTCTCTGTCTCTTTCTCTTCTCTTCTGTATTTTCTTCACTGGCTTCATCACATGAACCGTCTTGGAAGATAAATGTAAAAGATAGTAAAGCCAGAGGCCTTGTGGCTGTTTCTTTTCACATCTGGAGCATCTATTGCCCGCTGACTGCCCCTGTTGGTTCTTGACCACCGTTAAAATGGCCTCAGGAGGAAATGCTGAAAAAGCTAAATGTTTTTTTTGCTGAGGCAGGTTGAGATGGTAAAGGCTACATTTATTTTCTAAAAATAAAACCTCTATAAATGTTAAAGTTTAGTCAATGTTTAAGTCAATAGAATGAATTTTTTGGGGGTATTTTAATAGTTTAAAGACCTCCGCTACATGCAGGTCTTTGCCTGGGACATGTCACGGGCCAAAGCAACTTTAAACCATTAATTAACTATAAATTAACCTAATGTATTTTAATAGGATGTACTGTGGCTTAGTGTTTAGCCTCACAGCAAGAAGGTTCCAGGTTCGCTTTCTGTGTGGAGTTTACATGTTTCACCTTGATTGATTGGTGATTTTAAATTGCTTATAGGAGTGTGTGTGTGTGTGTGTGTGTGGTTGTTTGACTGTATGTGTTTCTTTGATGGACTGGTGACCTTCTTTGATGAATGGGTGACCCCTTTGCTTTTTACGCAGTGACAGCTGGGATAGACTCCAGCAGATGCCCATGACCCTGATTAGGAATAAACACATATAGACAATGGATGGATAGATGAATGAATGGATGGATGGATAGATAGATGGATGGATGGATAGATGGATGGATGGATGGATATATGGATGGATGGATAGATAAATGGATGGATAGATGGATGGATGGATGGATGGATATATGGATGGATGGATGGATAGATGGATGGATGGATGGATGGATGGATATGGATGGATGGATGGATGGATGGATGGATATATGGACGAATAAATAGATGGATAGATGCATTTTATTGTCCATGGGCTGGCAGAAGATGATGCCCAGTACCCTGATTAGGAATAAACGCATATAGACAATAGATGGATAGATGGATGGATGGATGGATAGATAGAAGGATGGAAGGAAGGATGGATGGATGGATGGATGAAAGGATGGATAGATGGATGGATTTTGTTGTCCACAGGGTGGCAGCAGATAATGCCCATGACCCTGATTAGGAATAAATGCATATAGACAATGGATCGATAGACGGATGGATTGATGGATGGGTGGATGGATGGATAGATGGCTGGATGGATGGATGTTATTGTCCACAGGGTGGCAGCAGATGACATCAGCCCATCGGTCATACTATCTTATTATTAATAATAAAACCAAGACAACAAAATAAATCACATCTTTTGAAGCTACAAGACACCCAAAGTTTATAATCTGTTTTCTATAGAAAAAAAATAGCAATGCATTCTGAATGCACAACTAACCTGTTCAAGTATTTACTGTATTTAGACTTGAAGCACATTTAATCTGAAGCCTATCCTAAGACACCAGGGGATGATGGGAAAACATCTAGAACAGGACATAATCGCAACACACACACCTTCACACAACTATTTAGACCCGGAACTAATTCAGCAAATCCGATCCAACCCCCGGAGCGTGTTTTTCTGTTGAGTTTGGAGAAAACTAAACAACTCAGATCAAGCTAACATTGAAGAACAACACCACACAGACAGTAACTCAAGTTCAGGATTAAACTGGGGAGTCTGGAGATTCCTGTCGCATCAAACCAACCAGAAGTTTATCCGTACATTTTCTTTATTAGAGTGCCAGAACCTGCCTGTATCCAAGCTATTATAAGATTTCCCTTTACTAGTCCTTAGTTTTTCTGGTAACCAATAATAACAAAACTATAAGAAAAACATTCTTTACTTGTTAATTAGTTTGATGCAGTTGGTTTAGGAGCCCCTATACTCATAGGATGACACGATCATCACTTTAGATTTGCCTCATATACACCATCGTGAAACCCATCCAACATTCAGTACTGATAGTACTGTATGTACTGCATAAGTTTTTGGATGTTTATGCAGGAGGAAATGAGTATATTTACACCATCTATCAAAACGTTTTAATTTCATGGGGCAGCTCGGGGGCTTAGTGGTTAGCACTTTTGCCTCGCAGCAAGAAGGTCCTGGGTTCAATTTCCGAGCAGGAGACTTTCTATGTGGAGTTGGCATGTTCTCCGTGCTTTCGTGGGTTTACTCCGGGTTCTCCGGTTTCCTCCCACAGTCCAAAAACATGTGGGATCTTTCAGCAGATCCCAGTGACCTTGAATGAGGGAACAAGCGAGTATAGAAGATGAATAACCCAAACCAGCAGGGGTTAAAAAGGATAGACTTTAGTGCGGTGTGAGAAACTGCAAAAATTGTAACATAAAACCGCTCAGTGCAGTAAGACACAAACAGGTTTTCCGTCGTTTGTCAAATTACTGTTTGACTATGGGTGTGTGTGTGTGTGTGTCAGAAGGGCATCGGTATGTTGGTGCCACCCAGATTGAATAATTTAGAGAGGTGAAAATCATACATGTTCTGCTTATCTGGATTTTTTTTTCTCTTTCCAAGTGCTTTATGGGAAGGTGCCGTGTTGCACAATCGTAGAAACGTCTTGTGTAACTCCCAAAAACGGAGCTGAATAATTTACAGAGCACTTCAACGCCCTGTTCTCCAGTGACACCTTGAAATACCAGTCACATACTGTACATACAAATCGCCCTCGTCTAATGTCAGCAATTAGCCCTAATCTCAAACAAGTAGAATGATAATTAGCTGCAAACACAGTGACAGAAAACATATCAGCGCTTATTGAACACCAATAAATCTGATTAATTACTGTATAAAACGGTACACATTCATCTTTACTGTTATAAAAACCTCCCAAATCTCCTACTTACACACTGTATAGTAGGGAAAACTCAGTATGCCATATGAGTAGTATGTCCGGATTCTTAGTATGCGAAATACAGTATGCTTAAAGTTCCCGGATAGCCCATTTAGGTCTGTCTGTCTGTCTATCTATCTGTTTGTCTATCTATATCTATCTATCTATCTATCTATCTATCTATCTCTGTCTATCTGTCTGTCTGTCTGTCTGTCTATCTATCTATCTATCTATCTATCTTTCTGTCTGTCTGTCTGTTTGTAGGTCCGTTTATATGTCTGTCTGTTTGTCTAGCTATCTGTCTGTAGGTCTGTCTGTCTATCTATCTATCTGTCTGTAGGTCAGTCTATCTATCTATCTATCTATCTATCTATCTATCTATCTATCTATCTATCTATCTATCTATCTGTCTATCTGTCTGTCTGTCTGTCTGTCTGTCTATCTATCTATCTGTCTTTCTATTGTTCTGTCTGTCTGTCTGTAGGTCCGTCTATATGTCTGTCTGTCTATCTATCTGTCTGTAGGTCTGTCTGTCTGTCTGTCTATCTATCTGTCTGTCTGTCTGTCTGTCTGTCTATCTATCTATCTGTCTGTCTGTCTGTCTGTCTGTCTGTTTGTCTGTCTGTCATTTTGTTCTTATTTAAATGAATGTCTCACTTGTAATACTAGAGACACAAAGGAAAGATAGAGAGAGAGAATAAGCCCACATATAGAATAGATGTTTATATATAAAACTCATTAGCACAGCTTCATGAAGAAAAGGGATTGATATATAATCCCCAGTAACTCCTCTTCCTATCCTAACGCCGCTTCCTCTCATTCCATCCAAACAGCATTTAAATAATCTACAAATAACAACAGTCCAAACAGACTTTAAAGAATCCCTTAAATTCAGTATTTAAGACACAAGCAGAGAACTAAAACCGGAGAATCAGCAGGAAAAGACATGGGACAGGGGAAATCCAGGGAAGGGGATTTAGTTAAAAAAATGTTTGTTCTGCTGGTTAAAAGTCTCTTCACATCTGGATATCACTTATTAACTTAACTGCTCTAAATGTATTTATATATTCTGTGGAAGCTGTAGGACCCAAAAAATCCTTCGTCCAATCGTCCAATCAAAATATTTGTTCTGAACATTACGAAAGTTCCTACCTGCCTGTCAACATATTTTATAGCGTACCTCCGCGCACTCTGTTTACACAGACAGGATACCTGATCAGGTTGCCAAATTGGAAATTATCCCGTCCAACCGAAACTTTATTGTACAAAAATTTCCATCAGTTTGGCGGTTTTAAAACATGAACGTTTTATGTTAATTATTTAACACAACCCAAGTGTGTAAGACGCCACCAGAAATAGAATAGGGTCTGCTGTTTTTTTTGGTTTTTTTTTCAAGTTTATGGAATGGACAATGTGACATTTTAACTCTATCTGGCAACCCTGTCATCAGAGTGTTTACATACTATAGGGAAAAAGGCTAATTAAAAATCTGAATTAATCTTGATGTGTGTGTGTGTGTGTGTGTGTGTTTCCACTCTGGAGTCGACTACAGGAGTCAAAAGGTCTGAAAGATGATGTAATGGTTACAGTATTTCTTTTGGACAGGTAGGAATCGAGTCAGATTGGATTTTGGTTTGTTTTAATAGTAACTCATAGTTTATGTATGTACACAGCATCAGTGGTGTGTAATCGGTGTATTATTTGTACTAAAAGTTCTATTGTAGTAATGTTTTGTCTGGTGGTCTAGTCTGTGTGTGTTCTCACGTTCAGAAGGCGTAGCTTTAAACCATAAGGGAGGGATGAAATCTTTCAGTGCTATCAGTCTAAAGTTAGCATTTAAGTCATCTCACTCATTCATGTGTGTGTGATTTAAGATTTGTATAAATTATCTCTGGCTCGACATTTTAGTATTTATTTAATATATACTCTATGTGGACAAAAGTATTTGGACGTCTGACCATTCTATTAATATGTGTTTTTTTAAACATTCTATTTCAGAATTAGTCGTATAGAAGGAAGTAAAAATGTTTTCCACTAATGTCAGGTGTGAAGGTCTGGAGTGCAGTCAGCATTCCAGTGCATCCCAATGGTATTCAGTGGGGTTAAGGTCAGGGATCTGTGCAGGACACTCACAGGAGTTCTTCCGCTCCAACCCTAAGACACCATGTGTTCGTTTTGTCTTGTCATGTTGAAAAAGTGTTTAAGTTCTGGGAAAAGAATAAAGTAAAGCCACCACATACAAAGACAGCTGTGTGCTTTCAACATATTGGCAACAGTTTAGGAAAGACACAGTTACATTTACAGCATTTGGCGGACGTCCTTATCCAGAGTGACTTATCTATTTTCATACAGTTTTTTTTATACAGAGTGTTTAGGGGTTAAGGGTTCTGCTTTAGAGGCCCAGCAGTGGCAAATTGGTGTTGCTGGGAATTAAATCCCGATCTTCCAGTTAGCAGTCCAACACCTAAATCACTGCGCTATCACTTCTCAATACGTTTGTGTTTGTTTCAGTAAAGTGTCCACAAACTTTTGGCCTTGTGTGACTGAAAGTCGATGCATTTACACTTATTCTGTGCGATTTAAATTTATTTACTTTTGTATCTAGAATGATGGGGGCAGTGATGGCTCAAATGATTAAGGCGCTGAGTTATTGATTGGAAGACCAGGAGGTCCAGGGTTCAAGCCGCCAAGCCCACCACTGTTGGGTCCTTAAGCAAGACCCTTAACCCTTCCTGCTCCAGAGGCACTAAATCATAGCTGACCCTGTGATCTAACCCAAACCTTCTAAGGTGGGATATGCGAAGAAAAACATTTCACTATATGTTGTATGTATGTGACTAATCAAATTTAGCACGGTTACGATACCCGGGCAAGGGCGTTTCTGTGTGGAATTTGAATGTTCTCCTTGTGCTTGCGTGGGTTCTCCGGTTTCCTCCCACAGTCCAAAAACATGTATGTTAGATTGGTTAGTGACTTTAAATTGTCCATAGGAGTGAGTGTGAGTGTGTGTGGCCTTGTGATGGACTGGCGACCTGACCAGGGTGTCCCCCTCCTGCCTTTTCGCCCTTTTAGAGACATCTGGGATAGACTCCAGCAGATCCCTGTGACCCCGAATTAGGGAATAAGCAGGTATAGAAGATGAATGAATGAGTTTTATGGCTCACAAACACATTCTTATCATCATCTCATCATTCCTTTGAGCCAGTGTGCTTAAAGTCTTGCGGGAAAAAATGACTCAGTGTTCACCGTTATTTAGGTTTTATGGGTATAAAAAAACATTTAACCTCTAGTGGCTAAAAGAAGAAAAAAAACGATAAATAAATATCTACAGCTGAAATTTTCTGGCTGCCAAATAAATAAATTTGTACACCAGAAGCGCAAGACGAGACTTTAAAGAAAGAAAGAAAAGTTTGTACCAAAAAATAATTTTATTGGTCAACTTAATTTTACTATTGAAAGATAAAGAATAAAGACTAAAGATAAAGAGTTCAATTTTGTCTTCGTAAACATCTTTTATCCCTTTATTAACACACACACTGTACAAACTGTTTTCAAGAATCAAACAGTGTTTTGGGTCATTCAGTCTTTTCTCCCTGTTTTTATTAAGCATCCAAAATTGATTTATCTACATAAGATACACACACTGGGACTGTCAGAAATTCATGCACGTATGGGACAGCAGGCCACTGCAAACTCTTCAGAAGTAATCAGGTTATTCAGTCGGAGGTTAAAGGTTGACACTTACGCCGTGATGTATAGTTGGCTTTATTAAATAAGGGTGCCCCAATCGAGACCGGCATATGGGACGCAGCCCCCTTTATTACTTCTTATGACCTTCATCATTAAAGACACCACCATGGCATGAGGTCTCAGCTTGAGGGAAGATGATGTCACAGCAAAGGCCACAGCTGTCAAAGCTGTAGTGCTGGTCACACATCTCTATCTATCTATATCTATATCTCTCTCTCTATATATATATAAATATATCCAAATAATTTCCAGAATGACAAAAGTCTTTGTTGTAAAACATGATATCGATTTATTAACCCTTAATGGTGAATTAGAGGAAGGTTGTATTCTTGTCTTACGTGTAGCAATGCTGGAATTGTCTCAATATCCACCACAGATAGAGTTACTGAAGCTGTATACATGACATACGGCTAAACTGCATTAAAGAACTCATTACAACTTATAAAAATGTCAATTAAGCTATCATGTGTTAGAAAACACTCCACTATATACTGTAGCTAAGAGCCCCACAGGACACCTGGGTACTTTTTATGCTTACTATAACAGGGATAAGGGGGCTTTGTGCACAGGGACGCTGTCATGCTAAAAGTACTCTTAGTTCAAATAATTGTAATTCTTAAAGCTACAGCATTCGTACGCAATTGTGTGCTTCCATCTTTCTGGAAGAAAAACCCAGTCGTACCAGTGAGTCGTCCACAAACTTTTGGCCATAAAGGAAAAAGAGAAATTTATAATGCACATAACATATGTTTTCTCATTTGGATTTGAATTACGATGTAAGCGATAATTACGGTGTGCGGCATTGTGGGTCTAAAAGGAGTGCACTTCAAATCTGGAACTCTTTTTATGGCAATCCCAATAAAGCTCCTCTCAGCTGCCGAGCTTCCCCTCTTTACCAATAAAACATCAATTTTTGTCCCACAGTAAAACACGTGTGTTGGAGGAAGAGGGGGATGGGACTGAATGCTACAACAGCCACTGTTTCTCAACACCAGAGGCCTGGAATTCCATAGAGGACACACACATACATACACATGATACACAAGTGCACCAAGCAGATGTCCCAGTAAAGCTTGTTAGAACACAGACAGTCTAGATGCCTGTACTATTAATGTCCGAAGCCCCTAAAAATCAGACTGTAAACGTAAGTCCTTATGTTAGCATTTCAAACTGGTCCTACCGTCATTACGAATCGACTACATTGAGATCAGGTGACGAAACACAGACAATGTCTAAAACTTGGAAGACATTTAGCAGCAGCTAAATGCATCTCGGAAGGAGGTGGTAAATAGGGTCATCAATCATAAAACTGGATTCCATACCCCCTCTGCAAGAAAAATGTGCTTTTGGACCGAACTATCACCACGTTCCGGCCATCCGTTAAGCCAGAATGCAGCGCTTCTAGTGACCTGTTAAAGTGAATATTTGGATATAAATGGAAATGTAGCTACAAGACCTTCAAAACCTGTATCTGAGGTAAAAAGTCAAGCCACCCATCTACAACAAACACCCCTCATTATTTTCAACAAGACATACAGCCTAGATGGGGAGCAAAGCGATGGGAGTGTGTTTGCCGACCTACTGTTTGATAGCTGAGCATTCCTTTACGCATGCTACCTCCTGTCAATCCGCACTCGCCATATTAAAGCTCTGCTACTTGAAAACTTTGAAAGTCATCAGAAGGGCCTCTTACAAGTTCTGTTAGCACCAGGAATGTGTCAGGTGACAGTCTGGACCACCCACTGTCTAAGAGGGGAGGAGGTGAAGCAGGAGATTGACGTTTGTGCTGCCAGTGGCCCTGCTGTCTTGTCAACCAGCTTGACAAAAATGGCGGAATGCAAGATGGTAAGATCCAGGGTCTTATCGCTGATTATGTCTCTCAAGGGCTCTGTGATCAGCTGAGCTGAAGGTCAGTGTATCATCACTTGGTGGCCTCTGCTAAGCATGTGATAAGCATACACTCTGCAGAGAGGAATGCTAATCACAGAGCATCCTACTGAGACACACAGAAGGAGCCGTGAAGTTTGATTTAAGTTTACCAATAAAATAGAACGCTGATGCTTTGCGTATCCTGGTTTTTCGCATCGCGGCATGATTTTGCCTCCCTGCCAGGCTTGTAGTTTTTTTATTCAATGAACGTTCTGGAAGGAAAATTTTAGGATGAGGAAAAGGTGTATATTTTTATTAGACCTAGTTGAAGATGACTGATGAAAGGACTAAGGACAGGACAGACATTTTTAGGTATATAACATGTCAGAACTAGTCCATCATTTTCTGTCCAGAGCTTCTCTCTGCTTGGAGAAGAGGGAACAGGGAGATGTGAAAAGACTGCTAATGGAATTGGGGATGGGGCTCCACCTGGCCATTTACGGAGCTGCCTCTGGTTTTGCCTGATGGCACACAAACGCTAGACGTGAGCTGAATAAAACTGGAGAATACAGACTTACAAATACCAGAGCAGTCGCACACTCGCACTTCAAGAGCTACAGAAAGGACTGGCGTGAACTGGAAACTTCAGGAGACGCTGAATGGACTGGAAGCGCTCAGTGTTTGAGACGGGACCCTTAATAGACCATTAAAAACTTAATAGATCATTATTTTTCCAAAATGCTCCCGGGCTGCACTGTCCATGACTCATGTCAATGATTCGGATGAATCTGTGTCAGGGGTATAAGAGGGACTCGAGTGGTACCCTTTACCTCATTACTACACATTGTGTGTTCTAAATAAAGTTATTATATGCCGTTCTCAAAAAAAGAAGGCAAATAAAAGTTCTCAATAAGAGTGACGATGATGGAGGTCCCATATCCCAGGTCGCTAAGTGATGTACCAACCAATCAGGAATCTTGTCATGTGGTAGAGTCTAGTGCCTAATGCTTTCTTCTAAATGTATTGAAACCCAAAGTGCTGTAGGGCATACACACAAGGACACACACCAGCATGTACACACACCTACTACAGCTCTTTATTCTATTTACAAATAGTACAAAAGCACTTGTGACAACCCCAGAGCACTTATTCTACAAGAATTCATTTGTTCTCCGGACTAATTTGGAGCCAACTTGGTTAATCAACTTGGCAATAAAAATGGAGAGAATCTTTGCTTGCATAAAAGCTGTGCTATTCAGTTTGGTGGACCTTTTGCAAAAAAAGAAGGCAGTGCAAATCTCTAAGGAGGTCCCTAACAAATGTTTAGTGAAGCTTTCCGAGGCAAAACCTTTGAGTGGAGGAGACTAATTTGGGAGATGTAGGCTGAATAGAAAAGCCTGGCTTCTTTTCTTGATGGCATCCAAAAAATTAAAGGTTTGCTGTGCCAGAAGATCCATTAATATTTATAATGGCAGGCACACAGAAAAGTAAATAATAATTGAATCTAAACACTAGGAAAAGGGCAAAGGCACAAGGAAATAGACGAGGAAGGTAGAAGACAGGAAATAAAAATGTCAGAAAGAGGCAAAAATGTTCATAAAGTAAATTGTCTAGGTCCTAATATATATATATATATATCTATATATATAGATATATATAGATATATATAAATATCTATATATATCTATATATATATATATCTGTCTTACCTTCTAGCCTATCAACCTATATTGACATGGTGAGAAGAGTTCGGTTAACCCCAAAGATAACTACCTTGTCTCAGCCCGGGAAAGAGTTTATTCACTACTTCCAGACCGGTGCCCCCGACGGGTAACACTGACTTACAGCCTTTAAATGTATTATATATTTATATTTATATGTTTTTGTGATGTTGTATTAATAATAGGATAAATATTGATTCTGAACTGCTCCAGATGTTTTACGTGGCACATTAGCGGATGTAGTTTAGAGGTTTGGAGTCTTAATGGAATTTCCTGCTTTAATAAAATGGTTTTCATCCTTAATACCCGAAAGTTTTTGCAAAGTATTGATGGTTTCTATAATTGTGAAGTGATGGTAGTGGTATTAAAAGGGTGTGATCAGTCGGATAAATCCCCACTAAAGGCAATCACCATCGAAACTGAGAGTATCTGTCTCATCTATCAGCCCCTCTGGGCTTTAATTCACCATTAACATTTAACCACCTATAAACACTTTCAAGTTGAACTTCAACCTGCCTTAAAGATCATTTTTGCTGTAAGGCAAATTCATAATAAATCTCGGTCCATTTTTTTATGTTTTCAGAAACGATAAAACACAAAGCATATGTGTAACAGTGGGGGTGGAGTGAAAAACCCAGGAGGTTGGTAGTAATTGGATGCCATTATTAAGCTTCATTTGCCGCCTGCAGGGTCTGCTCAGGTTTATGTTCTCCTTCATTGCACTATTTCACACTATGTCACAGATCAGTAGTAGCATGGCACACACTGTATGCCCCTTTAAGGTCCTCATGTCTCTCATGTGCCCTGGAGAAATACAGTCAAATCAACATACACACCTATACGCAGACACTTTTTTGAAGCAAAGACAACTAGCAAGTTTCGACATGTCATCTAGAGTTATGATTGAGCCTCAGGCAAAAATAAAAAGGCAGACAGTGCAAACGATGTAACGCAATTAGCGTTAGTGGTCCTTCATGTTTCCTGTTTAGCAGTGGTGTGAAGTCAGGGCCAGCAGGGTCTTCTCTGCTGCCTAAACACTATCAGAAACTGACCTACACTAACGACCTAAATTTGAGTTTGTATTTATTTATTCCCAACAGTTTAATCTGTTCATTTCGTAGTGTTTCTCCTGCTGCACTGCTTCCAGTACGTGTATGTGAATGTTAGATTTTTTTGTCCAATTAGACTTCAGTTTCTATGTTAATCTAATTTGCCAAAGCTTTCAGAATCAGTAGCGCTGCCCATGAAACCTAAACTATATTAGCAGTGGCAGATTTATAAGTGGTACATATTATTAAAGATCTAACCAATCAGATTTTTAAACCCGCCTCCCGAAGCCCACTAGCTGGCACACGATGACATTAGCATTTTTTTGTCCTCTAATTGGTTGATCAAAGTAAATTCTTACAGCCTAGCACAGACTAGCAAACCACGTCTTTACAGTTGAACTTGAATTTTTAAGCTCACAATGGCTTTTTAGACATGGTAAGGAGAGTTCGGTTAACCCCGAAGATAACTAGCTTGTCTCAGCCTGGGAAAGAGTTTATTCACCACTTCCAGACCAGTGCAGCCGACCGGTAACACCGACTTACAGCCGTTAAATGTATGATAGAGTTTATTTAATTTTTAATGTTTTTGTGATGTTATATTAATATTAAGATAAATATTGATTCTGAACTGCTCCAGATGCTGTATGTGGTACAGTTGTGGTTGTAGTGCAGAGGTTTGGAAAGCTTTAATAAAAATGGTTTTCATCCTCAATACATGAAATGTCTCACTGTCTGTAATCCCACGCCGT
This sequence comes from Bagarius yarrelli, assembly GCA_005784505.1. NCBI lineage: Eukaryota > Metazoa > Chordata > Actinopteri > Siluriformes > Sisoridae > Bagarius > Bagarius yarrelli. The sequence goes on along the minus strand of VCAZ01000026.1, from coordinate 2,320,910 downwards.
GTTATATTGTGTGTTTGTTTAGTATTGGTGGTATTAAGAGGTGTATCAGTAAATACACACTGAAGGCCCAGGTACCAAATGCACTGTTCGCCACTGATGTTTGGATACGCAAGCTTTTAAGCTACATTCCTAGCAAAAAAATGATGTCATTTATTCCGCCGTCTTTTTAATGTTTTAATATTTACCTAGCAGACAAAGTCAAAGTTCTAACAGCACCGAAAGAATTCAGCATGCAGGCTGTCTAGCACAGACAAGTCACCTGATCTGAGTGGTGCAGTAATTCGCCTATGAACTTCTAATCTTAATGTAAATGAAAAGAGCAAATTAAACTGGCAGTCGAGCAGGTTATTTAAACCCGGGATGCATGTGTGAAAGGAGGCGTGAAAAAGTGAACTTTAAAATTCATACTAAAAGGTTACGTCTAAAAAATAATAATAATAAGCACAAAGTATCGCTTTACTTTTACTACACGGTTTTACACATTTGTGCATTTTCACACGCATGATAGAAGGGACAAATATTCTGTTCATGTCATTTCATCCTCCTGTTTTCTCCCAGACTTCACACTTAGAGTAGCTGGCTTGTGTTTCGGGTGAGAAAAAAAAAAAACCTTTCCGAAAGCCAGTTAAAGAGTAATGAGCAGGAGTCCTTTCTTACACCGAAGCGCAGTGGGAAAGCATATGAACTGTAATGGGGTACAATAAGCAGCCTACTTCGTCCGATTCAGGCCACTGAATGGCAAGGCCGCTAATTGGACTCTGATTTGCCCATTTAATGAGAGGGGGAAAAGGAGGGATAAAAAAATAGATAGTGGCCAGGCAACACTGCCTTCCAGCCTGGTTTTAATTATATTTACATGGAATGTGTCTGACCTAAGGACAGTGCGGGGAAATTAGATGCCCAGTTGTGCTTTTTTTCCCCCTTCTTACCAGGTCCAAATGTGATTAGTGTTCATTAGATCGACACACATATGGCTCTACTTAGAGACACGCAGCAGTTTGCATGAGGTGCAGTTAAGGCTTGTGTGTAAGCATTTATAGACCTGGGTAATAGAATAAGTGCAAAATACGTACGTGGCAAGCACAACAATTAGCCTGGTGACCCAGTGTAACCGCAGCCGCCCGTTAATGGTATGAACTTTCTGTCTTTATGACACGATTTCCGACATGACAGATGTTAGTTAAATTCGTTAAATTAGTTAAAGACGTTAAAGTCAAATAAAAGTCGAATAAAATCATCTTTAAAACATATTTATTTATAATAATAAAAAATGGTAGATTACTGGTTAGCACTGTTGCCCCAAAGCAAGAAGGTCCTAGGTTGGATTCTCAGGCACAGGCTTTTCTGTGTGGAGTTTGCGTGTTCTCTCCGTGCTTCCATGGGTTTATTCCGGGTTCTCCGGTTTCCTCCCACAGTCCAAAAACATGTATGTTAGATTGATTGGTGATTCTAAATTGCCCAAAGGAGTGAGTATGAGTGTGTGTTTGGCTCTGTGATGGACTGGCGAGCTGTCCAGGGTGTCCCCCCTCCTGCCTTTCACCCTTTCAGAGACGGCTGGGATAGACTCCAGCAGATCCCTGTGACCCCGAATTAGGAAATAAGTGGGTATAGAAGATGAATAAATGAATAATAATAATAGTTGTTGGTGGTTGTTGGGGTCAATGACATAATTTATTTACAAACAAACAGAAATGATTGTTTTTACAATGTTTAACAAGCATATGTACTTACACACTTCATAGACGACACCTATATATATTTCTATATATCTGCGGGAGTCTATTCCAGTCGTCTCTGAAAGGGTGAAAGGCAGGAGGGGGACACTCTGGACAGGTCCATTAGATAAATCTTACATTAAATTCAAACTCGGATGCTTTATTTCCTCAGTAGAATGTTTCTGCTTCAGCGTCACTGAAAAATACGTAAAACATCACATTTATAGCGTTTGGCAGACTCCCTCATCCAAAGTGACGTATGTTTATCTCTTTTTTTTATGTATAATTTTATATAACTATGCAATTGGGGGCTTAGGGGCCCAGCAGTGGCAAATTTGGTTGTAATTGTTCTTGGAATTGAACCCTAATCTTCTAATGAGCAGTCTAACACATTAACCACCTACACTTATTTAATCTATAGATACATGACATCAACTATATCTCAGATCCCATATCTCAGGCTTGAGCCCTGACCAGCACTGCCTGCTGTGCCACTGTGCATATAAGTCATCATTATTTGTCTGCTTCTATCCAATATTTCAATTAATCTTTTTTTAATTTACAAGAAATAATGTTGTCTTACTCCTCATTTCATGAACTACTGGTTTTTAGTAAAGCATTAGCGTATAGCTGTTAGCTTTGCAGTTAGCTTGCGGTTACAAGCTGAATTTTGATCAGACATTTTTTTTTTATTATTGCTGCCAGACAATGCAAAAATCCTCCATTCACAGACACTCCGTCAGTGTCTCACCGTCTCTATCTGGGTTTTTCTTTTTTGTCTATCCAGCCAATTAAACAGGCATTGCTCTCCTTTCTTTTAACCAGAGCGAAAAAGCCTGCGCAAAATAAACATTTTAGTGAGCTCTCTTCTAGTCTTTATTTCTAGTGGGATTGAAAGGTTTTTTTTGATTTTAGGACGTTGCAGAAAAACAGGTTTCAATCTTTGCTGCTCAGTTACCGAGCAATGACCTTGTTTTTGTCTGAAGGCAGTGTGTAACTAAACATCAGAGCCACCGAAAACCACATCTGGAGGCTTACAATGACACATCCATCTATGTTGCAACTGCCCAGCGTCTCACACAGACACAAACACATTTTTTCTTGCAGTACGTAAACGATATCTTAGCATTTAAACTTTACTTTCCCAAAAGGGACATTGTAACACAAATTACAATGGCTGAAATATTTCTCAGCTGAATAGTTATTGTGTTATAGGAGCAGTGCTGGCTTAAATATTTAAGGCAGTGAGTTGCTGATCTGGAGACCAGGAAGACCTGGGTTTGAGCTCCACCACCGTCAGCTGTTGATCTGAAGACCAGAAACACCTGGGTTCAAGCCAACCACTGTTGGGTCCTTGAGCAAGACCGTTAACCCTTCCTGTTCCAGGGGCGCTGTATCATAGCCGACCCTGCGCTCTGACCCCCAACTTACTAAGATGGGATATGCGGAAAAAGAATTTCACTCTGCTATAAAAAAGTATATGTTATAAAATAAAGACATTTAGATTTATAGTCTGCTTGTGGAATCCAGAATCACATCCTCAGACCCCAGGCTTTGTCACTCTGCCCTGTAACAGGACGAGTAAAAGAGTAAAGAATGTGTGTTGAAATCTTTTGCTATGGTAAACAACTCTCAACATCATAGTTAGCCTCTTGTGGCAAGCCGACTGCTAAAGCTCCGCTAATGGACAGGACTTATTAGAAGACGCTGACACTGTTGTCCAAGGGGAATGACAGGTAAATCATCTGCTCGCCCCAGGCTGGACTGCTAGGGTCAGAACAGGTGCTTCATAGCATCAAAAGACCCTGAAGTGAAGCAAAGAGGCAACTCCGGTACAAGAACAAATGTGTTGAGAGACACCTGGGGACGTGAAGGGGACTTCGGAAAGACTGGCTGTGAATTCACAGCTTGAGCTGGTGCTGAGTCGGTACGAGGCCTCTGGCTATTGAGAGCGAGTTCGCAGGCGTTGTATGTCTGATAGTTCTTCAGCGAAGGAGGGCAGGTCAGACAACACAGTCTTCTTGTTTTGTTTCCTTTTTTTTCTGTTGTTATTCATTCCATGTGTCAGCGGGCTGTGAGTAAGTGTTTTATTAAGAAGACACACAGGATGTACTTGTATATCACGGTCTGTAAGTGGTGTTTGGCATGTAGTGTGTATGTGAGTTGACTTAAGAGCTCGCTTATGTCTTTGAAATCCGATTAAGTGTTTACATGTCCTCTCGATCAGATTAGCCCACCCTTTACAATCCGAAATAAATTGAATCTGATTAGGTGTTCGCATGTTTTCTCGATCAGATTAGACCACCTCATACAATCCGAAATGAATTTTAGTCAGATTTAGCGAACTAATTCCGATTGACATGTTTACATGTCATTTTTTTAATCTGACTATTGCTTATATTTCTATTACAGTTGCATCATTATGGTCCAGCTAAATGTGCTCATGGAAGTGTGACAATTTAAAAAAGAGTACACTGGTTTATTGTCTCCGCATCTGTCATAAGTGTGCAATCCTAGTATGGGATAAAGGACAAAAGGGACAAAGAGAAATGTGTATATGTTTTTAATGGTCCCAAATCATACTATAACTACAGAAACATAATCTGATTATGTACCAGCACTAAGAGACTATTAAGGAAGTAATGTCTGGGTGAACTCGGACAACTTATTTTTTTGACTTTGAAGCAGGGTTAAATAATAATGGATGAAATAAAAATGTAAAAGGTCACGATTAAGGTTCAAGCTTTTGGTATGAAAGAGATCCAGGACATGTTTTAATTGGGGATTCGTTCTGCGCATTTGTAGATGTCATCTATATGATAGGCAGCTACCTACAAATTCCTCTGATCTACCCTGATCAAACCGTTACCATCAGCACATTTCCTGTATATCAGTTCACTCTGGACAAAGTCGAGCTGTATAAAAAACAATCATTTACAAAAGAAAGACATTGGAAAAAAAGGAATGGAGAATGTAAAAGTTGTGCAGTGTCTAAACTTGGCCTAGTTCTAAGTTGCACCAGGTTCTTCTGGTCGTACTTAGGTCTTAAGAGTGCAATAACCCACGCTTACACAATAACCTATAGCTACATGAAATGTACAGAAACACACACCTACATTTGTTTAGTGTGAGGCAAATTTGAGGCCAATTTAGGGCAAATCACCAATTTGTGAGGCAAATTTGTAGTAATAAACCGCAGCTATAACATTACTGAGCTTTTTCAATGGTTCAAAGGGTTAAGGTGCTGCGTTGCTCATTGGAGGACCTGGAAGACCCAGACTTTCTTGCACTGAGACAACAATGCTACTCACTAAGCCACCGTCCTGCCCAGGATTACAACAGTTTCACTAATTTTAGGCATCAAAAACCAAAATTGTTTGATTTTATATATGTATTTATTATTTAAGGTTTTTAAAGTATTTTCAATAGGAAACAATTTATATGGCAAAAGAATAAGAACAAGTATAAAGGTTGGATTGTGTAAAAAAGCGTGAACTATTGAAAATACTTTTTACATTTGATTTATTATTAATAATAATTGCATAAGCAAAGCCATTAAATAATTTCTGTTAGATTTAAAATACTTTTACTCCAACATATTTTATTCAGTGTGAATTTCAAAGCCTAAATTAACACATAAGTATTCAATATCCTCTTTTGACAGGTTGCCAGATTCACACAGGTGCTGTTACTGTTTTCACACAGGTGCTGTTACCTGCTGCTTAAAACGATTTAGGAAAAAAATATTTATTTTTTATTAAATTAAGACCTTTTTTTTTGAGAAACCATGTGATGTTTTAGTTGGCAAATTTCTATAAGTGACTTCTTTATCTCTTAAAACCAAAATTAGTTAACACAGACACACACATTACGTTTACATTTACAGCATTTGGCAGACGTCCTTATCTAGAGCAACTTACAATTATCTCTCTTTTTTTATACAACTAAACAATTAAGGCTTAAGGGGCTTACTCAGGAGCCCAACAGTGGCCCAACACCTTAACCACTAGGCTACCACATCCTCACACGTTTATTTACAGACAAAACTCTCCAAAAACTCTCCACGCTGACAAGTTCATTGAACCGATGGAGTGTTTTACCCTGATGTCCTAAACTTTCTTGATAGACTGTTTAAAATGGTTCATACACTTCGAATAGAAACCTTGACAGTCTACTATCTTAACAGTGTCACGTTAGCACGTTAGCATGTTAGCGCAAACATGCTCATTAATAATGGTGCAAAAAGACAATATTAGTCTGGCTTAAGCATGCAAACACTGATTTTTTTAGCCGTTAGCCTTGCACAGTCTAGTCTAGTACAGGCTTTTTTTTATGTCTTTCACAATTCTTTTTTGTCTGAAAGACACTTTTCCTTCTCAATGTATTTCAAACAAACAAATGAAAAGAAATGTAAGAAGGAGGAAAAGCCAAAAAAGAGAAAAAAAACCTGAATCAGCCATCTCATTGGTGGAACGCTGTGCCGTTGATAACAATCTATTATTTACATATCTGTCTCGTAATCTGACCCATTCATGGTGAATAAAAATAGGATGCAATAAATGTGTCGATAAATATCATTCCGATTATGTTTGATGCATTTTGTCTCTTGCTGAGTGCTGGATCTGTCCATGTCTCATTAAATCAACACAAATGGCGATATAGTGCTGATGTTTCATTTAATGCTAACAGGCTAAGGATAAGACACTCTGTCTTGTGTTCTTCAAAGGAAAGCTAGCTTTATTATCAAGTCAGACAAAGAGGTCTGGCCGGAGAAGCAGACACACACTTAAAGCCAAGATACTGGAAAAATCTCCGACTCAGAAAGGCGGTAAGGGAAAGTTAAGAGTTGATTCTGATCAGAAAGCGGTTTTTATTTCATTGTCATGGTTGAAGGCAGGATTACAGTCAAGAAAACTGATCCGGCACCAGTTTTTTCAGGAGTTTTATACGAAAAACAAACCTTACAGGTCTCCTCTTTTAGAAGTACGATCAAGCATCAAAAAAAAATCTGGTAGAGCAGCAGGGTGTACATTAAAAAACAATAGAAAGAAAATTACATAGATTTTAGTTATTTTCTGTGAATACATTTTTGGGGGAAACTGGTAGCTTTATTCCATGACTTCTAATGGCTCTTTAATGACTCCTGACTGCAGCTTCCAGGCACGGCAGAGCAGGCAATCTGTAAAGGCCACTCCTGCAGCTTCAGACACACTGAAGGGCAACTTTAGCACCGATGGGCATGCATCTTTTTTTTTACCAAAATAGCATTGCCAAGTCGGGCCAGATTTACAGCTATTAGTGGGGTTCCAGAAAGACATCCATCTACAAGCTCATCAGTAATGCCAGAGGAGTCTGTACATGATGGTAATAAAACCCAGCCGGACTCAGACCTGAAGTATCATTTTCCTGAGCTGTCAAATCCACTTACTATTCGCCACACGCATACACCCACTGGAGGGCAAAGAAAGTGGACAATACATCCTCGTGCACTTACTTATCAAACGTGGGCAAACCCACTATCTGGAGCATCATCCATCAGGGGTAGAACACAAGTGTTAAAATATTTCCCCTGCACCTCCAAACCAGTTATTTTTGTAGATGTCATTTGATTGGCTGTATTGTACAAGAGATTATTACAAGAAAATGCCATACTATCGTTGTATCTATAATCCTGAAGCATCTCATAGGTGAACAGAATTTGTTAAAAAAAACAAATGCGACAATTGAGGCTGATCTTGAGCATCAGGTTCTGTCGAGAGTCACTGGAGACAGCAGCATCAATCTTTGGGCCATAAAGGAGTAAGGCTTGTCATGGAAAGTGAATAAGAAAAGGCATTGGGTTTGGGTTGCACTGTAAGTAGAGAGGGACAAGAGGGCCATGCAAGCGTGGTACAACCACATACAGAACATGGTACAAGCACAGACAGAAAAGGACACCTGTTTCTCGAACACAATGCAGCCCTATATGGGCCTCCTCACTGCCAGTAGTACAAAGAACGCCTCTGTGACAATCTGCTCTCTGATAAAAGCCAAAGAGAGAAATCATTCTGTGGAAGGCCCTACCTGTTTCATTAGAGCACTGCTGTGCATATGCCTCCATCAATCAGCCTTAAAGGCAACGCCGGGCTTTTCCTCCGTCTCAATCGCTCCCACCGCCTAGCTAACCGGTTCCTTTATGCGATGCAAGCGCACACTCCCACTAGCTGGGAAAGTGAGAAAAGCTCATGCTTTCACACGACACTAAATACAAATGTACACCCAGTATACCCCGTCTGACATGTGACACAGTGTGAAAATGCATATAAAACAATTAATATAAGCACACATGATAATTAGCTGATAACATGGTCCAAAGCTTACAGATGCCATGTATTCATTATGTACATTATTCCTGTAAACAGAACCTTTGGGACAAAAGCTAGACAAAAAGGTGAAACCGGTATACACATAAGCTGTTTTATACCACAAGATTTGTTTAGTAAGACATTCGAGTTTCTAGAGTGGCCATGTATAATACTAGAAATTAGGGATGCATTAGGGGGGCCTTCTCATAGCCAATTCCGATAAAGATATCGATAAACGATGATGTCATATTTTTATATTATAATTTTCATGCAATTTGTGCACCAGAAAAATAGAAAATCAAAGATACAATAATAAAACTATTAACCGGCCTGATGCATATACAGTATTTCCAGTTTGACTTGATCTAAATTAGCCCAACTGGGCAGGAACCTATCCAATCTGGCAACACTGGGCGGGAACCCACTAAATCTGGCAACAGTCGTTCACCCTTAGAAAGCGGATGAATGAAAAATATAAGGGTGAGAACCTCCTTCCCTCAGTCAGGGCATTGAGAATGGGTCGTGGATAGATATTCCGGCATAAAAATGACCCAAAACACACAGCCAAGGCAACAAAGGAGTGGCTCAAGCAGAAGGTCCATTAAGGTCCTGGAGTGGCCTAGACAGTCTCCAGACCTTTATCTGTGGACAAAGCTAAAGTTTCAAGGAGCAGGACGAAATCCCTCCTGAGATGTGTGCAAACCTGGTGGCCAACCACAAGAAACATCTGACCTCTCAGGAATTTAACCACCAAGTACCAAGTCTAGTTTTGAAAAGGGGGCAAATACTTATTTCACTCATTAAAATGTGTTTTTTCTAGATGTTTTTTGTTGTTATGTTGTTTCTCACTGTTGGAATAAACCCACAATTAAAATTATAGACTGATCATTTCTTTGTCAGTTGGCAAACGTACAGGATTTGTGTGTCATATACCTAAATGTGTGTGTGAGTGTGAAGTATATTGTTTTCTTTTCAGTACAACACATGCTAAAGAAAAACAATCTGAATTCCACTGACAAAAGCACAGTGCGCAGATAGATGGAATACACTTCTTAAGGGACGCAACTATTTGCCTTATAAAGAAACAAGTGTAGGATGAGAGGATAGAAGGAAGATGGATGACAGGTCGTATCGTATAGGTCTGTGTATAAAACCTTATCACAGGTTGTAAAAGAGCACAAAAGCTAAACGGACACACCACCACTTGCTTTTAACTCTATTGTTCTCCATTGCTTTGTGTGCTATTTTAACAATAACAACAGCCAGAAAAAGTTCATGTCACCAACCTAAATATCAAGTTGCAGCACAGTGAACTCTCTCTCTCTCTCTCTCTCTCTCTCTCCTTGACACACAAACACAGTATATTTACTGACAAACACTGTCTACAGTTACATTTACAGCATTCGCCAGACATCCTTATCCAGAGCAACTTACATTTATCTCTTTTAAGGGGTTAAGGGCCTTGCCTGGGGGCCCGACAGGTGTTAACTTGTTGGTGCTGGGAATCAAACCCAGGTCTTTCTAGTATTAGTCCAAGACCACAACCACTAAGCCACCACTTCCCCACTTACGTTTATTATCTCAGTTATTTTACTTACTGGATATATAAGAGGGATATTAATTTCTTGCTAATAAAGCGTAGAATCACTTTTCGTACAAAGCAGGAAAAAGTCACGCTTTGTGAATGAAAGCAAAATGAATTTTTATTGCATGGTAAGAGTGTAAACAGAAAATCCAGCAGGCTATTATGCAAATGCACTGAGGCGTCACAGACAAAATCAGATAAAGTTCATTAGGAAAGCAATTGCTTATTCTATTCTTTAGTATTTCGATACCATCTTGAATAAGCAGCCGTTATTTATAGTTTTTTTTTTTTTAACTGTCGTTCATGATAACACAACCCTTGCAATGTCAAAGACACCAACTGAACATCCTTTTTCCTTTTCACCAGCACTGTAATCCATTTAACACCGGAATAAAACCTCGAATGGATTAGATAATGAAGCTGACTTTCACCCTGTCCACATAGTTCCACAACAACGGTTATGATTCCAGTGGCCATTATATAAATGGACAGCAAGCACTCTGCCATATTGATCCTCGAGCTCCTTTTTAGTCATCTCATTTTTCATCTTGTTACCCCTTGCCACTCAGCGCGCATGGCAGATTGAGTAAGTGGTATCTCTATCAATCACCTCCCCTTGAGGTGAATGATACCCTAGGGGCAGAAAGAGAGGAGTGGACACTTGTAAGGTGAGTTTAATGAGCCCACATGCACCTATGGGGCCTGCTGGTTTTTCTAGCTGGACTGATTGTCATGTGAAAGTCAGACAACTTGTGCAGCCATGTTGTACAGCAACACTACACCCCATAAACGTGTGACATTCGCAGAACAAGTGTAGACATGCTCAGACATGCCACTCTTGCTTGAGATCAAAATAATATCAAAGCACTGAGACACATTATTAATTAGGGTATTAGGGCATTTATACAAACTGTAGGCAAGTGTTGCAATCGTATTTCACTCAAACCGAACCAGAGTTCATTTGGAAGCAAACCGACACCCATATGACAAGTGTGAACACAACCTAAGTGAACACAACCACAAGAGACCCAAACACAATAAAGTTTATATATATATATTTTTGGGGGGGATTTACCTCTATTTATAGGACATACAGAGATGAAATGGGGTGCTGAAAAGAACCCAAACTGGAATCGAACCTGGGTTGCCGGCGCCTTAACCCACCACACCACGGCGCCGGCCTAATGGAGTTTATATAAACACCACATTGACTATCACACGCTGGCAAATCTTCTCCGACAAAAGAAAGTAAAACAAGTCAAATGAAAAATCCAGACAGTGGAAAGAGTATGAAAAAGAGAGATAGAGAACGAGAGAAAGACAGAGTGGAAGGGAGGGAGAGAGAGAGAGAGAGAGAGAGAGAGCGAGAGAGAGAGAGAGAGAGAGAGAGAGAGAGAGAGAGAGAGAGAGAGAGAGAGAAAGAGTGCGAGAGCAAGAGGTAGAAAGCACGACAGGGAAAGGGGGAGAGAGAGACATAGTGTGAGAGAAAGAGATACAAAGTGCGACAGAGAGAGTGAGAGAGAGACATAGTGTGAGAGAAAGAGATACAAAGTGCGACAGAGAGAGTGAGAGAGAAAAAAAAAACAGAGAGAGAGAGAGAAATAAAAACAAGAGAGACGTGCGAGAGAAAGAGATAGAAAGCGTGACAAAGAGAGCGAGAGAGCAAGGGAGAGAGAGAGAGAGAGAGAGAGAGAGACATAGTGCTAGAGTAAGTGGTAGAAAGCACGACAGAGAGAGAGTGAGAGAGAAAAACTAAAGAGAGAGAGAGAGAGAGAGAGAGAGAGAGAGAGAGATCCAGATGTGTCTGATTTAAGAGCAGCTGACTTTATAAGCTGTAGATTTACGGGAGGCACTTGCAGCAGGTCTGGCCCACACATCTGTCTGAGGTTTGACTAATAGAAAGCATTAAAAAAATAAAAACACTTCTTTATTAAATTCACTGTAATATAAGGAGAGGGTGGAGCTACTGGAAAATAAACATCTGCATTTTAATTAGATAAAAAAGTGGTTATTTTGGCACAGACTCTACAGCAGGGGTCAGAGCGCAGGGTCAGCCATGATACAGCGCCCCTGGAGCAGGAAGGGTTAAGGGTCTTTCTCGAAAACCCATCAGTGGCTGACTGGTGGTGGTGGGGCTGGAACACAGATATTCCTGATCTTCCAATTAACAACTTGGGATCTTAACCATTTGAACCACCACTGCCCATCACTTAGAACTAAAACACATTATTGTTTAAAATAGAAACGCACTAGAACACATTTTACTTAAACACCAGTTTGGGGCAGCATAGGGGCTTAGCAGTTGTCACTGTTGCCTCACAGCAAAAAGGTCCAGGGTTCGATTCCCAGGCAGGGGGTCTTTCTGTGTGGAGTTTGCATGTTCTCCCCGTGCTTGCGTGGGGTTCTCCGGTTTTCTCCAGCAGTCCAAAAACATGTATGTTAGATTAATTGGTGATTCTAAATTGCCCATAGTAGTGAGTGTGTGTGGCCCTGTGATAGACTGGTGACCTGTCCAGGGTGTCCCTCTCCTGCCTTTCGCCCTTTTATAGAAGTTTATTCTTTCAGATAAACTCCAGCTGATCCCTGTGACCCCGAATTAGGGAATAAGCGGTTATAGCAGATGAATGAATAAATGAATGAAAAATCCAGATTATAATAAAATCATAAAAAATTTCAAATTGATTACAAGAAACATATGCAAATGAATCTAAAAATCTGTAAGGTTATTACATTCAGTCTCTCTCTCTCTCTCTCCCTCTGTTATTCTCTCTTACGTTCTCTTTCTCTCTGTGAACCCAAGACCTGTATAATAACAGTAGTGCATCTTAAACCCACCTACACATAGTCAGAAGGACGTTTCACCCAGAACTAAGTCATCACTGCAATCCGAGAAAAAGAAATTATTATCAGACCAAAATCATCCAAAGAAACAAACTTTTTAAAGACCCACCATTTCTTCATTTTCTTCATTTCGTCTTTAACACACTAACTAAACATGGCATCACCATGACACACCCGTTCCCTGGTTACTCATAGGTGATAAATACTGTAATAACCAGAATGAGGTCCTGATGTTAGAGCTCGACGCTTCACCCTTCCATCCCACTGAATCGGCATGTTTTCCTACTGAGAACCTCCACAAACCCAAAGCTCATAAAATCATCTGGTTCCACAACACAGCTTGGAAAAAAAAAGGTTTTTCCCAATTTTAACTGTGTCTCTCATCCCGAGACTGAAATATTTACCCATCATAAGATACCTGCATGGGGGAAAACCAGTAATACTGGAATTTCTGTAATAGAGAGTAAAAATTAACCACAGTGTGCTAAGGAAAATGCCGAGGAATGAAATGATTAAATATATATTTTTTCGTTCACCTTCTTTAACCTCATGGGCCGAGCGTTCCTTTGGCAGGCGTTGTGAGTAAAGATTTAGAGTTTCTTTATCTGAGCAGTAAAACAGATTTCCATTTCTATTCCCTTTCTCACATTTTTCTTCTCCTCTGTGGATCTACTCCGCTGGTTTCTCTACACCTCAAGGCTAGCTGCAACTCGCATACAAATCTAATCGAATCCAATCTAATCAAATTTTATTTGTCGTCTACGGAAAATACATGGTATGACAGGTAGCGAAATGTTTCCGAGCGCCGATAAAAATAAGAATAAACGAATAAAGAAAGAATGAAATGATATAAGTGGAATAGGATGGATGGAAAGTAATATGTATGGTGAAGAGAGCAAATGGACATTATACTAAAAAAAGGTATTTTGATCACATGACTTGATAACTTTTTGATGTTTTTTGCTCATGGTGTCAACGGAGGAAACGGAATAAGCACTCGGGTTCGTAGGTCAGACCAGCATGTTGATGCCAGGATGATGTTCAGGACCAGAAGTTTTCACAACCTTAAAATAAAGTGTAAGTCATAAATCAGGGCTGACTAGAGAAAAAAAACAGGAAGTCCCTCCAAGCTAGCGTTTGGCTAGGAGAGTCGACAAAGATCTACTTATGGCTTTATTTACATGATGAGATAAAAGTCTGATTCGTATTTTAATGCCATATGGTGAGCAGGTGGGTGAAGCGGTAATCCAGACTGAGTGCTTTTCAGGTGGACATGCTTAGAACTGTAATACTTAACATTTTAATTACTGTAGCGCTGCTGAATTTTCTTCTCTCTCTAAGCGGATCGATAAATAATCATGAGAGGTCAGAAGGATTATGAGTTTCTCACACCGAATGGATGGATGGATGGATGGATGGATGGATGGATGGATGGATGGATGGATGGATGGATACATAGATAAATAGAAAGAGAGACAAACAGACAGACAAATAAAAAGGTAGATAAATAAATGGATGAATTTATGGACTGACTGACCGACAGATAGATAGATAGATAGATAGATAGATAGATAGATAGATAGATAGATAGATAGATAAAGGGATGGATGGATGAATAATTGGATGGATATACATAGATAAATAAATATATAGACAAACAGACAGACAGATGAATAGATAGATAAGTAAATATACGGACGAACCGACCGACTGACAGATAGATAACATCGATAGATGAATGAATATAAATGAATGTAGATGAATGGATGGATAAATGAACGGCCGAATGGATGGATAGATACATAGATAAATAGAAAGAAAGACAAACAGACATACAGATAAATAGATAGATAAATAAATGGATGGATGGACAGACGGATAGACGGACGGACGGACGGACAGACAGACAGACAGATAGATGCCCTGAGCAAGTGTGGATAAATATGTAAAAATGTACATTAATATGGCAGTATTTGCATAGAGAAGTTTGTTTAAATTATATTTACAGCATAAAGGGGTAAGTGTAATTATATATCATCAACAAAAAAAAAACAACTGAATCTTTCACTGCATCTGTTCCCGTGTGAAACTGATACAACTGTGACGTAGTTATAGAGCTGAGTGAAATATAGAAAAGGGTTACGTGAAAAAAATCAACAAATAAAGGCAGCCATGAAATAATAAAAGAACTGTGCAACAGGTGAGAATCTAAGACAGAAAGACAGAAAGAAAAACAAAAAGAAAGGAAGAAACAGCCGGAAGCAATAAAAAAAATGACTAAAAAACAAGTCTGGTGTGTGTGTGTGTGTGTGTGTGTGTGTGTTGGAACAGAGACTGTTTGAGAAGTCTTGACATAACATCAAAAAATATTGTTTGATTCTTTCATCAGCTGAATATTTTACAGTATCTAAAAGAAGATAAAAGCTAAAAGCTAAATCAATACGGAAATAATGGTTAACATATACTGACTAGTTTCATACGTGGGGTTTTTATGGCTGGTTTCCTGTTTAATCTAATATGTGAGGGTCATCAATTCAGCATGGAAAAGAGTGAGACATTAATGGGCATGAAATGTGAGTAATAGTTGTGTGAAGGACAAGGGTAGCTTCCAGCATCAAGGTTTTTTTTAAATTTCTCTGTCATTCTTATCAGCGCCCTTTATATCAACACTCGTATAAAACACGGGCAAACACAGATATAGACAAGCCAGTCAGAGCCAGCAAGGTCTTCTCTGCTGCCTAAACACTATCAAATTCTATTTATTTATTCCCAATAGTTTATTCTCTTCATTTCGTAGTGTTTCTTCTGCTGCACTGCTTCCAGTACGTGTATGTGGATATTAGATTTTTTTTGTCCAATCAGATTTCAGTTTCTATGTGCTGCCATGTTAATCTAATCTGCCCAAAGTCTTCAGAATCAGTAGTGCTGCCCATGGAACTTAAACTATATTAGTAGTGGCAGATTGATAATTGGTTAATATTATTAAAGACTGTTTCTTTAACCAATCAGATTTTTAAACCCGCCTCCTGAAGCCTGCTAGCTGGCGTACAATGACATCAGCATTTTTCTGTCCTCTGGTTGGTGGATCAGAGTAAATTCTTACAACCTAGCACAGACTAGCAAAACGAGTCTATACAGTTGAATAAGAATTTTTACGCCCACAAAAGCTGACAGAGGAGGAGAAATAACTTTGTCTCAGACATTTTTCCAGAAAAGTTAGACATGGTAAGGAGAGTTTGGTGAACCCCAAAGATAACTAGCTTGTCTCAGTTCGAGTTTATTCACCACTTCCAGACCAGTGCCGCCGACCGGTAACAATGACGTACTATATATTTTATTTATTTTTTTATGTTTTTATTTTATTTATTTTTTTATGTTTATGATGTACGTGGTACAGTTGTGGTTGTAGTGTAGAGGTTCTTTTATTCTTACTATATCATCTGTGTAAAGCTGCTTGGAGACAATGTCCATTGTTAAAAAAATTAATTGAGTTTTTATATTTATTTGGATTTATTTTCTATTCTGCTAAACCCTATAAAAACCTACCTTAATGACGGCCTCCTTTTAAACCCAAGAGAATTAGAGAGTCACAACGGCTTTGTTTCTAAGTGAACTGTTAGAAATCACATCACATTTCTCCCCAAAATCCTGTAGAATCCAACCACTAACAAGTGACTGTTACCCCCCATTTAACCATTCAACAGAAAACCACAAAGACACAAACCAGAAGGCACCTGTTTCCTAGTAGTAAGTTGCAGTCTAAAGATGGTGGTATAACTTCAAAAAAGGGGCCAATTTTTTTTTATTTTCAAAATTAGATGTACCCAATAACCTGCCATTTGGGTACATTAAGTATGTTATGTATTTTGCTACACGGACTATAAAATAAAACAAACTTTGAATTGTTTATTGCATTTACAGAGCAACTTACATTTATTTCTTTTATACAACTGAGCAATTGGGGGTTAAAAGTCTTGCTCAAGGGCCCAACAGTTGGAACTATATGTTGCTGGGAATCAAACCCCGATCTTCCAATTAGCAATCCAACACCTTAACCATTGGGCTACAAAATCCCCGCTAGCTATTTTTATGCAACCCATGAAAAAGATTTTTTTTCTTTAAATCGTAAAAAATAGCCTAGGTCAGGGGTGGGTCAATCTCGGTCCTGGAGGGTCGGTGTCCTGCAGAGTTTAGCTCCAACTTGCCTCAACACACCTACCTGTACGTTTCAAGTTTACCTAGAAAGATCTTGATTGGTTGGTTCAGGTGTGTTTGATTAAGGTTGGAGAAAAACTCTGTAGGACACCGACCCTCCAGGACCGGGATTGCCCACCCCTTGGCCTAGGTGTTAGAAATGCAGTGCTGTACTCTGAATGTCTGTACTCTGAATGTCTGTACTGTTATTATTTTAAAAGAAGAACGCAGATTGATAGTTGTCATACAAGCAGATGAAAATGTGTTCAGTAAGAGTTACAGCCAAGTTGGAGCTCAGGGGTTGGAGCTACAGAGCAATAACCACACCGCCAAATTACACAGCCTCATTTAGCCTCAGCCTCTCATCTGAAGCACAAATCCACAAGGTTTTTTTTTTTCTTCCTCTTGTCTGGAATTTCACAGTGGCCAAGGGCTCGACAGGAAAGAACTGTTACTGCCACTCCCCTTTTTAAAGGTGTCATACTCATAACACTCGAGGCATCTTAACCTTGACCCCTCGACTCTCTGGCAGTAAAGAATAGAGGTGCTGAAATGCAGTCAAGCTATTTGTTTAACAGGTTCGACCACCAAGTCGCTCGGCTTTTACAATTCTCTTCATATCTCATGACGCCAACAGAGCTGCCACTCATCTGCAAGCACACACTTACTTTTACAACCTAACCACGGTGCTCAGCATGAAGGATGTGACCCTGTCACATTTTGAGGCGCCGAGGGCACTTTTACAGCAGGGGGGTCATGCAAAGGATTCACAGATACAATACATTCTCTTGTCTCGAGCCTCAGTGGAGGCATGCTAGCTGCTAAATACAGCTTCTAACAGTCTTTGTACAGGAAGCCAGAAGCACAATGAGCTTTTTCTACCCACAATTAGCTACGTCCAAGAGTTGAATACTAATAAGAGACAAAATACAGACATGTGGGTCTGATAGAGGCATTACAGCATGATCTGTCCTTTATTTAATGTAAAACAATGACCAGGAAAAGACTTAACTCAAACACAGAGTGCGGCAAAAGTTAAGGATATTTTGGAGGGTTTGTCTTGTCTTTGCATTGTTGGGTGTCCTTTTGCAGATACAACGAGCGGACCATGCAGCTGGCACTACAACTCGACCCTGACCTCGACCCTGGTTCGAACATCATTTCCCAAACTTGGTGACAACTAGATAGACTGAAAAAGACAGGATGACTTGGATTCTCTTAGAGCCCTGTCCAATTAAAGTTATTTAATGCATTTGATTGATGTTCTAGAATCCACTGGCTTGCATCTCTTCTACACAATTAATATTACTGTGATAAAGTGGTAGGTGCTAGCTCAGTGGTTAAGGTGTTGGATTGCTATCTAGAAGATTTGGCTTCGATTCCCAGCACCACCAAGTTGCCACCACTGGGCCCCTATGCAAGGCCCTCAACCGCTTATTGCTCAGTTGCATAAAAGAGATAATTGTAAGACGCTTTGGATAGGACGTCTGCCAAATGCAACCACCATTAAGCCAAAAAAGGAGGTATAAAAAAGTATAAAATACATCTAAAAAATAGTCTTAAGGTGATTGTATTGCAATCGAGAACTGGGCAACTGAACAAAGGGCAAAAGGAAATGAAGAGGAAACTGGGGTGTTTAATTGCTTTTTTCTTCATCGCCAGGGTAGGAAAGCTTTAATATTTGCCTATGCAGTGTCAATAAACTTGGAGCTGAGTGTTGTCTGCTTTCTGGTTATTTATTAGCATTTGCTATCCTTCGCACTCGGCTGCACAGTTTTGCTTGACTCAATTAACTCGCTGCAAATAACAAAAAATAATTGAAAGCAAATGGACAATTACCAGAAAGAAAACGGATGACAGAGCGACTGAACGAAAGAAAAAAAAAAAAAACATAAAAGAACTGAATGTGTTTATATAATCTGAAAAAAAAAACCCACTGAGAGCATAAAAATCGCTTGTGACTAATTCAGAATGATCCGAATAAACAGCACAGCATGTGTTCGGTCTGTGTCTTTTTATTCTGAACATGTTTTCCAAAAACAGTGGAACAAAAACCTACAAATTCATGTAGAAATATGCAACAACATGGGTACAATTTATGCATTTAGGCATAATCAGTGTGTAAAACTACAATCCTGAAAAGTTTGCTTAATCATTCGAGGTGTTATCGCAATCTACACAATCACAACCACCGCAGAAACTTGTCATGATTTACTTTCACAGCTTCCATTTTAGGAATAATGTCCGAGCTGATTGGTTCCGGGAGAGGGAGAGAGAGAGAGAGAGAGAGAGAGAGAGAGAGAGAGAGAGTGATGCCCTTGTCATGATTATTCTAATAGATGGTGCATATTTAATATCAAACAATTAGTGTGTATAGGGGCGGCACGGTGGCTCAGGGAAAGGCACTGTTGCCTCACAGAAAGAAGGTTCTGCCTTCAATGGCGTTTGCATGTTCTCCCGGTGCCTCAGTCCTCCCACAGTCCAAAAACATGTATGTTAGGTTGATTAGTGATTCTAAATTGTCCATAGAAGTAAGTGCGAGTGTGTGTACCCAGGGGGTACCCCTCCTGCCTTTCGCCCCTTTAGAGACGACTGGGATAGACTCCAGGGACAGCTGGGATTTGTGACCCTGAATTAGGGAATAAGCGGGTATAGAAGATGATTAATAAATGAATAGTGTGTATAGTTCTTTTCAGTCTCAACAGAGAGAAAGAAATATGTTCTAGTGCTGGAGATGCCAAACCCTTGTTTGAATATTAGGGCTGTAAATTCCAGTCTCGTTTCAGCAAATGAGTCTAAAATGGCCATGTTGGCATTTGGTTATGCGTGAGATAATCAGCATCAATGAGAAAGGGCATTTCTGCTCCCCTAATTAACTTCACTACTGACTAATGACTGCATGGTAATGCATTGGAGCTGGTGTTAATTTAATATTACTATTATTGCGTGTATCTACTGTATATACTATATATACAAGCATGTAAAAAAAATTAGGACACCCTTTAAAAGCCTGTGTGTTTATTAGCGTATTTGAACATCTGGATATTTAACATTAATTTAAAGTAATACTGAGAGATTCACGTAATATAACTAAAAAAATACAACTGAAGAAAAGACTCTCTGTAAGATTTACTTTAGATTAGGACACCCCACCATTTATTCCCACTTAAAATGGCTAAAATCACACACAGTTGTATCACATCAGGTTAGACGTTTTAGGAGAAGGTCAGGGAAGACAGATTGAGGTGGTTTGGACATGTACAGAGGAGGGATAGTGAATATATCGGTAGGAGGATGTTAGAGATGAAGCTACCAGGCAGAAGGTAAAGAGGAAGACCAAAGAGGAGGTATAGGGATGCGATAAACGAGGACATGAAGTTAGTGTGTGTGAGTGAAGAGGATGTAGAGAATAGGGTTAAATCTAATTTAACAGGTAAAAAAATTTTTTTTTTCAATGAGATTTTGGTTTTTTAATCTGCCTTTTTGTTGTTCATTTTTGTAGCATCTCCTCATAAGTATTACCGAAACCCAAACTCGACATCCATCCCTTAAAACGCAAGATAGGTCAGCCTCAAGACTTCTCTTTGTTCTGGCACCAAGATGGTGGAATGAACTTTTCAATAATGTCAGAACATCCGAGTCACTGACTGTCTTCAAGAGGCGATTAAAAACCAAACTCTTTTTCAAATACCTGCACTTGACATTTAAAAATTAGGAAGAAAATAAAGAAAGAAAATCTCTATGCTACTTTTTTCAACAGTTTTTGTGGGTTGTTACATTTTGATTTGTGATCTAATGAATCGGTATTGATCTGTTCAGTGATGTGACTCAAAGCACTTTTGTACGTCGCTCTGGATAAAAGCATCTGCTAAATGCTGTAAATGGAAATGTAAGTATGAGCATTAGCATTGACATTAGCAGTGGCGGAATAAATAGGAGAGGAGATTTTGGTACCCAAGCACCACCAATTTGCCACTGCTTGGCCCTTAAAACACTCATGCTCATCATGACTAATCCATAAAGAAAAAAAAAATACTGTACTATAATGTATATCTGACAAATTAAGGCTTCTTCTATTGTGGGTGGTGGTAACTAAAAGATTTAAGGACTGCTGATCAGCTCCTATAAGATAATTACAGCACTACCAAGCTAAAAATTACATTTACAGCATTTGGCAGACGTCCTTACATTTATCTCTTTTATACAACTAGGAAATTAGGGGTTAAGCAGTGGTGGCAGCTTGGTGGTGCTGGGAATCGAGCCCAGATCCTTCAATTAGCAGTCCAACACCTTAACCACTGTGCTACCACTTCCTCCTTAAAAAAAAATTAGTTGGTTGTACCCTAGATAAGGAGGGTCTGCTAACTGCCAAATAGGTGAAAGATTACAGTATTAGTTGATCGTTCCTGCTAGACGAAGAGGGACATGACCGCTAGTTAGCAAGATACTTACAGGTTATTTTCAGCATGGTGCATAACCTGGTGTTGAAATTCGAAAACTATTTATTTATGATTTCCTGATTGGCAGCTGGATTCAAGGTTCTGACCTTTGGAGAGGACTGACATGAGCCACGTTACACACATGAATTGATGCGAAGAATCCAAGAGATATCAGCACCGTGTCATGGGCTTTAATGCAGATTTTCGTGCACAGCCTGCTGAAAGGAGAGTTTAAGGAACAAACATGGCGATATTGCAGTGAGAGATTTTTTGACCATAAATATTAAACCCAATCGAATAATTTAATAATATACTGTAGCTCCTTTGATCCATATTTTAATGGTACATTTCCAAGAAAATGGCCTTAACGTATCCCATTAAATCTAAAATATATTACATTCCATAAATGTAAAATGTTATTCACTATCTAACAGCTGTTTTCAGAATCATATTGTCTGACTTCTTTTGTTCTGGTAGTCGGGTAGAACCAGAAAAGAGCTAGGTGCTTCCAGCTGTCAGTCACTGAAGATAACCTTCTGAGTCTGATATCAGCCCAATGGGGGTTTAATTATCTTTCTTTTGTTATTCACACAACGGATCTGCTTTATCCTCTTAAAACAAGATTCCACTAAGAGCTCAAATTCTACCACCCCCTCCCCCTTCCTTAAACAGATGACTGACCACTTTGAAGCCCTTTTTTGGCTGCCAGCTCACAGAGTGTCTTTTGGCAACACTTGGAGCTCCTGATGGAACCTTGGATGCTGGGGTGGGTTTCCTGGAGGCTGGACGGCAGGGTAACTCACAGGGAGGCAAAGACAATGGGAAGCCTTTGAAATGTAGTGTGACTGGAGGAAGAGAGTAGACATAGTGAGCTGGAAACTCTTTAGGGAATTAAACTGCTTAAACATTTAATGCTAAAGGGACATCCTGTCATTCTACTGTCTCTTTTTTAATTCTTTCTATAGTCTGGGTTCTATCTATCCTTACTAATGTAATATATCCATTTAGCCAATGGAAAGTGCTGAATATTTTCGCTCTTCCTGCTTTTTTTTTGTTTTTTTGTCCGTTTGCAGTGTTACCGTAGCGGTTCAGCTAGAATCTGAATCGTAGGGACTTCCTACTAAGTTGTGATTCAAAGCTGGAGAAAAGCAATTGTAATTTTTCTAATGACTAAAAGCTAAAAATAAAAATAAGAACAAAAATTTGAAATATTAGAAAATTCGATGCTATAATTGGAGCTGGAATGCATTTTTAAAACATATGTTTATAGTTGGTGTTGATGGAGTTAAGAGGGAACCAGGAAGAAATATATTAACCAATTGGTGCTCTTTTTAGTTTAAAAGAGTTTCTAAACATCATACCGACCCACCAGATTATAAATCCATCCATCCATCAATGTTCTATACCTGCTTAATCCCTAATTCGGGGTCACAGGGATCTGCTGGAGTCTATCCCAGCCGCCCAGTTGAAAGGGTAAAAGACAGCAGAGGTACACCCTGAACAGGTCACCAGTCCATCACAGGACCATACACACACTCACTCATATGGGCAATTTAGAATCATCAATCAACCTAACATACATGTTTTCAGACTGTGGGAGGTAACCGGAGAACCCGGAGAACCCTAACTCCACACAGACCCCTGCCCGGGAATCAAACCCAGACCTTCTTGATGAGAGGTAACCGTGCTAACCACTAAGCCACCGTGCTGCCATAGATTCTAAATCATTAGGTACATTTTTCTACACCCCATTCCGTGAGCTCTGCAGATCTCTTAATGTTTGACCGATACTACAGTCCTCCGGTGATCATAGAATCACAGTGCGCTTGTAGGGGATGTACTTTTTTTCTCCCCACCATCTTATTACTGTTTCAGTGAACCAATGAATTATCACAGTGACAGTTTCATTGGTGGGGCAGCAGGAAGCAGAGACTTTTCATCAACGCAGGTCAAACTCTTAAAACCAAGCTAGAGACCAGTAGTCCTCCACGCTCTTGCAGCACACCGACCATTTTATATGCTAAACCTTGACTTTCCATCCACAAACCTTCTAACATAATGAGCTCTGAAAGGGAGCCGCCGCCGCGGCCCTTTAGGCAGACAAACATTTTACAACTAGCTTCTGCGTGATTGCATTTATTTTTTTATGACCTGTGGGATATGTTAGGAGCTAAAGCTTCTATTGACTGCTTGGCCTAATCTCTGTGACCGAATTGTATAGGTATTAAAGTGATATGCCATTATTTTAAAAGTGCCCTGTTTACACAAGGGGTCCAACCTTTTTGTCAGAAAGCTCTAGTACCAGCGTTTTCTTCTCCGGAGGGCATCCGATTAGCCAAAGAGCTTTTTTTCCCCATCAACCCACGGCAAGAGTGAATCTATTCCTGAATATGAGATGAAGCCAAAATAATAAAACTAGAGCTGCTTCATGCTAGCCATCGTGAGGGAGTTTTACAAGTGTTGACTGGACTGTGAACCCTTGCTGAAGAATTTAGATAAGGAATAAAACAAAAAAGCAGCCCAGGGAATTATTAGGGGAGGGAAAGCAAAAGCTAAGCATTTTACAGACTTTTTTTTTTCGTCTCCACCATTAAAGTTTCCACTGTATTTAACTGCGTTTATGTGACAATTTCCAAGATTTTATCTGTACAATTAACTAAGGACATGTGATTTCCATTTCCAATAATCACAAGGCCAGGTTGTAGAAAAAAAGAGCATTTATTGAGCATGCAGCAACATTAGCAGCACTCAAGCTGCTCTTTCAAGTCCATAATAGAGCCTCCATGCTTGTACTGGCAGCCAAAGTTAGTATGTCTATTCTCCGCAGCCAGCTATTTGCACATCATTGTGGGTCATTGATTGCATCATTTTTACTGACTGCATCGTGCACTGCTTTCAAAGAAATATCGAAAAGAACCACAGGCCATTTAACAGAGCTCCATTTAAACATGTGCTGAGATAAAACAGTTGTGGTGCATTTTGGGATAAATACAGACATTTAATTGATAGCAAAATAAAGAATTTCATTATCATCAGTGCTTGTCAATAAGTAAAAATTCCATCACTCGACCCTACTACCTATAGCCGAGCCCTATAATTCATCTGTAAAGCCTGGATGACAGTCGAAATCTCTGGCTCAGCCCAGAATGTAATACTTCCTTCCTTTCTTCACAATGATAGATTGCCCTTAACATGAACACGCCCAGATTCCAGTTTAGCGTTTCACATGGATGCACAATAAAATGCACTGAACTGGTCAGAAGGGGATCATACACATTTTTTACCCGTTTGTTTTGGCTCATTTTGTGCTTATCACCACCTTGTGATTAACGATAGAATGGTTTTGGGTGAAGATACAAAAATAGGAAATTAAAAGATTCTGGATCCTTGTTGTTTGATTCCTCGGTTTACTCCAGGTTCTCCGGTTTCCTCCCACAGTCCAAAAACATGTACGTTAGATTGACTGGTGATTCTAAACTGCCCATAGGAGTGAGTGTAAGTGTGTGCGTTTGCGACCCTGTGATGGACTGGCGACCTGTTTAGGGTGTCCCCCTCCTGCCTTTTGCCCTTTCAGAGACGGCTGGGATAGACTCCAGCAGATCCCTGTGACCCCGAATTAGGGAATAAGCGGGTATAGAAGATAAATGAAATGAATAAATGAATTAATAGATTCTTGTTAAAAAAATATGTTTTAGTTGTTTATTAGGCCTATCTGTATTGTTATCAGTTATTGGAATCTAGATAAACGGGAACCACATTTAGTTTTGTTTTCCTAAGCCAGTGTATGAGATCTTCAGCACTGTTTCTTTGGTATGTTGCTATCAAAAAAAAACAAACTTTCCTTTCTTCTAAAGAATTCCATAAACTCTGTATCACACCTGGAAACACAAATACTTATCAGTCCAGGTGGATTAACGGTTGTCAACGAAAAGGTCTTCGTCAAACCTTAGTACAGAATGTTTTAGAAGAATTTCACTAGAGCAATTCTAAGCCAGTCCCAGGTTAAAATGGCTAATGCTATAGCCTAAGGTAGCAGTAACATGATCTGCAGCTCGGTTTTCAAGCATTTCTACTTAATACTTACTGTATAAATCTTAATACCCAATTAATCAGATTCAAGAATCTGTGTTTTAGCTTGTTTGTGAAATGTAAAAGCGAATGTATTTTTTTTAGATTCATAAAAACCTGCATTCTTTCCTTTAATAACCTGCCAAATTTACAGACGTCTTTATGCAGAGTGACTGATTTATACAACTGAGCAATTGAGGGTTCAGGGCCTTGCTCAGGGGCCCAGCAGTGGCCACTTGGTAGGGGAAAAGGTAGCACAGTGGTTAAGGCGTTGGATTGCTAATTAGAAGATCGGGGTTCGTTCCCAGCACTATTAAGTTGCCACTGCTGGGCTTCTGAGCAAAACTCTTAACCCCTAATTGCTTAGTTGTATAAATGAATTAAATGTAAGTCGATCTGGATGAGGGCGTCTGCCAAATGCTAACTTGGTGGTGATGGGACTCAAACCCACAATCTTACAGTTGGCAGTTCAACACTTTAACCTCTGAGATCCAACCTCCATCGAATCCTACTTTGTAAAAGACCTTAGGGTGGATTGGGACAGGGGACAGGGCCATAGTTGGGAGTACATTTTAGTGGAATAACTTATTTTAACATTTCTGTTAGCAAGTATTTAAATATTTTTTACTTTTTAGCCCCAAACGTGTGTTTCGGTGCCTGCAATCGTTTCTCTTAAACAAAATTTTTTTTTTGATAAAACTGACTGTACATCCTGTGAGCTTTCATGCTTTGACGGATGGCAGCGGGGTCACCCTACAAAACCCACCCACTGGCACAGACATGCTTTTTCGTTGAAATAAAGCTCATCAGACAAACAGAGTTTGCATTGATTTGCAGTAACTAGTCCCTCCTTCGGAGCATGTGAACCCAAACCATACTAGCAGCATAACAGTAACATAGCCACCCATTTTAGTGTAAGTTGCCTTAAGTTGGGATGTTTGACACCGTGTTCGATGTTCCATGCAAAAAGCAAAATTAATGACATCATTATCCTCCCAGGTTATCTTTAATTGGGATGATATGACTACCATGCCACTTATATAAATGACTTTGCTACTAAACATCTCCATGCATTAGCCTGACTTTTCTCCGACCCCATGACACATAGTGATTATGACTCATATCTATAGCGGCCTACCATTAATTTGTACTGTCTACCTTTTACAATTCACTTCACATGAGGTCATACATAAAGGGAGGGCGAGAGAGGGAGATAAAGAGACAATTTGTCAGGGCAGATGACAGAAATAAAACTCAGTGCTTCATTAGGTTAAAAGCTCTGTCATGGCCCTGCTACATGGCTGTCCTCCCAGAAGGAACCACTACCACAGAAAACTTAAAAAAGTACCATAGAAGGAAGTGGTAGCGCACTGGTTAAGGTGTTGGACTGTTACCTGGGAGGTTGTCGATTAGAGTCTTATTTGCATCAACCATTTGCCACTGTTGGGCCCCTAAGCGAGGCCCTTAACCTTAGTTAAGTCGCTCTGGATAAGGGTGTCTCCCAAATGCTGCAGTGTTCAATGTATAATTATAATTATAATGTCTGAATCAGACACGCTAATTTTACATTATTTAATTTAAAAGAAATAAAAAATGAAATTGAAAGGAGATGAAATATAATGAATATGAAATGGGCGGAAAGCTTTAATGAGATTCATTTACATATTCAAGACATTAACTGTAAGCCTACAAACCTGTCAATCATGGTAGATTCAGGAGTCAATTGCCTCCAATTTGCCAAATCAGGACAGGAAAGTTTTCTCTACTATCCATCCATCCATCCATCCATCCATCCATTTTCTATACCCGCTTATTCCTAATCAGGATCACAGGAATATGCTGGAGTCTATCTCAGCTGTCATTGGGTGAAAGGCAGGGGTCACACTGGACAGGTCACCAGTCCATCACAGGGTCAAATACAGACTAACAACCACACACACACACACACACACACTTTTCTATGGGCAATTTAGAATCACCAGTCAATCTAACATACATGTTTTTGGACTTTGGGAGGAAACTGGAGGTACCCGGACTAAACCCACAAAAGCACGGGGAGAACATGCAAACTCCACTCCAGGGGGTTACGAACCTAAGACCTTCTTGTTGTGAGTAGTTTGCATAAGTATTGGCAGGTCTAATAAAATGCATTAAGAGTGTTTTAACCAAAAAAAAAAAAGGTCATCACAGGGCCTAAGACACGATTAGTATGTTTATCACGACATATTTTTGTTTAGCCAGACTGTAGCAATTTTCCTCTTAACAGTCTCATCAGAACAGCGAGTTGCAGCGAGGCCGTTAATCTTCCTGTCCCACAAAGGCAAAGAAAAACCTACAGCCTTATGCTAAACACAGGCTGGGTTTTAAAGTGTAATTAGGGAGTAACAATCACTCTAAGTGTGTGTGGCCATTTCCATCTCCACTATTGCTCAGCTTAAAGACCGAGGAGCTGTCCGGTGGGTGTGTGCTTGCGTAGTGTAATTGCTTAATTTCTATTGATTATAAAATCAATAAAAGACTGCAGAGTACGTTTTCTGAGTGAGTTACAATCATTTCAGCCTTTGGAATACTACGCCAGTGTTTCTGGGGTGAACAATCACTATTTATCAGCTATTCGGTCTCAGTCTAAATAAATATGGCCACACACAAACACAAATTCTGACCTCAGGGGTTAGTCGAAGGATTGGCGCAGGAGGCAGCCCAGAATAGCAGCACACGGTCTTTCCGCCATTTCTTTCCAGGGAAGTGTGAGCGTGTGTGTGTGTGTGGGGGGGGGGGGCAGCAGCCTTGTGACTTGTAATAGAGCAGTGACAAACATAAGTATGAGATGCAGTTTGCTCAACTACGGCACAGGAGAAAACCTAATGAAAAGCCACTGCTTAAAGGACAAGAAAATAAAAGGTGAAACCTCTCGAAAGGCAGACAGAAAAGAAAACGAGGGATGATATTAAAAAGCAGTCTCTGGAAAATTACCCCGCGTGTTATACAAACCAGGGCAAACATTTCTGAATATTACACAAAGAAGGACAAAGATCTTTCATTATGGCAGTCAACTGATTCCAAATCGTGCCAAAATGTAATGGACAAGAGATATGAGCACACCCAACCAGCACCCCCCACCCCCCGGCCTTGCCAAAAAACTAATATATCCCTCTTTCATAGATAATTACTCACAGCAGGAAAAAAGTGCATTTCTTTAATGATGAGCCTTTGGAACACACTAAAGGACATGGACAGCAGGAGATGGGCATGGCTCCATGTCTCCAACCAGATGGTGTGTAATATAGGGTCACAAATCAAAAGCTGCCATCAAACTTTAAACAATAAACTAATAAACAAAACAGAGACAGGAGTTCGATCAGTTGCCTCGATTTCATAGACACTTACAAATAAGAGTGCGAAAACGAAACAGGGGCGACCCTATGCATAACATTAGGTGAAATCAGGTATAGGCTGGGGTGGGCTAAGCCCATCAAAATGTCTGTCCTGCCCACCCAATCAAAATAATGTTAAAAACAGCAGTATACAAATATGTTTTTATTTTTTTTGTATGGTTTGTGATTTGATAAAAGCAGTGAGAGGCGGGCTCTGTGTTGAAAAGTTTAGAAGGAGGGGTTTAGAAAGCGTCGACTAATCACAATGCAAACACAAACAGTTTCCCAATTTTGATTGGCTGTAAGTAACATTGCGGTCTACAAGCTATCTATCTATCTATCTATCTATCTATCTGTCTATCTGTCTATCTGTCTGTCTATCTATCTATCTATCTATCTATCTATCTATCTATCTATCTATCTATCTATCTATCTATCTATCTATCTATCTATCTATCTATCTATCTATCTATCTATCTATCTGTCTGTCTGTCTGTCTGTCTATCTATCTGTTTATCTATCTATCTATCTATCTATCTATCTATCTATCCATCCATCCATCCATCCATCCCTCCATCCATCCATTTTTTTATGACATATAGAACATAACATACCAAATATAGAATTTTTGACAAATTTAAACATATTTGTGCTTATATTGAATTAATGTAAAATGTCCTCTTAATCTAGCCCAACAAGAATATTAGTAAAATAATATCTTCGCTATCCCATAATTTAAAGTATTTACCACCCCAACAAATTGCCTATCTGGGATATCTGTCTGCCCACCCTTCTATGGTTGGAAAAAACTGGGCCTGCTTAAAATATATTTTTTATGTTAAACTCCACCCATATTCATTCTACATTTTGGAGAAGTCTTTGTGTTCTATCTGTTTGATAAGCTCAGCTCTTTAGCAGAATCCTTCAAGAGAATTCAGTGTAAAATGAGAAACATCTTATCTCGAATCGCACTGAGCTGCAGCCTCTGGCGGGATGATACAGAATCTGTGGTTAACCAAGAAAATCGCTGGGAAAACAATGAGCTGATGCAAGCACATCCCTCTGGTTTTGCACAGGATCTCTTTATTCATAAAAAAAAACTTGTATTGTAGACGTTCACAGCTGTTTAAAAGCCAGGTCCCTAAAGGCATGTTACCAAAAATATTTTTTTAAAAATCAGAGACAAACAGAAAATAATGTCAATAACTATGCATGTTATATTGCAGCGAACACCTAAAATGTGTGTTTTCTTTGTGATGTGTGTCCCTTTTTTTGTTCTTTTCCTTATATCAGCATTTCTTATTCAGTCCTGTGACTTGGCTATTTTTTCCCCCATTCCATTCATCTCTATGGCAACTGATTTTGTGATACAGTCAATGGTTGAAACGAGGAAAAAAAACTGCACATCCTTCAAAGGTAACTCTCGTTTTTTTTTTCTTACATTTTGGAAACCCTGAAAAGCACCAGTGATAAAGATTGGAGTGACTCTGTGGGATCAGCTCCGTCCTACAGCATGACTGGTATCACTGGGTGCAGATTAAACAAAGCACAAAGTTTATCCTGGTCTGCTTCGTTAAAGTCTCTTACTCTTATACCACCAGCATCACAGGGTCTTTAATTAAAGTAGAAAAGCAGCAGCCATCTTGTTTTACTGTAAACACACACACACTCTGTGTGATTTTGTTCCCATAATCTTTACATATTGTACACATTTTAGAGTATTTCTAAGGCCACACAGCAAACTCACTCCCCTCGTTTTCACTTTTGTCACGCTGTAGAAGCTGAATTGATTGAACATTCAGAGAAGCAGGTAGAATGTTTAATAAACGACTTACGGCACTTAAAACACCTTATTCGCCTCTTTGATTCTTTCATTATTTCTTGTATTTTATGTCTTATAGAAAAAAATAAATCCAATACATGGAGTTTGCATGTTCTTTCCGTGTTTGCGTTGGTTTACTCCGGGTTCTCCGGTTTCCTCCTACAGTCCAAAAACATCCATGTTAGATTGATTGGTGATTCGATCTATCTACCCATCTCTATATATACACACTTAGATAGATAGATAGATAGATAGATAGATAGATAGATAGATAGATAGATAGATAGATAGATAGATAGATAGATAGATAGACAGATAGACCGACAGACAGACAGACAGATAGATAGATAGATAGATAGATAGATAGATAGATAGATAGATAGACAGACAGATAGATAGATAGATAGATAGATAGATAGATAGATAGATAGATAGATAGATAGATAGATAGATAGATAGATAGATAGATAGATAGACCAACAGATACCTAAATAAGAAAGAAAGGCAAAAAAAGGAAAATAAGGAAATGAAATAAAATGTAATTTAAAAAATTTAATTAACAAATATATACCCAGTAACATTGAATGAGAAGTATGGGAATTGTGCTATTAACAGTAAGTGACTGTGGTGGGGTAAATTAAGGGGGGGGGGGGGGGTGTCATTGTTCAGTAGGCTGACTGCAGTGGGGAAGAAACTGTTCTTTACATTTACATCATCAGCAGACATCCTTATCCAGAGAGACTTACATTTCATTTATACAACTGAGCAATTAGGGGTTAAGGGCCTTGATCAGCAGCTGAGCAGTGGTGAAGCTGGGAATCGAACCCACAATCTTCAGTTTAGCAGTCCAGCACCTTAACCATGAGCCACCACCTTCCCCCTGTTCTGGTAGCGCAAGGTCCTTTAGATTTCCACGTATGCATTTAAGCATTTGGTAGATTCTTTTATTAATAAGAATGTATTTTTCAAACTATATACAACTCAACAACAAAGACGAGCTCTTTAAAAACAGAATAAAGAAAATATAAAAAATGTATGCAACTTTCATCTGATTATTCAAATAAAAATTAAAAAAAAGAAAAAAAGAAAAAGAAAGAAAATCGCATTTATTGTTGCACCGTAGTTCATGACATTCACTGTAACACTTCTATACAGTACTGTGTGAAAATATAAATTGGTGGTTGGTGGTTAGCCTACATCACGGTATATCACTTTATTGCACTTTAAGAGTATTAAAATTGCACTTTCTTTTATTATGTACTGTAAAACTTTTGTTTTTATTATATATTGTAGTGTCGCAGTCGTATTTTTATAGTTTTATTTTTTATAAAAACATCTTATTGTATCTACTAAAATAATGTACTTTTTCCATGTCCAAAAATTGCAGTAATGTTTTGTAAGTAAAGTTTAGCAGACGTTATGGAATAAAAAGCTGTTTCAGCTCACTACTTGTTAAAAGTTATCAGCAAACACCGTGTGGTTCCAACAGCTGTGTATCGTGTTTTGTCGTCGCTGTAGTTTTCTCCATGTGGCTGAAACCAGTTCAAGCTAATTACACCACCAAAACCTAGCGCAAAATATAAAACTTCTAAAAACTCAAAAAAATTGCCGAGTCAGTGTAACTAAATCCATAGGAATTGGTATCATGTAGAAAAATGGAAGGCCTGCGTATCCCACAGTGGCAACACAAAGTACAGAAGCAGCACGTTTCTCATTGGTTTCTGCTTACTGTCGCGGCGACGGGAGAATCTTTCACAAGGCGGCGCCTAGTGTTTGGTTAGAAGCTTCAGCATTGCGTGCCAAGAAGCATCAAGGGAAAACTCGACAAGCGAAATCTCGGCACCGTGCGATCACGCTAACCCTCTCTTTCCCTGGACGATGGCCACTTATCAGCAAGCCGTGGCCCGCCGCCATCCCCCAAAAGTCAGCCATCACTGGACTGTAAACTCAAGCAACCGTGAGAGAAGGTCTGGTGAGGACCATGAAATGTGGCATAAAATTTAGGAAAGGGAAAGATGAAAAAAATCTGCAGACCTTAAAAGGTTTTTGGGTTTTTAACAGTATTTTGACAAAAAAAAAACAACTTCATCAACTTAATCAACTTAATATAATGATATGATTAATATAATGAGATGATTTTTACTAATATATTTCAGATTTACTATATATTTTAGACAGAATATTGTCGGACAGTTAGTAATAAAAAATGAGAATAGTGATACTATTTGTTAGATTTATACATGCACATTTTGTTTTGTAGTAAATTTTACTAAATAAATTTGGTAAATAATAATAAGTAATAATAAATTAACTTAGTAATAATTTAGTATGTAATAGGTTAACTAACATTAAATAGTGTAAGTAAAAATCAACACTCTAGATTAATTATATTATATTATTAATTATTTATTTACATTACATAACATTATATTACATTATATGATATTATATTATATTATATTATTAGTATTATGATATTTTATTACATTATCCATTATATTATATTTAACATTACTATTATATTATATTATATTATTATATTATATTACATTATATTATATTACACTATATTACATTAAATTATATTATTATTATATTATAAGCAAATTATTAATTTATATCAAGCTTCAAAAAATAAATATGATAAGTATTAAAATTCAAAACCCTTCCTGTCTGTAGTTTGTAAATAAATAAGCTCTTGTGGAAGCACTGGGAGGAAGATTTCTTCAATTACCATCTCAGCAAGAGCAGAAGAAATAATCCATAACTACTCAAGGCGGTTTAATTTGCAGCACAGTACACCGGACTGAAGATAGTCGAGTATACAGACAGTCTCGCCATGCGGGTCTCAGATTTAAGCTCGTCATCTAAATTAGACTTTTGAGCTCTAACCAGCTTTCATATACTTGCTAATGTGGTGGATATTCAGATGGATAATTAATATTTAACACCAGTCAAATATTATAACCTTTAATACGATGACGGGTATAAATGTACACAATATAACGCAAAAACAAGCAATAAAATTATTTTTAAAATCTAAAACAACAGAAAATGTATTAGAATTATTATTGACCAAAGCGTGTGCTGTGTCTAACGCGTAGCAGGAGTCACTTAGTGTTTTAAAGTGAATTGACTGACTCATGAATGCGCTTCGAGTATAAGAGTACACTTGTAAATCTTTTTTATACCCGGCCTGGACGAGAAGAAGGCTAATGCGTCCATCAAACGGCTTTATTACTATATAGGAAAGATTCAACATACCATAAAAGCATCATTAAAAAGTCTGTTTGCGTATAGTGCTTTTTCTGGACAAACTCTTAATTGCAAACTCAGGCTCTTGGTACCTTTATGTTTCCTTATGTAAAAAAAACCCCAATAACTTTTCCTATTTAATTGGCAGCGTTTTTTTAATTTAGGCGAAACGCAATATTTCTGCTATAATTACTTGAAATCAGAATATAACTTTAAATGCATCCATTGTAAATCAAAACCAAGAAACCACAATTACATTTCGTGTGTGTGTGTGTGTGTGTAATGATGCTAGAAATATATTTCTGCATTTATAATTGTAGCTGCATACTTTTATAAGTGGCTACCAATAATTCTGTCTTAAATGCTGTGGTTTTTTTGTACCTTTAAGTTTAAGAAATCGGATTTCACTGTGGCTCTTACACACTGAGACTGTTTATTATTACGAGGGACAAAGAACACAGAGATCTAATCCTGTGTTCATGTTAACTATTAGTTAAAGGTTTTTTTTTTAAAAGAATGCTAGAATAGAAAATATCTGGTTTGGGAAAGTATAACCTTTTATAATAGAGAGTTAGTCAGAAGAAGTAGGTAGGAGAACTTAATGAAGGGCTAGAGAATAATCGCAGGGTTTAAGATTTCATTCCAGAACTGGACAGAAAAGAAATCTGAAGCATAGAATTTGGGTTTCAGACTGTAAATGGCTTTAATAACAGAAGTTTATTCATTTAAGAGAGAGTTGATTTACATTAATCGTCATTTGGTGACTTTAGTTAAATTTACTATAAAACTATAAAAGATTTACATTAATAGTCATTTGGTAGTAATTTAAAACTATAAAAAACTTGACTTTAGTTACTTTATTAATTTACTATAAAACTATAAAAGATTTACATTAATAGTCATTTGGTGACTTTAGTTAATTTACTATAAAACTATAAAAGATTTACATTAATAGTCATTTGGTGACTTTAGTTAAATTTACTATAAAACTATAAAAGATTTACATTAATAGTCATTTGGTGACTTTAGTTAAATTTACTATAAAACTATAAAAGATTTACATTAATAGTCATTTGGTGACTTTAGTTTTAATTTACTATAAACAAAAACTATAAAAGATTTACATTATTAATCAGTTGGTGACTTTAGTTAAATAATTTACTATGAAACTATAAAAGATTTACATTAATAGTCATTTGGTGACTTTAGTTAAATTTACTATGAAACTATAAAAGATTTACATTAATAGTCATTTGGTGACTTTAGTTAAATTTACTATGAAACTATAAAACTTTTCCAGACTTTGCAAAACATAAAATATTAGAGAACAATTAAAAAAAAAAAATCATTTTTTGACCTGTCCAGGGTGTCCCCCTTCTGTCTTTCCCCCTTTCAGAGACGGCTGGAATAGACTCCAGCAGATCCCCATGACCCCGAATTAGGAAAATAAGCAGGTATAGAGAAAATGGATGGATGGATGGATTTAAATTTTCTTTAGTTTGAGAAATTTTGAAGAAAATATATAATAAAATAACAGAAGAATTTCAATAAATAAAATAGTAAAATAAATCGACTTAAAATCAAACCTACACTGTCGACTTTTGTGTTTTACACACATTAACATTTTGTCCAACAGAAAAATCCCTCACTTTTTTTTCCTGTGGGTTGGAAAATGCTTTAAATTAAAAAGAATGTTCTAATTAATAACAGCTATTTCTATGTATTGAACTCATTGTCCTTTCCAGTTGCGTTTTCTTCAGGGACAGAGAACATTCTGGCTCAGCTCAGTGTCAGCCCTCGTTAGGGTCAGCCCCTGTGTGTGATCCACTGCACGCTATCCGAACACTGTATGCTTTTTTTTGCCATTGGCCCCGACTGAGTCCGCCGCACGCTTACCTGCACTTTTCGCTTTCCATTACTTCTGCTATTCTAACTTTTCCACTTCTGAGCACCATCAATTATGCACTAAAATAACACTGGGGCCCTGGCCAGCTGATTTGACATAAAGGCCGATTATGGGCGTGAATAATTTAGACACCTTCGTGCCATGTGGCTCTCATTCGCAATACTAAAGCAAGGCTTTTACTGATGTAGCTTATTGTGAAAATGTCTAGCACCGCCATTAGATCCTTATCAAAAAACCAACTACATCGTATTTTTATATAGTCTGAAATAAAGCGTTTTATTGTCTTACTGTCATTCTGACACTAAGCAAAGAATGTAACACAACACCAAGGCTTCTTAACTCGTAATGGCAAAAACAGGCAAAATAAAAGTGGCTATTTATTAAAAAATAATAATAATAATATTCCACACATTGGTTCAATTCGCAGTGAAAAGGCAACATGGTAAATTTTACAATATTAATCATGGCGCATTAATCACACAACACATAACTAAAGCTTTAGTGTTTTACATGTTCATGCCTTGCCAACATGGCTGCCATGACCTCCTTCTTTCGGCATTGCGTGCAAAGGTTTGCCAGCACGGCTTGTGTGTGAGATTACAAACAGGTTTTAATATTTCATCTGCACAACCCTTCCTTGTCCTCACCATCCAGCCCCATCCATCTCTCTAAGGTTTTGCCTATAAAAAAAAAAAAAGACGAAGGAAATGTTCTCTCTATTTTCATACTCATATTTTATGTCCGGACTGCACTTCCGACTGACACATCTACACCCCGGGACAATTAAAGCCTCTTTCTCTCACACAAACATTCTCTCTTTTTTAGTAAAATATTTGTTTTGGGGTTTTTTTATATGGAAATTAATTTATTACCGCAAATTTTTTCTCTTAAATATAAAATATATAAATAAAACTGTTGTTGTTTATTTTGCTCACGCTTGCTAATTTTTAACCTAAATGTCATTCAGCTAATTAAATTTTGCGAAGGCTACAGATCCAGACTTAATTAACGGTCATATAACAAACAGCAATCTTTTCAATATAAAAACAACCAAAAAAAATCTATTCAATATTAATTAACATTTTCATCAACATTAAATTAACTTTTTTTTTATTACATTCGAATTTATCGTTTTACACAAGCTTTATAATAGTAAAGTAGCTGAGATTTACAGCTGTGGCTTGGATTTCGATTCTATATCATACTTTTTGCAGGTTTACCTATTTCTTTTGGCAACAATAAAATTCGGGAAAGTTACTAACGATCCACAGTAGATTATAATATTATTTCCGTATGACTCTGGATACAGTGGCTTTGTTTTGCTGCCCGTGTTAGGATAAGTTAAATTTAGACTTTAATTTAAGCTTAAAAAAAATCACCACGAATAAACCTCGACCTGTCATGCTGTCCTTTTGCACTTAAAATGTACCCGGTTTTATTTATATTAGCTCAGTCCTAAAACTAATCCTTAACTTAAAATTAAATAAACTTATACTACTACTACTAATAATAATAATAATAAATAATATAGTTTACTATTATTAAAGACCGGAAGAAAATGTATTAATAACATAAGAACCATTTAAAAATATATAAGAACACAGTGTGGTAGCCTAGTGTGAAGGAAGTGCTAGCTCAGTTCTTAAGCTGTTGGACCGCTAATTGTAGGATCCGGGTTCGATTTTCAGCACCACCAAGATGCCACTATTGTAAGTCGCTCTGGATGAGGACATCTACCAAAGCCCGTGAATGTAAATGTCCAGGAAATCTCCTACATTTAACCTACAAGCTTAAATCATTCCAGGGCTCCTCTGAACAGTCAGTAATGTTGATCTCATTAGGTATCTAGACTCATACATCTGAATACTGAAAGTCAGCAGAGGGGCTTCTGGAGTAGGAAGAGGGTAAAACAGGAGAGAGAGGAGATTTTCTTACTGGACAAATAGCTGACAGGATTTTAAGCTTGTTAGTGACCTCACAGCATGACCCCCAGAGTGTGGGGGTTAGGAAGAAGCATGGGGGGGTTGGGAGAAAATTTGAGGGTCTGAATGTTAAAATTTCATGGACCCTACTGTCAGGGAGACTGCAAAAACAAGCTGCCGTCAGTCCTAATTAAGAAAAAAGGGGATAGGATTACTGACATTGCCAAAAGAGCCAACGGGAATGTTTGAATGTCAGTTCAGAGGTGGTGCCACAAAATCAACTGATTATCCAGAAAACCAAAAAAACAACACACTTAGTCATATCACATACTGTTGAATATTTATACCAGAATGAGATGAATGTCTTTAAAAATGGCCGACAGCACGTAATACAGTGAGACAGTCTGTTTCCTCAGTTACGCATATTAAAATGACCATAGTCACTATTTCCAAAAACAAGAATATATCTAGACTATCTAGAATATTTACTTCAAATGATTCTGTGCAAGCTTTTAATTAGTCGGGTCAATTCTCTCGATCCTTAATTGTAAAACTTTACCGTTATAGAAGTAAAAAAAATCCAGTTATAATTAATAGTATATTAAAAAAAAGCATCATCAGGTCAAATGTGTGACTCCTAAAAAGACCTTATTAATAAAATAAAAAGAAAGAAAATGCTAAAAATCTATAAAAATACTTGGACAATTCTTATATTATGAGATGCTATCAGACTTTGAGTATATATACATTTAAAAACCTCACCTGTCTATCGCAAGTGCCAATAAAAACCAGCCCTCTATCATTAAATGACTATACACATACCAGACAAAGCTTTTACCC
Organism: Bagarius yarrelli; assembly: GCA_005784505.1. Lineage (NCBI taxonomy): Eukaryota > Metazoa > Chordata > Actinopteri > Siluriformes > Sisoridae > Bagarius > Bagarius yarrelli. The sequence continues at coordinate 2,282,605 of VCAZ01000026.1, read as the reverse complement.
TCCTTCCTGTGGCCCTTTGAACACTTTTAAATAATGTTGCAAGTACTTCTCTATTTAGTATTTTTCCCATCTGCCCCTCTACACCTCCCTTCTATTTCACTAAATACATGCATACTTTCGAGCCAGGCTGCGGAGAGGCGACGGAGAGAGGAAACAATGCTGCTCTTTCAGGCAGACAGAAGTATAGAGTGAGGAAGAGAGCGACCGGGCGCTGGTGTGTGGGAGCGCAGTCAATATTTACAGCACGTTTGGAACTGAGCCGCTTAGGAGCAAAGAACACTGTATGTCCAGCAACGTGAGTTTATTTAGCACCTTAAAGTAGAACAAAGTTCATGAGATAACTTGTCCAAAAACTGAAAAATAAACAGAACGGATGGGTTTAGCTGGGTACAGCTGTGAATATAGAAAAAGGGGATAAAAACATGTACTGGACACTCCGATAAAATAGATTTCTCTAGTTAAGTGTAAAAGTGCTAATGTAGAATGTCACGCCTGTGGCGTAGTCGCCTAATGAAACTTCCTCATGGTGGGACACGGCAGGTCGGGGTAGGTGTGAACTGAGGCTCTGAAGTGTCTGAAGCTGCTAATGACCTTACAAAATATGTGCGAGTTACACAAAGCTGCTAATGACCTTACAAAATATGTGCGAGTTACACATGGAAGTGATATTGAACTTACATTTATATCTTTCCCTAAAATACTTCAGGTCATATCATGTTCCGGTGAATATACATGTGAAAGATACACATGTGAAAGTATTTTAGCAAAGTGATTATATATATATATATATATCTATATATATATATATATATATATATATATATATACAGAGAGAGAGAGAGAGAGAGAGATGAGAGAGAGAGAGAGAGAGAGAGAGAGAGAGAGAGAGAGACAGGAAGAGAGAGAGAGAGAGAGAGAGAGAGAGAGAGAGAGAGAGAGAGAGAGATATGCATTTATTTATTCCTTTTATATATATATATATATATATATATATATATATATATATATACACTACACAAACTGGATTATTGAGAATGCTACTAAGAATGACGATGGTGTGTAGATTCGTTAACGGCAGTACCCACAGAATAGACTAGAGATAAAAGCGTGTTGTGTGTGTATATATTAATAAATTAATTAACAGTAGAAAAACATACACCACAAAAATTAAAAAATAAAGCACTACTGATTAATTAAGGTTTCTAATCACTAATGTGATCTTAACAATGTTATTCATCATTTTAATTATTTTACTGTCGGTTGTTTTTAATCAATATACACACCGAGAGATTTATAATAATGTAAATAAAAATGCAAATCAGACATGGTGTCTTTATGTGATGTTCGGATTATTTACCATGCAAATAAATTTGTTGACCTACATACAGTACCGTAATCTTCCAGATCAAACGGTGTAGCGTTACCACAAAAACGCAAAACAAAGAAGAAATGTTCGTACTGTAGAGTTTGAGGAGAATCAGACATGATAAAAGGGAAAGCAGCTGCAGTCCTCCAACGTTCGGCCATGTGAAACTAATCCCGGACAAGCAAACAGTCGACTCCAGACTCAACTGCAGCACCACGATAACTAGAAATGACCAGCGATCTTCACTCTAATTTATAGACTTTACCGTCATATCCTAGGAAGATATTTTGAAATAGCCAAAACAGCAAAATTCGAAAAAACTTTTTTTACTTTAAAAAAAAACTTTGGCTCGATCTGCTTTAAAATGGTTTATACATAACATTAAAATGACCTGTTAGCTTTTTAGGTAGGTAAAGTAATTTAGCTGATTAACATCTCAGAGAGGTTTTACAAGCAAAATAGACACTGTTGTTTTCTTTTTATTTATTTATTTATAACAACATTTATATTAATGTTGATTTTATATAGTAAAAGTGGAATATAAAACATTTTATCCTGAAAAGACCCTAGTATTATTATTATGGTTTTACGGACCGGGTGTAGAACAGAAATGGGCTTAATACTCACACTAGAAGCCGTGCAAAAACTAACAACCAAACCAGAATCATTATCACAGCAATACAAGGGGGGAGAATAGTAGATGGAATTTTGCATTGTATAACAAACAGCCAAAAAAAAAAAATATATATATATATACACAGTATATATGTATATTTAATTATTATATTTACGATATGCAGGGCTTCACATGTATAAATAAAGAAAAAGAAAATTGATGATACTGTTTTAATTTTAAGCGCAAATGTAGATCTTAGACTTTGCTACTGATCGACGTATATTTTTAAATGTTTTAATAATATAAAACACAGGAATTTTTTCATGTTAATCGTTTAGTTTAATTATTTCTTGTGTTGTAAAAGTTTTCGGCAGGAGGAATTTAAGGAACTCACGGCAAACTGACTGCATAATGTACTATCTGGTTATTCAAGTTCTATTGGATGGTTGTTACCAATTCAAGTTCTATTAATGTGGTTTTAAACCAACTTAGATCATTGAGTTTAGTTACGATTTATTAGTATTAATGGATGTTAGAAAATAGAACAATGTCTTCAGTTCTCGGTGAACGTGAATCTCTTGAGATGTGACAATGTGATCAGAAAACCAAAACAATGTTGGGTGAAGAATGAGAATGAGTGAGTGTGTGAAGGTCAAAATTAAAAAACTGCAAGTCATACGAGGTCACCGTTATTAAAAAAATTGAGTTAAAGTCAAACAAATTTTATTTTACTCAAATAGAGCTGACCTTTTTGACCTTGATGTGAGCAGTAGACGTTTTTAACACTTAAGTCTGTTTTTATACTTTTTCATAAATACATTAAAAAAAGTTGTTTCTTAATCCAGAAAATGAGCTAATTTTACTTAACGGAACCAAGTAACCACACGAACACATTACGTCTGAATATGTGTTACTGCTGTGTGAAGATCTGACACCGATGTTCAGGTTTACACTGGTTGGCGAAGCACAGGCAAAGGTCTGAGACAGAGACAAAGTAAAATTATATTCATTCATTTTCTCAGCCCAGCATGGTGTTGGGAACTGGAGAGATTCACAGCGATTAGGGAGAAAAAGGTTAAGGGAAGGAGTTGAGATTTGGCTTCAGCACCCGCCTCACTGTGGGTGGATCGAAGAATACCAGAAGCATTATAGAAAAGGATCGAAAAGGAGCACAGGAGGAAAAGGGCTAAGCCTGGAAAGGAGAAGAGTGTTGTAATGTGAGTGCTTCTAACCAAAACGCCTATGGAAGCCTGGCAGTAAGTCAAAAGCCTGTCCTAAAAGTCCAAAGCAATGTCCCTTCATTACAGCCGTTAGGAATAGCAGTGGGAATTAGCCGAGTAACTAAAGCAGTTAGCAGTTTAGCTCTACAGAAAAAGGTTGGAGAAAACAATCAACTGACACCTAGAGAGCATCGATAAGCCGAAGCTAGAAATAATTTCTTTCAGGATTAATATTAAAGAAAGAAACGATGGTTTCAGTGTTTAGTTAGGTAAGCAGATATTTTTAAAGACGCATGGACTTTTAACCGGGCCCCTATGACTGTACAGTCGCACTAAATAGCCACAATTCCTTACAAAGAGAAAGAAGAGAAGTTACAGTAGTTGACGTAAATATGGCAACCACCATTTATACAGTCACTCTTTTATACGGATTCATTCTCTGCATTTGCTTTGTTATTGAGAGCGAAACAAACATATAACTAAAGAGAACTAAAGACTATTAGTGAATTATTATTATTATTATTATTATTATTATTATGATTATTATTGATGCAGATTTTTTCTGTAAGTTATTATACTCGCCAGCACATCTGGAGTATATTTCATTTTATTTTTCTTCAACAGGGCCGCCAGTCAACTGGGCTGAAAAATGTCGACTATAATGAAAGTGTGTCTATCAGCATCATGTATCAGATTAAAGTTGGTTTTGCTTTTGCTGATGTTTGAACAAAGCGCTGCATAAATAAACACCACTTAAAGCAGGGGTGACACCCAGACCACTAAACTGCCCTAACAAACCCCAGACAAAGACAGACAAAAGTTCTTTTAATTGTTTATTATTAAGATTTTATCGTAAGCATAATATTAATATTATGATAACCTTCTAGGGGCAAAATAAACCAAACCTCCTACAGTAGGAATTTGGGACACGGCGAGCTTTTCGAACTCATGTTAGAAAACTTATAAGATGACATTTTACATAATATAAATAAAAATGCAGAATTATTTTTGGTAACATGAACAGGGAAAAGGGTTAAAGGGATGAGTTCTGTGCACCATGAAAGCTTTAATGAAATCCTATCACTATGATAAGTAGTTTAATTTATCCAAACCAGTAAAATGTGTTAAACAATTAATTATTAATTATTCATTTTTTGATTAAAACACTAGTTTAATAAATATTCATGTACACTGTTAAGATTTAAGTGTCAGAAGAGGCTTGTGACGCTCAGCGGGATTCGAACCTCTTCGTGAGTCGTTTATTTTAAAATTCATCAATTTATATATAAATTAACTGGGAGGTTAAAGCCAAAATAATGAACATGACATGTCAAAGCATGACTAATGTAACTTTTAGGCTTAGTAACCAATTTTAACGCGTAAATTTGCAGTTCTTTCGATTGCGCAAATGTTGCGTGTTTATTTCTTTTATGAATCGCTAAAATATTAAGATCATAAAACATTATTTCGGAAATGATGTAAAGTATTTTATCCACAGCGTGCTAATTAATTAATTAAATAATTAAATAACGATTTAAACTACTTTTGTCGCGCGCAAGCATGTAAGGGCGGTGTGTTTTACTCCGTCACACACACACACACACACACACACAGTTTCGTCCACTCGTCACTGATCACAGATACAAATAATGGATGAATAAATACATTTATAAACATTAACCCACTGCACATAGATCAGGATCGTTCTAATAAAACACACAGAGCAAAAAAACACCGCGTTAAATCCTGACCTCATGCGTAAAATTGTGCCAAATATCTTAACGCAAGCCGATTATTGATTACTGCATTTTGTGACCACGACATATTGTCATTTTTGCAACTTGTGTATGTGTGTGTATGTGTGTGTATGTGTGTGTGCAGTTATTAAAGAAGTCAAAACCCCGCGAGGCGCACGGCAGAGTCAGCGCGCGCAGTTTGAATGAACACCTTGCGTATAAAATTTGCGACTTTTATCTCCATCACCATTGCAGGTATTTAATGCAACAGAAACACCTGCGCATGACCCTGAATTCCACCCTCTCCTATAACCCAGTCACTCTTTCTAATATCAGGGTTAAATCCAGTAAAAGTTTGCATCCAAAAAGTTCTTTTTACACACTGCCGGTTTTTCCATGGTGTGCATTGCATTCTGGAGAGAAGATAGAGGAGCATTCTTACCTGGGGTTCGTGCGGTTCCAGTAGACAGCGTAACGGTCGGCCATCACCTTGGAGCTCGGCTCCTGGCTCAACACACTCATCCACAGCAGCACACACACCAGCAGCACCATTTCCACTTGCAGCATCACTACAGCCGAAATTTGCGTTTTTATTCCTTTCTCTATAATAAAAAAAGAGCGGGATGTACTGCAGCTGCTGCTGTTTTCAGCTTGGCGTTTTCTTTCTCAGTCACGTTTCAGTTGAATTTACATCGGTGGCCTTGAGGTTCCTCCGCGCGCACTCGGATTCGTATAAACAAAGAAAAGCATGGGGTAGAAAAAAAAGGTATAAAAATGTCCAAGAGATGGTTAATTAAAAAAAGAAAGAAAAATAGAAGAAATGAATTCTACAAAAAATATATGTCAGGCAGCTTATTGATAAAGCACGAGCCCAGTGCACGGGGGTTCGAGTTTAAGCGCTGGCCGCGTCTCCGAACTTCATCTCTCCCAACAGCAGCACAGCAACACGCGCTTCCAACAGCAGTGACAGCTTCCAACGTCACAAATCAACACAGCCTGGCGTAACAATAAAGCAAGCCTTAGATCAGGATCAGTCCGGACAAATCAAAGCGAGTCTTACGCTCTTCTGCCGCTTCTTACATCTGTGTCACTATGCTTCAACTCGTAGGCGCTTCGTAGCAAAAAAAAAAAAAAAAAAAAATCACAAGGCTGCGTGCGTCTGTGACGAGGCAGAGGATCAGCGCAAGATCAGCGCTTTGGGAGAACTTTTAAAACGCCATATTCTCGATCGAAAACGAGGCTGGTTTCTGTCTCTTGCGTTTCCTTAAACACGCGCTTAAAAAAAAGAAAAAGACAGAAAACAAAAAGTGGTGTCACGGAGGAGTCGGGGAGGAGTCGGCTGGCCCGCCTGAGTATCTAACAGCTACGATCACGCCCGAGGTCCGAATACCATTCCAACGCGTCATACTAATCATCAGAAACGCAGAGCTCGCTACTCAACACGCGGCTTCTCTCTCTCTCTCTCTCTCTCTCTCTCTCTCTCTCTCTCTCTCTCTCTCTCTCTCTCTCTCTCTCTCTCTCTCTCTCTCTCTCTCTCTCTCTCTCTCTCTCTCTGTCGCTATCCTTACTCTCACTCTTTCTCTCTCTCTCTCTCTCTCTCTCTCTTTCTTTCACTCTTACTCTCTCCCTTCCGCTATCTCTCTCACTCCTTACTCTCTCTCTCTCTCTCTTTCCTTACTCTCTCTCTCTCTCTGTCGCTATCCTTACTCTCTCTCTCTCTCTCTCTCTCTCTCTCTGTCGCTATCCTTACTCTCTCTCTCTCTCTCTCTCTCTGTCGCTATCCTTACTCTCACTCTTTCTCTCTCTCTCTCCCTCTCTCTTTCTTTCACTCTTACTCTCTCTCTCCCTTCCGCTATCTCTCTCACTCCTTACTCTCTCTCTCTCTCTCTCTCTCTCTCTCTCTCTCTCTCGTTTTCCTTACTCTCTCTCTCTCTCTCTATCCTCTCTCTCTCTCTCTCTCTCTCTCTCTCACTCACTACCCTTACTCCCTCTCCCTCTCTCTCTTTCACTCTTACTCTCTCTCTCCCTTCAGCTATCTCTCTCACTAGTTACTCTCTCTCTCTCTCTCTCTCTCTCTCTCTCTCTCTCTCTCTCTCTCTTACTCTTCTCTCTCGCCCCCCTCTCTTTCGCCCCCTCTCTTCCTCTCTCTCTCTTTCTCTCTCTCTCTCTCTGTCAGCTGGAAAGACTGATGAAAGATTGGTCCTCATAAGGATGAGGCGTTTCGGCAGGGACAGGCAATCTCTTCTCTAACCTTAACATAAGACAATTAATAAAACTTACTAAACAGAAATTAACCTGTAATTCTCTACAATCTAATGTCTAATAGTTTCTATAATTAATTAATTCATTCATTTATTCATGCACTATACCTGCTTATTTCCTGATTCATCTTCTATACCTGCTTATTCCCTAATTCGGGGTCACAGGAATCTGCTGGAGTCCAGCTGTCTCTGAAAGGGAGAAAGGCAGGAGGGGGGACACCCTGGACAGGTCACCATTCCATCACAGGGCCACACACACTCACACTCACTCCTATGGGCAATTTAGAAACACCAATTAATCTAACATACGTTTCTGGACTGTGAGAGGAAACTGGAGAACCCGGAGTAAACCCACACGTTTGGTGACGGCTTAGTGGTTAAGGTGTTGGACTAATACTAGAAACACCGGGGTTTGTTCCCAGCACCACCAAGCCACTACTGTGGGCCCCTAAGCAAGGCACTTAACCCCCAGTTGCTCAGTTGTATAAATGAGATAAATGTAAGTCACTCTGGATAAGAGCGTCTGCCAAATGCTGTAAATGTTCTGCATTAGACAATTAATAAATAAATATGAAGTAGATGCTATAGAAAGAATAAATATATGCCATTTATTAAAAACTGATTTATAACTAGACATTTTTTCAACATCTGCATATTCACTGTTATATTTCAATATATGCTGTAGAATATTCAGTGCAACACACAAAGCAAGGCACTGATATTCACAACTGGACTTATATCAAGTGATTTCAACAGATTTGGATAAAAAACACACAACTACATTGAGACACACTGCCCCCCCACCCTAAATTACCACGTGTCTTCAGTAGTTAACATTACACGCTGTTCCTGTTGCTGTTGCACTTGTTGCGTTTTAAAACCGTTGATATGCATTGCGCATGCGCAGCTTTGCATTGCGCCCCCTCGCGGAAACAGTTAACATCCGCTATGGAGGTACAGTCGGATCCATAAGTATTTGGAGTATTTGGTCAGTGACACAATAAAATAGCTTTTCAACATCAGCACAGGGGTTTTTTTTATGTTTACTGTGGATTGTGGAAGATCGGACTAGATTAGACTTTGTTTGAAAAACTGTAATAATAAAGCAGCCAGTGTTGAAAGAAGATTTTTAAGAATATGACACAGATATTAACCAGAAACAGAATGAAAGAAGAGAAAGGTATAGAGCAGGCCTGGTTCCTGCCATCCATAAATGGGTGGGCAGACAGATATTCCAGGTGGGCAATTTTTGGGGGGTGGGATTGAGGAGATAGATACTTCTTTTTTCCAGTGGGGGGAGTCGGAATTGTTTCTGACACAGGAACTGGGAGTGATGGAATTTTTTTGGAACAACAACGGCCACATTACGTTCACTGTTGCTTGAGTCACTAACAGGATCCAAAAGTCGATGCACTGCATTTGGAAGCAAATTCAAGATTCAAGATTTAAAACTTTATTAATCCCAGCAGCAAAAAGCTTTGCACTGTTATCATTGCTCTCAAGTGGAAAGGTAAAAAGAAAGAAGAATATTATTCATTCATTCATCTTCTATAACCATTTATTCCCTAATTCGGGGCCACAGGTAGTCTATCCAAGCCATCTTTGGACCTTGAACACCCTGGACAGGTCACCAGTCCATCACACGGCCACACACACACTCACACTCACTCCTATGGGCAATTTAGAATCACCAATCAATCTAACATACATGTTTTTGGACTGTAGGAGGAAACCGGAGAACCCGGAGCAAACCCACACAAGCACGGGGAGAACATGCAAACTCCACACAGAAAGACTCCTGCCCGGAAATCAAACCCAGGACCTTCTTGCTGTGAGGCAACAGTGCTTATCACTAAGACACCAGGCTGCCCAGGGAAATATTATAAAGGAGAAAAACAAACAAACAAGTAGCAAGAAACAGTAACAAGGACAGATGATATAAATAAAGATACTGTACAAAAAGTGACTTAATTACACAGTGCTGTAAGAACCGAACTTGTGATGTGTATGAAAGACCTTTAATTATTGCAAAGATTGATTGATTGATTGATTGATTGATTATTGCACTTGAAGAAATTGCACATAAAAAATGAAAATGTCGCAGCATTTGATGAGATGAAATGTAGAGTTTGATTGCTCCAGGGATGTAGGAGTTCAGTTCCACACTTCATGAATTGAGTGACTGTCTGTATCAGCTTCTCTGTAATCCTCCGTAATCCCTGACAGACCGCGTCGTAATTTACAGCCAATCAAAAATGAGAAACGAGTTTGGTTTTGCGATGTGATTAGTCGGAGCTTTCTACACTTCTTCTTCAAACTTCTCAACACAGAGCCCACCTTAGACTGCTTTAATCAAATCACTAATCACTAAACATATTTGTATACCACTGTGTTTACTAAAATATGGGCAAGACAGACGTTTGGGTGGGCTCAGCCCACCCCTGCCTGGATATAGAGCCCTGATATGAAAAAGAAATGAAAGAGCTCATGTCATCTGTCATGAAGCAATGTTATAACAGATGCATGAATGACTGACAAGTTAACTGTCTCACTGGTGTTTATTGACAATGTGACTGCTGATGGAAAGAGCAGGATGAATTCTAAAGTGGAGAGTTTAGAATCACAGAATGACTCTGTGGAATCAATCCAAAAGCATCTAAAATAGAAAAAAATGAGAGATAATAAATGGACGAGTCAGTCAGCTGCTCTTAGGTGAAGGCAGAAAGATCCGCAAGCAGTAAGTGATGGTTTACGGCTATGGATTATGTAAAATAGTTTGGTTCTTTCGTCCTTTCAGAGACGGCTGGGATAGACTCCAGCAGATCCCCGTGAACCCGAATTAGGGAATAAGCAGGTATAGAAAATGAATGAATGAATGAATGAATGAATTTTTATTATACTAGATAAAATGAAAAACACCATTTTTACTGTTATAAACTACTGAATGCTTTGTAAAATCCAGATCTTCTTAGCAAATAACATTTGCAGCTCCTTTTTTTATACAGAAAATATAAATAAGAAATGTGTGAGAAAATAAGTATATAAACGTAATGCTGAAAGTATTGGCCTGACGTTTAACTGCAAATGTACATTGCTTTAAAAAAAAAAAAATCAGTAATAAAATAACCAAACAAAATAATAAAACGTCTGTGAATCAAACGTCTACATTTCAATTCCATCTTCATTCATTCAGCATTCAAGGTTGTACAGAAGCAAAATGAATACTGTAGCTAATACTGAAGTCAATACTGGATACTGCACAACAACTAGCCAAAAATTATCTAATATAAATTCAATATAAATCTAAAATATTTATGCAAACTTATATATATTCAAACCAACCTCCCTATTCAAACAGTGTATCAGTGATTACATAGGAGTGTATCAGCATGAGGACCTAGGAATGATAATCAGCAGGGAATTAAAACATAATATATATTATTGTAAAATGTCTCGCATTGTACGTAGCCGTGAGTAATAATTACATACCGTTTATACTAGATTTTATAAACAGGGTAATTTAGGATTACGGCTTAACCGCTGAATAAATTCTAGGGTAAATATGACTGTTGAACAATTATTATGTTGGTGGACATTTATCTTCCTTAATTATAGCCCTCCTCCACTCCAGCCAGAGGAAGCAGGGGAATGTTTGAGGTCATCACACACACGTGTCTTTATCTCAACACATCTTTTATATTTTGCTTAGTGAATTTCATCAACATTTTTTTTCTTTGCCATAAAAATCTAAATGAGAAAAACAGTCAGTAAAATCTGTAACATTAACCTAGACCAGCTGTCTTACTATTAAAGTTCAATTGCTTTTATATAAAAAAAAAAATCGGATATATTTTGTTTGGTTATTTTATTAGTAAATTTTTGAAAAGCAATGTACATTTGCAGTTAAACGCCAGTTCACTATTTTCAGCATTACGTTTATATGCCTATGTTTTTTTACTTATTTCTTATAGACCAGATTTATATTTTCTATATGAAATAAGTAGCTGCAAATGTTATTTGCTGAGAAAAGCCAAATTTTACGAAGTTTATAACAGTAAAAATCTAGTAAAATAAAAATTTTTCCGTTTATCTGCTATACCTGCTTATTCTCTAATTCGGGGTAACAGGGATCTGCTGGAGTCTATCCCAGCCGTCTCTGAAAGGGAGAAAGGCAGGAGGGGGACACCCTGGACGGGTCACCAGTCCATCACAGGGCCACACACACTCACACTCACTCCTATGGGCAATTTAGAATCACCAATCAATCTAAAATACATGTTTTTGGACTGTGGGAGGAAACCGGAGAACCCGGAGTAAACCCACACAAACACAGGGAGAACATGGACACAATGTAACGTCATAATCCCTGCTACCTGTTTTTCACCCAAATGAGGATGGGTTCTCTGTTGAGTCTGGTTCCTCTCAAGGTTTCTTCCTATCTCATCTCAGGGAGTTTTTCCTTGCCACCGTCGCCCCCGGCTTGCTCATCAGGGACAAACTGATTTCTGTTTCATTCTGTCTCATAATTTCTTCAATTGTGTAAAGCTGCTTTGTGACAATCACCATTGTAAAAAGCGGCATACAAATAAATCTAAATTGAATTGAACATCCACACAGAAAGACCCCTGCTCGGGAATCGATCCCAGGACCTTCTTGCCACCGTGCTGCCCTTAATAAAAAATTTTTTAAAAAGTAAATTAGGCAGTGCTATTTTAATAAAACAATGCAGAAAATTTGAAGAGATGTGGTTCAATAGGAAGATTGGACACTGTCCTATCGTGTCCCTGCTTCATTATTCAGGACTGTAACTAATGTGTGCCAGCTATAGATCAGCAACCATCATTGCAATGCCCAAAGTCAGATCAGCTGGTGAATATTTGTATACGAATCACAGGCCAGGCTGTAATGCCGCCTTCACCAAGACAATGAAATCATTGTGAAAGAGGATCTGGGTGGCACTTTGCACTTGGCCCTGCAGTGCAGTGAGACACAGGCGAACACCAACATACACATGCTGCAGGGGTGCCCGAGCCAAAAACCTCAACACAAGCCAGCATAATGCACACCTCCGAGACGCTCTACATTTTTTGCTGTGCTTTCCATCAATTGTTTTATTTCAATAATTAATAGACAGGGAAAGGAATGGAGGGCCCATAAAATGGATATCATCTTCTTAGTCTATTTAAATAAAGTTGCATACTGATTAGCAATGTAAATATCCTAGCATAGAAATATTACAGTATAGAATTATCTAATTGTTTATACAAACAAATATATTTTTCCAGTTGTTGCATCATATCCAATATTATTTCTCATATGATGGCTGCTTGTGTTCACATCCCCTACAGGTAGGACTTTGCCTAAATTGGATTTAATATTTAATTATCAATCCAAATTCCACTAAACTGCAAAAGAAAATCAAAAAGAGTCTAAATGTTGATAATAAAGGGACAAATGCAGCAGTTGTGCTGTCCTAATAAAGAAACAGGACTATTTCTCAGACCAGTAAGACCGCTAGGGGGGTGCGGGAAAGAGTTAGGACGATTCTAAGAGCCCATACACTTTGGGGGCCTCCAGAGATCTGTTTTATTAGTAGTAACAGTGTGGAACGGATTTGAATATTTGGTATGGGGCCAAAGATATTTATTCATTGGGCCCAAAGTTTGCTAGCAGCACCTTTGAGTAAGACTGAAAAAGGGGGAAGTGGTGGTGCAGTGGTGGTTAAGGTGTTGGACTGATAAAAGAAAGTCTGGGGTTTAATTCCCAGCATCACCAAGCCACCACTGTTGGACCCCTGAGCAAGGCCCTCAACCCCCGATTGCTTAGTTGTATAAATAGGATAAATGTAAGTCGCTCTGGATAAGGGTGTCTACCAAATGCTGTAAGACATAAAGTGTGTTTTTTATTCTGGAACCGAAGAAAATGTAAAGCACATATCAATTTGTCTAGTGGTCTGGTGAAAATGTCCCGTTCATCTTGCCAATCTTTATACATGTTTTATACAGGGGGCAGTGGTGGCTCAAATGTTTAAAGCGCTGCATTGTTGATGTGAAGACCAGGAATAACTGGGCTCAAGCCCCACCACCACCAGCGTGAGTTGTTGATGTTAAGACCAAGACGACCTGGGTTTAAGCCCCACCACTGTTGGGTCCTTGAGCAAGACCCTTAACCCTCTCTGCTCCAGGGGCGCTGTATCATAGCTGAACCTGCGCTCTGACCCCCAACTTACTAAGATGGGATATGTGAAAATAGAATTTCACTCTGCTGTAAAAAAGTATATGTGACAAAATGAAGGCTTTTACATTTTACATGCTTCTTTACATTTTCTCCAGTCATAATACAACAAATCTTAGCCTCCTACTTAATAAATTACATAAAGGTATGCAGCCGGTCGTTTCAGTACACAACATCAGCAGTTACACATAATATAACACAAAAGTTACAGTCTTAATTCTGACCTGTGTGTGTTGTAGCTGCAGAACATGTCTAAACTTGTGTCTTCATGTCAGCACTATACACTGACTCCCAGAGGAACGGATATCATTTCTTTCTCTCTCTCTCTCTCTCTCTTTTTTTTTTTTTATAATACAATCTCTATGGAATCATCTGCAACATTCAGAAGCAAATCTTTCATTTTGCCCAGCGTGCGCCGTCCAGTCCCTCTGCAGATGAAATGTTTACTTGGAATAATAGGGTTTGATTCTATATGTCAGTTTATGATGCATGGAACAGAATTACCATGGCAGAGATTATGCAACTGCGCTTCTCCAACTGCCTATACCTCCTTACTGCCGAACCTTATGTGTGTGTGTGTGTGTGTGTGTGTGTATAAGAGAGAGAAAGAAAGAGAGAGATAGGAAGAAAGATTATATAAATTGTAATGTGGAATCGGCCAATTAGGGTGTGTATATATACACAAAGAATGTTGTGTGATGCCCCAATTTACCTAGTTTTCTTTGAATTGTCCATATTTCTTCCTCTCTTAAAAGCAGGTCAGGAAGTGAACTGGTTTCTGTACATTGCTCTCTGTTCTGAATGAGGGTTTGAGAGTGTGTTTCTTCAGTGGACTGCTTTTTCTTTTTCCTTTCATTGTTTTTAGAAATACGCTCCAGTTCATGTAAACAGATTGTCTTCATTGGCTTGTATTTTCACAGATTTTTGAAGAAATGGCTGCCATTGCTGCCAGTGGAGTTGAGTAAAATATCTACGCAGTACAATCAGACACCAAACTATATTTTTCCATCCTTCCACTATTGTCTGTTGTGGTGGACGTGATTTTGCTAAGTAGGATGTGATCCTAGATCATAAATATCTGATGTGAACAGTGTGTGTTGATCAAACCTGCCTCAATCCATTTCTGAACATTTTACTTCCTGTAAACCAAAATGTAATATTATAAATGTATTTATTAAATGAAAAAACATAAAATACTTAAATGACATCTGTAATACATTACATGCTGTACTACAGTTTAATGTGTGAACATTTCCCTCACCTTCAGGACCAAAAATAGATGTGTGTGTGCAGTAAAGTGTATTTAGGTGTGTGTGCATGAATATAAAGTAAATTCCCCGATTTTTACATTTATAATTATAAAATCTGTTAAATGTTAAAAGGTTGTGATGTAATCAAATAACGTTAAACCCTGTTTTATAGTAAGAATGTTGCTCTATTGCGGTTCTACAGGTTCACCATTTTAGAACATTTTACTGTCAATTGTTCATTAGTGATTGTTTATGATTCACTGTATAAATTCATTAATGTTTATTCCAGATCATTATTATAATTAATACAGTCTAAATTCACTAATGATGTTTCCGGATTATCGTTAATTATTTTAATATTTGTTTATAGTCTAATTTCATGTTGTGATTTAATGTTAATCCAGGAATCGTCAGTATCAGTAAATTGTTTTAAAATCAGATATTCTTCAGCAATTACTTAAAGTTTTACATTTTTCGTAGACAAAAATGGATTGGGGCGGGTTTGATTGACACACACTGATGTGTTATAATTGGTTGGTTATAATTGGTTGATTAAAATGTTGATTCAGGATCAAATCCTACTTGGCAAAATCACATTTACCTATATAATATTTTTAGTAAAAAGTGTCTTATACAGCTGACAAGAATGATTTCTTGTTGTACCAGTTAGTCAGTGGATTTTTCTCTTATATATCACCGTGTAATTAAATTATTTTCTATAACTTTAGACAATATTTGGTTTTTTTATTTATAAAAGCCCTAAATAGCCATTAGATGGTTGTGATTGGTTGATTAAGGATCAGGATCACATCCTACTTTTTAAAATCCCATCCATCGTCTATTGCAGTATGAGCTGCTGGATCTTTATTTTTTAAATTAATAATGTTTTTTATTATTTTTTTTTTGTGATTGAAACTGTTTTAAAAATAGGGCAGAATTGTAAAATAATTAAATCAAGCATAATTAGATTTACTCTCGCTTTCTACCGATACTCAAAACATGCTGTTTGGTGGATTGGCAGCTTCTTTAGGTGTAAATGAATGCATGTGTATATGGTTTCCTACTGTGCACCAAGGGTGTATTCCGATCTCACTCCCACTGATCCAGGAAAATAAAAAAAAAGAGATAAATAGTCCCACTACAATTAATTACGATTTCCTTTTATTAAAGTCCACAATAAATAAACGTCCCTACAGAAGCTGATATACTGCTTATTTAACCAATGATCTAATCATCAACAGGACTACATTCATAACCCACCCTGTACAAAGCAGGTGAGCAGAAATGATCAGCTTTTATTGCCGTCTTTCCTCGCTGTGATTCTTCTTCTCCATGATAAACTATCTATCGTGTCTAGTCTCGGCTAAAACATGAAATTAAAACTATACATCACTGATCAAAAGCAAATAACACCAAAATGTGATTATAAAAGCTAGGATGTGATCATTTTTCATTCTATAGTATTTTATAATACTGTTAGCAGAATAATAATGACTTCCTCTAGTTTTTAAGGCAGCAGACGAATGATGACCATTCGGATCGTTCAAACGCAAAACAATGCAATGTGTAGGTACAGTGAGAAATAAGCCGTCTACATCTACTTTTGGTATTTTCAATATTTCTTTTTATCATCAAACTTCTTATTTATACATATCCCCTGTTTATCTGTTAAACAAGATGTGTGGGATATATACAATATTTAACCATTTAATGCAAAGCATGCAGAAATTTATATAAAATTAATATATTTGTTTACACTGATTGTATTCGCACATGACTCTTAATACGATTAATATTACATGAAATGAATTAACTTCAGCTTTCAAACTTGAATTATTGTGAACGCCCATTTCTTACAGAAAAAAAACTAAACTCATTCATTCATTTATTCATTTATCTTCTATGCCCATTTATTTTCTAATTCACCCTGGAAAGGTCGCCAGTCCATCACAGGGCCACACACACACACACACTCACTCCTATGGGCAGTTTAGAATCACCAATCAAGCTAACATACATGTTTTTGGACTGTGGGAGGAAATCAGAGTACTTTACATCTAAATACTTTTAAAATGCCTTTATCTTACAGACACACAGCACACCAGACTTTTGTAGCATTATACGCTGCTATGAACGCTGCTATGCTCATTCATGTTTCATGTTTTTATACAGAAAATACCTGGAATTTTTTAACCAGTATGTATGATTTTTTTTGCTTTTTATTTTTTCAGTATATATATATATATATATGATTTACTAATAATAATAGTAAGAATGTATATATAAAATACATGTAATACCAGCAGTACCAATTTCCTGGGGTTTTTTTTGGATTATAAATCTTCATCATCTTTTGATTATTATGAGAAAATGTCTTAGGAAATTTTTTTAAGATATAATAGCTGGAATACACCCTTGCCACACCCGCAAATAACACAATACATCAACAGAATGTGTCAGACGTCTCTATGGTCACACGCCAAGTCCAGTGGAGGACGTGCTTTTTTCGGTTGAATGATGTTTTTCCGTCTGTCTGCGTCATTACTGCACATTACAAATGTAAAAACAGCTGAAATTATTAGAACAAAAAAGGTCTCTATGACCTCACAAAGAAAAAATTCATTTGTAAGGTATTCCATGTGCATTATTTTGTATTTGTAAGTGTTAGAAAAGATACTGGTAAAAATACTGTTTTTACAGTAGTATAATTGGCAGTTTTTACAGTATTTATTAGTTTAATAAACATTTCTCTTAAGTCGTTATCTGTTTGCTTTTACAATGCACTGTTTATAGAAATAATTTTATCTCACAAACGAATTTATGTTAATAGTCCAAATCGATAGTATGTAGTTTTAAAGTGTTTTTTGCAACTTAAATTCAATTCAATTAGTTAATATGGCTTTATTACATACATAGTTTTTAAACTGGAAAGGGTTTAATATTGCTTTAATATGTATGGCATATGAAAATACTCTCAAAAAATGACATCACAGCATGCAAAAATACTAAATTATACTCTGGCGAAATTGTTTTCTAACAGGTTATAAAGTGTTAAAGACATTTCCAGATTAGTGTGTGAGTGTAAGTGTGTGTGTGGCCCTGTGATGGACTGGCGACCTGTCCAGGGTGTCCCCCTCCTGCCTTTCGCCCTTTCAGGAACAGACTCCAGCAGAGCCCTGTGACCCCGAATTAGGGAATAAGCAGGTATAGAAGATAAATGAATGAATGAAGACAGTCACAGGGCCACACCACACACTCACACACCAGTTTAACACACATGTTTTTAGACTGCAGGAGGAAACCAGAGAACCCAGAGTAAACCCACGCAAGCACAGGGAGAACATGCAAACTCAACACAAAAAGACCCCTGCCCGGGAATCGAACCCAAGACCTTCTTGCTGTGAGACAACAGTGCTAACCACTAAGCACTTATTATTATTATTATTATTATTATTATTATTATTAGTGTTGATGTTGTCGTATTTCTAGGTTGTTTTTCATATTCAATAATTTAAATGAGAATCATTGCGCTCTTCTATTTATCATGCAGAAGGTCTGGACTCCACAGCAGCTTTTATTTTCCAAAGGATCATCTGACTGGCATATGGAGCAAATGATTACAGTTCCATTTGTTCAGCATAAATCTGTATAGTCCATATCTTAAAAACAGACCATAGTGGAATCATAAAGCATTTATATTAGGGGTGTCCAAAATCGGTCCTGGAGGGTCGGTGTTCTGCAGAGTTTAGTTCCAACTTGCCTCAACACACCTACCTGTAATTTTTAAGTAAACCTAGCAAGATCTTGATTTAGTTGGTTTAGATGTCTTTGATTAGGGTTAGAGCTAAACTTTGCAGGACACCCCGACCCTCCAGGACCTAGTTTGGACACCCCTGGGTTATTTTTTTTTTTTTTAAAGAAAAAAATGAAAAAATCTCGGGTTTAGCTGATGTGTTAAAACTGTAAATTACAGACCTCCTGAAAAATTCAGTACAAGTCAACCAATTAAAGTTTTAGACTTTTAAAATAAAAAATAAAAAAATTCCAGTTTAGTGAATGACGTGCATCAGACAGAAATTGGTGGGTGTGTTTGGCTGAGACTACATTTTATCTGGCTGTATAATCATGATTTTATTAATGTCTGTCTTCAGCAGCTTAAGGAGTGCCACATGTTCATACCTTTAGCTAAACTGGTTTATTTGGTGACAAACAGCTACTTCATGAGTGACTGGCTTTGAACCGTCACCTATAAATGACACTCAGTTCAATCACAGCCGCTTCACCTGTACAGCCAGTCGAGTCCTTAATTCCTCATTGTCTTGCTTGATCAAAGACAACCTACACCTACAGATAAAGTGTGGGAACTCCGACTGGGAAGTGGAAAAGGGCTAAGCTTTAATTTCTGTTGGCCAGGGCGAGAAATATTGTTTCATAATGATGTTGCTGATTAGCTGGCTGATATAATTGGGGAAGTTATGTTGTGTTAAACCCTTACACCCTGACAGCTACATGCAGCTTAACCACAGGGGAACACTTAAACGGAAGTGCACTGCTGAGTTCTGTGTTAGTTCAGTCAGTCATCACACACACACACACACATCCACACACACTTCTCCATGATATAACAGTATTATTTGTCTTCCTTAGTTTAAAATTCTATGTGCGTAAACTACTTTGTTGACAGAATTGGATTAGTTGCTTGGCATTTTTATAACCTCACGTTAAACTATTGTATTTTTGCGTATTTGGACATTTTATTAATGCACAAGCATGATGAAGTCACCCTGACTGCCATGCCTAAGCAAGTCAAGTGCTTTTGATGAGGATATTTTTGAAAAACAGGAGGTAGTTAGAAACATAACCCTCTCTCAGTGTGTCGATTAGCCCCGGGCCAGTCAGCCCAGCCGATGCACCACCTGCTACTGGTAATGTACCAACCATGCAAGTGATGACAGATTTCCAATAGATATAACAGCAACCGGCCTGCAGGCGCTAGGAGATGTGAGAAACTTGCAGGAACAGCTTTTCACTCAAAAAAAAAAAAAAAGGGATGAAATATCCAGATGAGTGTCCTGGTGCGGAAAGTTAAAATGAAAATGATGGGATGCAACAAACCATTTCAAGTCGAACTTTCTTTTGTAAAGAAAGTTCCTAATATTGTGTTTTTAAGCAAATATGATTCACGTTCGTTTATTAGTGCTAGACGAAGGATAGACCTACAGACAAGCAATAAAAGCTGCTTGAGGAAGAGATAAATTAGCGGAGAAGTGCAAATGATCCCTAAAAACTTTCAAATCAAATATTATTTACAAGCTCGCTTTTGTGTAATAGATTTCATGATTTTGATGCCATTATTTTACTTAACAAAAGATGATTTTAGTGGGATTTAATTTCAATGTCATTAAAAAAATAACCAGGCTGAGAACACAACGGTACGTGCCACCTGAATGTCTACCTTTGTACTGAGATGCATGTGTGTGTGTGTAGAGAGTAGCACAAAATTTCATTGCTATTCTTTATCTTTATGTTCCTCGGTTTCATTTACCACTACAAGGCTAATGACATATAATACTTCCTTAAACAAAGAGGACAATTTGATCTTGTAAGACATCTCAACTTGCTTCAAAGGCATGACATTCTGGATGAAGGATCCCTTTCACTTCAACTCAACCTGTCATCACAGCAAGTCCCGGAAAACAGGAAGCTCATTTTTCTCACGGACACCTTTATAATTTCACAACTGGACTGGTCAGGTAAAATGGTGGCACAGTGATTAAGGTGTTGACCTGCTAATTTAAAAAAAAAAAATCCCAGTTCTGGTCTGGTGGATGAGGTCAGTAAGGATGGATTGAGCAAAATTGCTCTTTTGTTTGTCCATGCAAACACAGCAGGAATCACCTGAGTGGCAAAGAAGAAAACGTGCAATTTTAAGTTTAATTTTTCACTCCAAACGATGTCCTAATTGAGGATCAAATCTGGTTTCAACCATCCACAAATGTACTGTAATTAGACCTTTGATTGGAATGTTACACCTTGTTCTAGCTAGGACCCACCAGTTTTAGTTCAGTGTTTTAAACTGTGCTCGTCACCACCACTGGATTTCATTATCATTTTTCCCTGGTCATTTTTCAGATGGCACTGCCAAACATCTGTCACGTTTACTCTTTCACACACCAGGAAGGAATCATGGGAATACAAAAATCAGATCAGTGACCCTTTAGCATGTCACTCTTTTACACATTTTGGCAAAAAAAAAACATGCGTTATAATAACTTAATGAGCACCACATGTGAGGAAATTCCTCTACAGTCCTGGGAGTTAATCATTCAATCAAAGCCAATTGGGCTACATGTCAAAGCTGGAATGTTTGAAAGGGACAAATCAAGTAAACAAAGTTTCGGGGGGGGGGGGTTTGGGACTGTGGCTAGAGACTAAGCATTGCTAGGTAGTCATAGTGACACTAATTTGTGTGTGTGTGTGTGTGTGTGTAAAGGCGTGTGTATTACCGTCTCTTTTAACATAAACAACAGACGAGCAGTGTGTTTTTTTAATAGGCAATAAAATTAGGAATTTGCGGGGTTTTTTTCACGATTCTTTACACTGACTACTATGACCCATTCCTGCAGCATTTCCTGCATGTATAAAGGTAATCGCTGTGTGTGTGTGTGTGTGTGTGTGTGTGTTTACACTTTAATCAGAATATAAGTGTATAGCTATTTAGGTTAAAAGCTATAGAAGATAAGACATCATCTTTACCCTGCTGACTACTATATTCTATAGAACCAATCTGGTAGATTCGAGTGGCTTTATTACCATCAGCAGATCTGCAGCCCTCTGCCTCTTGCCATCTATCAAAATCAGAAATGAAACCATCTGCTTTTACCATCTGTATTCTATTTGTTAATTATTCCTGGTCTAACCCTGTTTTTTTTTTTCCTCCCCTCTTACCCCCTCCTCAACTTGATATACCTCCTGCCTCACTAAAATACCTCTAGGTATCCTTTTTTTTTGTAATAGGTTAAAAAAGACTATGCGGTCATCAAGGCTGTCTGAGCCATGAAGCTTTCAACATCTTAAAAAAGATGAAGATTGCATAACGTCTGGGGTTAATAATCAGCTGTCGCTGTCGGTTTTTTGCCCTTATGCGAGGGGGGAGGGGCGTCTCTGGTAGTATTTTACTTCCTAAAAAGAAAATCTTTATCAGGATGCAATGGATCCTGTAAACATAACTGGCAACCTTTGTATCTGGCTGCGGATATATAGTTAGGAAATCCTGAGTAGAAGAAGTAGAAGAATTAAATGTGGGTAATCCGAGTTAAGTTTATTAATGAGTTGGACACTGAGTGTTAATTGGATTTCGACTGACTGCATGTGGCATAAAGTCTAACAATCACTTACTGCCTTAAATGAAGAAAAAGAAAAGAAATTGTGGGTAAAAACACCCCTGTAAATTAAAGAGTATATAGCCAAAAGTTTGTGGACACATAACAATGTGATTTTTAACATCTTATACCAGATTTATTTCCCTATTTGCTGTTATAAAAACACATAGCGGTGAGTATCAAAATGGCACCTATTTGAACTCTATTAATAATTAATTAAGTGTCTATGAGCACTTTGACCTTAATGTAAAACCACATTTCAGACACTGTCCAAATATTTTTCCTTACATACGCTCTGCAAAAATCCTGTGAACACACACACACACACACACACACACACACACACACGTTCATGAACTAACGTTTATTCTAAACATCTGCACATTTTCATCTCCATTTAACTGAACAGGAAAATTGGGACGTCCTTTATTTATACAACAATCAGGAGTTTTTTCTTACACCTCCTTAAATTTTAGAACATTTTTATTATTATTCCTACCTAAATTAAGTTTTTTTTAGTTTGCTGTAATAATATTAATCAAAAATAATGAAGCTATTTATTTATGAATAAGAACTATCAAATTTAATTATTTTATAATTAAGAAAAGTGCAAAACAAATTAAATAAATATATCCTTTGAATCTAATCCAGGAATGCATCTCTACTATTACATCATTCTGCAGACGTCCTTATCCAGAGCGACTTACATTAATCTGTTATACAACTGAGGGTTGAGGAACTTGCTCAAGGGCCCACAGTAACACAGGCTTGGTAGTGCTGGGAATCGAACCCCAGTCTTTCTGGTATCAGTCCAACACCTTAACCACTAAGCCACCACTTCCCACTGCTTGCGATCAGAAACTGACCCACATTTACAAGATCAGTTCTATTATTTGTCCCATTAAATGGTATTAATTTATTCCCAACAGTTTATTCTCTTCATTTCGTAGTGTTTTTCTTGCTGCACTGCTTCCAGTACGTGTATGTGGATGTTAGATATTTTGTCCAATCAGATTTCAGTTTCTATGTGCTGCCATGTTAATCTAATCTGCCCAAAGTCTTCAGAATCAGTAGTGCTGCCCATGGAATTTAAACTATATTAGCAGTGGCCGATTGATAATCGGTTAATATTATTAAAGACTGTTTTTTAACCAATCAGATTTCAAATGCACCACCCGTCACTGGTAAACTTTACAATACCAGCATACTATTGTGCGTTTTTTTATATTTTTTTTCTAGGATTTTATTGAAGCTTATTTTTGTCCAAATGTGTCCTGATTGCAGGGCTTTTCGGCGTTTTGCTAAAGGATTAACATCTTGTGTTGCCAATTTTCCGGCACCAGTCCACTGTGATAAACAGGAGCAGGTGGAAAGAAGCTTAATGCAGAAGTATGCAGTCCAGAAAACCCTGCCATGAGCCTCTCCTCATTAGTACCATCTTAAACTGGCCGATTAGGCTGGCCTTAGGAAACTCAAATCCTTCACCACACCACCATGAACACATAAAACTGACCTCGACTCTCGGTTTCAACTGCTGGCAGGCAAATCAGTGTAAAAATGATCACGTCTGCTCACTAATCGGCTATTTCAGAAGCTTAAACCGTGTGGCCGCTTATCATTTAGATTAAAATGTAAGCAATGAGATTATAGAAAAAAATGTACATTATAACACAAGTAGGCCAAAGCTGTTGGTCATCCTACATTTCAGACATATTGATCGGGTCGGTTGTATTGATCTTTGCCATCACACACGACTCCATGGAATATTTCACATTCTGTGCTGTTACTCATTGAGTGGCGAAACCTCACTCTTACAGCATAAATCGACTCAGTGAGACCCATTATGTCTTTGGTCTCAGTAATGAGAGTTCTTCAGAGGAGCTCACAGGATTGATAGAAGCACTTCTGCTCCAAAATCTTAGGTGATACATAACACTGTGAAAAATGTATCTCTCAGTAAAGGACTCTTGATCTACAATTATATTCTAACTAGCAGCGTGTGTGTGTTTACAATCTTATAAAAGTGTACAAATACAGGACACCTATCAAATAAAAACATGACTGTCTGCTACAGCTTCATGAAGATGCTAGGTTTGCTTTGCTTTGCTTTGTGACCGTGCATCAAGAAAAGAACCAATGAGTTTAGAGAGTTATTAGCAAATCCAGGATGATAATTTATGCTCCAAAGATATGCAAGATGTCTAAACGTTATAGCCTGTCAGAGAGAGGTTTTATGGAACCTCCATAAGTAATCATTTGTAGAGGCATAAACAAGAAGGCAGGAAAAAATATGCTTGTGTTCCTTTCCTGCTGAAGTTTATTCAGATGGTATCGATTTTGTGTCATGTGAGGTGTAAATGTCACATCCTGTTGGTGAAGCACTTAGAGTAAATGCATTTCGAATGTTGCTTCCTTGATTAAAAACTTAAACATTGCTGGAATATGGATACGGATGATGATGTATTCTGATTTCCAATTGAAATAAAAGTGTGTGTGTGTGTAAATTGTAAAGATGGCTGAAAGGAGTGATATTTATGGAATGGTGGCATGGCCATTTTTTTTGCTTCTGCTTTGCAATCAGCTTTGGATTTTTTTTCCCCCTGGTTCGTCTTGTTACTTATTTCTATGTACGTCCCTAACAGTTTCACTGCTCTTAGTATTGTTCTATGTTTGTTTTTCAGTATTTCAGTATCTGTTCTTGAATGTTGTCCAGTGCTATGTGCATCCTCTACGTCTGGCATAGTGCTCAATGCTTTTTATGCCTTTTTTAACACTATTGTGTTCTGTAAGCTAGATCTTTAACCCTTATTCTTTCCAAATTGTAGAATTATTTGCTTAAATCAGCCAAAAGTGGCAACATAAATGCAAATATACATGAGTTGCTGCATCCTTCTTGTCTTCATTTAGTGATGCAGTGGTGGCTCAAATGGTTATGGCCCTGGGTTGTTGATTGGAAGACCAGGAAGACCTAGGTTCAAGCCCCACCACTGCCAAGGAAGACCTGGGTTTAAGCCCTACCACTGTCAAGAAAGACCTGGGTTCAACCTCAATCACTGCCAAGTCTGTTGGGTCCTAGAGCAAGACCCTTAACCCTTCTTGCTCCAAGGGCACTGTATCATAGCTGATCCTGTGCTCTGACCCCAACCCTCCAAGGTGGGATATATGAAGAAAAACATTTCACTGTATGTTGTTCGTATATGGTATAAATAAAATTTGAATTTGACCCCCATACAGTAGGTTGTGTATCTATATTTGGTATCAGTCTTTGACTCAAACCTCTGCCTGATGCCCATTAATGAAATCAAGTCCCCTTTATTTCTTAAGTGCTTATTCAACAATAGAGATTTTGGCAATGCAGATTTACAGAATCAAATAAGACAATAGTCAAAACACAAAATCGAGAAAAAACCTTGGGAGAAACCAGGTTCAGTCGGGGGGCCGGTTCTCCTTTGACCAGGCAAACAAGCAGGTTATTTCATACAAGTTTTCGTAGTCTTGTCTGGATGGCCATCTAGAAGACAAGGTTATCACTGGGAAACTGCCTCTGGGGCTTATTGTTTACGGACTGGATCTGGTGGTGACGGTGAGCTCGGAATGGGGGAAAAACAGACTTATGTTAGTGTAGATGTCATTCAATTTATGATATACAAATATATTGTGTGTTGTTGGTGGTGTTCCCGGTTCCGGTTAACCTGATTTTTGCAGCCTAACAATAGTGTAAGTGTGTTATGTGTAAGCCAGGTTAAACAGATAGATCTTGAATCAAGTGTTGAACTGATTTAGTAGCCATGTCTCATTCTTTGAATTGACCTGTTTACAGCCCATGTCCTGGGTGCATATTTAATCATTTGTCTTTACAATTTATCCTAACATTATTTTTTCTTATGTCACTTTAAGTTCTGGAGATTTTCCTTTTCCTGGCTTTAAAATATAGACACAATGTACGGACACAGTAATGAAATAGAAAATGTAGTTTTTCATTTCTGTGGTTGGTATAAATATTGGTATAATAATATTCCTGTTATTTTCCCTTATGAAAAGCGTATATTTAATGATATACTATAATGTCTGTTGACTCGTAATTATGAGACACTGTGGTAGAAAGGAACATAGGGGGTAATTCATTATAAAAATCTAGGCATTATGCCACAGGCTGTGTTACAGTAAAAATATTTTGGTTGCATCTAAAAAAGTGAGTTATGAAACCAGATCTTTTTATGTTATGTTGTTAAGTAATCGTTTCAGGGAACGTTTTAATTTGTTCTTTTGATTGGACAAATTATTTTTATGTTAGGTATTTTAGTACTTTTACCATCTGTACTATAAAGTTTATAGTAATTATATTTATATTATTATATTATATTGTATTAATACATTTATATATTACATGGGACAGCACAGTGGTTTAGTGATAAGCACTGTTGCCTCACAGCAAGAAGGTTCCGGGTTCGATTCCTCCGCAGAGGTCTTTCTGTGTGGAGTTTACTCCGGGTTCTCCAGTTTCCTTCCACGGTCCAAAAATATGTACGTCGGATTATTTGGTGATTCTAAACTGCCCATAGAAGTGAATGTGTGGGGGCCCTGTGATCCCCTGTCCAGGGTGTACCCTGCCTTTCGCCCTTTTAGTGACGGCTGGGATAGACTACCAGCAGATCCCCGTTACCCCGAATTAGGAAGGTATAGAAGATAAATGAATGAATAAATGAATTATATTATATATACTGCTTTCCATGCTATCAGGCTACAGTTAGCATTTCTCAAGATGTCTTACTGCACTTTTAAGCATTAGCCATTTTCAGTGCTTCACTGCCTTAAACTGCCTGCTGCTTACAAACTTTCTAATCTGTCCGTGTAAGCAGTGGGCATGACGAACATGATAGTACTCCTCATATGTTGCTTCTAACTAAATTACCAGCTAGCAGGTCCAGGCATCCCTTTATTAAGTTTTCTTCTGTGATCTCCCATCGGTCAAAAGACCAAGGAAATTCAATCAATACTTAAACAGTAAGGAACTGAAGAATGTACCACTGTTTTGGATTTATTTCCAGAGCAGCTTGTGTAATTCACAGTAGGGGAGAGGGTAAAAAGAGAGAGGGAGAGAGAGAGAGCAGGAGAAAGAGGTCTCAGTAGTCCTGCTTTAATGGAATTTTCTGTGGTGAGCATTGGTGCAGTCCACTGGTTATAGCCAGCTGTTCTACAGTGTCGGTCACATGCATCAGTACAAATTGCAATTTCGGAAGTCTTGAGCTAAGAGAAGAAGAGTGGTCAAAGCTGATTCCAATCACCACCTGTGCGAGGACAAACACAAGTCACACAATGCCCATGAAAGTCCCCCCCCAATCCAGTTGTTTTTTTTATTTGCAGATTTGGCCCTAGTCGTAAATGAATTCCACACATTTATACATTAAATGTGCCGAAATGTAACACATCCCATTACGTAAAAAAAGGACAGATCTAAGAACAGATGTCTCCACCTTGAAAACTTGAAAAAATACTGTCCAATCCATAATGGAGGTCCAATTTCTCTAACATTGATATATTTCCAAGATAGTTCACTGTTTTACCAGCCTGGCAGTGATCCAAGTTATGTCTCAGGGCTAAAAGTTGTCAAAATGTCACAGTCTGTCTAGGTGAGCCATGAACAGAGCACCGACTATAGGAAACAAAGATGAAAACAGAGATAGTCAATGTCTGCTACTTTGGAAAGCGGATCTATGGCGCTGTTTGTTTTAGATGAGAATACAGACTGGCATAACAGATGACATGTTAGTATAAAGATGAGAGCCAGTGCAAGTTGCTTTTGGCAGGAGTGGTAATACTTAGTGTATCCTCTTTCTGTTGCCCAGTCGATTTAACACTTCAACTGAGCGAACAAGAGACATCAAAACAACAAGATGGAAGCCAACACCCACTTTAAAGCTGTGGGGTATTTTAACAATGTATTACAAATGATTTTCACAGTGGCGGGCGGTGCATTTAGTACCAGGGCCTTCAGTGGGTGCTTACCTGAATGATACACCTCCTAATACCACCGCAAAGAGAGACATCACACGTAATGATGGTACAAAACTATTTTAATTAAAATGGGCAATTAGGGGTTAAGGGCCTTGCTTAGAGGCCCAACAGTGGGAACTTGGTGGTGCTGGGAATTATCTGATTAGCAGTCCAACACCTTAACCCGAGCAGCATAAATGTGATGTGTTGTACGACATCCCACCCAAATTGGTTTGCAGTGTTGCGATACATTTGTTCTATAAACAAATCCACCCAATTTGCAGAATGATGATGACGATGAGATTATAGAAGTTGGGGCACCTTTTAAGTATATAAAATATGTTACTGGAAACTTTCTAGGTTTGGCCTGACCAAAAAAAAAAGAGAGTGATGTTGGTGTAGTATTTTTGTGATGTCTGTTGTCTGAGTATGGCTTGTTAGCTGGGATAGGATAGCACAGGGTACTAACAAGATCAAAGCTATTTATTTCTGGTCATCACTTGCAAATTCTGCACTTAGGAATGACAAGTGTCACCATAAATAATAATCACAAGTGACCCAACAGCTGCTTTACACACTTACTCAGAAAATGTGTTAAATATGCCAGGTACCTGTCAGATAATTGCATTCCAAGCATTCATTGCATATTTATAAACGTCCTTGTAAGTTCAATCCCTTGAATTCCAATTTGTCTCCTAGCTACTGTAGTATACAAGTTTAGGCTTAGGGGCCTGAGAGGCTGTCCATATTTTCAAAGTAAAAAAAACCCCACAATGGCATGATCTCCTCTGTCACTGACAAATCAGTCAGTCTGCCATTTGCATGGTTCAGGGTATGGATGACACATGCAGTTAGCAAACGCCACTAACTGTGATCAAGCCCTTAACATGCAGTGTGGCGGCTAGCATAACAACATTCTCAGATTGACTTCACACATTGATTTTCGTATAAATTTTGATATGGTTCTTGGATCACAATATGCTTGATTAGGAAAAGACCGGGGACTACTAGCCTGGAAGTGGTACACTTCAAAATGTTGGTATGGTCTCTGAAGGCTCTATTAATGATGCTGCTTTTATATATTTTTCATAGGCTTAAGCGCACTCTCATCTTTAGGCTTTGTGCCCATTTCTACAGTGTTATAATGGCAGAATGCTTAATTGACCCAAATACTTTAAATGTGCTGAGTATTCCAGATATCTAAGGCTGCTTGTCTGATGCCATAGATCTAACAAAGGAACGTCTCGAGGACACAAATTAATCTTCCGACAAAAGAGACGGAGACAGGATGATGGCTTTGGCATCTGTGTGTGTGTGTTGGCTCAATATGATTATAGCTTTCTTTTATTACCTTCATTTTAAGGATAATTATTTGGATTGATTTTCTGTGTGTGTGTTTACTACCACTTCTACAGTTTACACTCTGTTTATATATTAACAAATAGGAAATAAAGGCAGTGTTATGGCTAAATCGAGATACCAATGATTAAGAGCCCCAATATAAAAAAAACAGAACAATTTACTCTCCAAACCTATCCAAACGTTTTAACCTGAATTAAATTACAAACAGCTTTGTGATTACATTAATCATTTAAAACTGGAGGCAGCACGGTGGCTTAGTGGTTAGCACTGTTGCCTCACAGCAAGAAAATCCCGGGTTCTATTTTTTGGCTTGCATGCATTTACTCCGGTTTTCTCCCACAGTCCAAAAACATCGATGTTAGATTGATTGGTGATTCTAAATTGTCCATAGGACCGAGTGTGAGTGTGTGTGTGGCCCTGTGATGGACTGGCGACCTTTCAGAGACAGCTGGTAGGACTCCAGCTAATCTCTGTGACCCCAAATTATGTTATTTATACAACTGAGCAATTTGGGGTTAAGAGCCTTGCACAAGGGCCCAACAGAAGCTGGGATCCTGGGTTGGTAGTCCAACACCTTAACCAATAGTCACAATTCTCTCTCTCTCTCTCTTAGAGAGTTTAGGTCACGCTTACTGCACAGAGACATATTTCTATTATCTGGACTGACATATATTATCTGATAAAAATCACATGATCAGTGCTCTACTTTACCTTCGATCTGGTTCACCTGGACCTTTAAGTTTGATATGTATATAAACATCAGAAACATATATATTTTTTTATCACAGCACAGTGAAATTCTTTTTTCACATATCCTATCTTAGTAAGTTGGGGGTCAGAGTACAGAGCAGGAAGGGTTAAGGGTGATTGGCACCCAACAGTGACTGGCTTGAACCCAGGTGTTTCTGGTCTTCAGATCAGCATCTGGTGGGGTTTGAACGCAGGTGTTCCTGGTCTCCAGATCAGCTACTCAACCATTTGAGCCACCACTGGCCCATCTTGTATATGATCACAATAGTCTTTACAAAACCATTTAAAGTTAATTTCTCTGAACTCTTTATTTAAGTTCTGTTTTTTATTTGAAATATCCCAGTTTAGGCTATAAATACACTGAAATTAATGTCAAAAAATAGTTGAAACTAATGATTCAATATATAAATATAATTAGTCGGGATAAACTAATTGGCAAAGTGGTGGCACAATGTTGGACTGCCCATTGGTAGATCAGTGTTTGATTCCCAGCACCACCAAGCCACCACTGCTGGGCCCCTCAAGCAAGGCCCCTAACCCCCAATTGCTTAGTCGTATGTAAAGCTGCTCTGGATAAGGACGTCAGCCAAATGCCATAATGTAAATGTAACCAATGAGCTATAGAGCATAACATCTACTTATTAAACACTTAATTTACACTCACACTGGATTTAATATTACTACATACATCACCACATCAGCAGTTCTAACAATTGTACACACACACTCTTCCACACACATTCCCGGAAAACAGCAGTCAGTGGACATCTAAAGGTGAAGAGTTACAACCCTGAGGACTTCTTCATGCTGCTTTTTCATTTAGCTGAGAGGCTGGGCAGATCCTGTCTGAGAGAGTTGTTTAACAAGCTGCAGAAGGGAGATGTAGAGAAAAACAGAGAGAAAAAGAGAGAGAGAAGGAGAGTCACATGGTCCACGATAACAGTCATAGACAGCAAATATTTCTTAAAGTAGCCATTTTAAACTCATTGACAGGATTGAATTGCCATGTATTATTCAGCCTACTGTTTTGGCACGGTCTGTCAAATCCTGCTTTTTTTCAGCTGTTCACTCAGCTGTCAGTGTCTTGCATGAATCCGGGGTGTGAAATAAACAGGCATTGAAAGAAGGTTTTTGAATAGGAGGTCAGGAAAAAAAAGGGGGAAAATGGCTCCATCCTTACAGCTGGGCCAAAACAATGAAGCTCGCTAAGAGACGACTAGTTCATATTGAAAGAGACTGCAAAACAGATGCCAGAATTTACAGTTGGCTGAGGTTCGTTATTAAAAACCTTCCTGGCTCCTATGAGCTTAGTTCATAGCCAAGCAATCAGCATAAGAAGATACAGTTGCAAAACTCGTAGCGTGGTCCTGCTGCTAAGCTTGCTTACCTACCTTTGTCTCCACACGCTGAAAATCTTCAGTCAGACTTAACAAAATGTTTTAAGGATGCCACCTTCATCGTCATCTACAAATGGAAAGCAGATGGCAGGACCAGATCAGACTGATTCATGCACCCATGTGACATATTGTGCATTACATCTTCTTGCAACCGGCCAAGCAAAAGAATTAAGTCAGTGGACAACAGTGTTCAGTTTACTGCTTAGTCGAGCAATAAATAAACTAGTGGGAATGATTTAACACAACCCTAAACACAAATCAGTTATAGTTATAGCCCTCCTCCCCCAGAAATTTATGGCTAAAGGGCAGTGCCTGCATATGCTCAAAACACAGTGCCCTCTGACTCTGCTAAGCCTCGGACTTAACTTGGAATCCTGGATTTTTGCAGTATAAACCAAAGGTTTTAGCTTACAAGCATTTGGAATTTAGCCGGAGACAGGCTATTAAGTCAAACTTTCATGTCAGGTCAGTATGGTCGAGGCATAACGGCAGCACACTGGCAAGCTTCTATATGAGTCAAGTTAGATGAAACATTGGTCTGGTGAGTCACTGAATCTTTGAGTCCGATTGAAACACATATGAATTAAATTGAGGCAGCACGGTGGTTTAGTGGTTAGCAATGTTGCCTCACAGCAAGAAGGTTCCAGATTTGTATCTGTCTATCTGAAGTCTGCATGTTCTCCCTGTGTTTGTGTGGGTTTACTCAGGGTTCTCCGGTTACCTCCCACAGTCCAAAAACGTGTATATTAGATTGTGAGTGTGTGTGTGGTTGTTTGTCTGTATGTAGCCATGCAATGGACTGGCGACCTGTCCAGGGTAACCCGTCTTTGGGCAGGTAATTTTTTTTTTATTTTAACTAGGGCAGTTTCTCTTATATGATTGGGCCAAAAACTATACAAAACTATTTAAGTAAAAAGGAGCATAAATAAGCAGACAAAATCATTTCTATTATTTTTGACATTGATTCATTCATTCTTCTTCTATACCCGCTTATTCCCTAATTCAGGGTCACAGGGATCTGCTGGAGTCTATCATGGCAGTCTCTGAAAGACGAAAGGCAGGAGGGGTCACCCTGGACAGGTTGCTAGTCCATCACAGGGCCACACACACTCCTATGGGCAATTTAGAATCACCAATTGATCTAACGTACACGTTTTTGGACTGTGGGAGGAAACCGGAGTCCCTGGAGTAAACCCATGCGGAGAACATCCAAACTCCACACAGATAATCGAACCTGTGTCTTCCTGCTGAGAAGCAACAGTGCTAACCACTAAACCACTGTGCTGCCTGTTTATTTATTTATGAATTCTAAAACAAAATTTTTACTGTCAGAGCAAAACAGCGTTTTTTGTCTCTGTATATAAGAAAGCAAGAGCAGAACAAGCATAACCTCGTGAGCCTACACTCACTCTCTTTATTGGAGCAGAGGTACCAATTTGTGGAATATGGAATGATGAAAAAAAAGTCTAGGTAGCAACGGACTACCTAACACTCTTTACACACTCTTTCAGACAAGAAGCTGAGCATTCATATCATGCTTCTTTACTATATATGCATGTACCTAAATTCAGCTTAAAAATATGGCGGAACTGAGTAAAATTGAATGAAATCCAAAATTTGGTCCAATTACTTCCTCAATGATTAAAGTATTCAAAGGGCTTTGGATTTTCTAATGGTTCCAAGCAGGAAGTCATTGTAGGCTTATGAATAGACCTTGATTTCCTGATTCAGACCAACAATGGCATTAAAACATACTGACATTTTAAGGGTGAAAATTGGTTAGCGTTCCATGAGACCTAGAAATATACAATCTGACAACTGAAAAGATATAAACGCGGCACTATAGCAATATACGAGAGATATTTATATATATCCAGATATAGTTTTTGTTGAAATTGCAGGTTTCTGGGACGTACAAAACCAAAAAAATCGTAAGAACTTCTTCCACAGTTAATGTAAAATGTTAAATGCCGTGACAAACATCCATCATCGATACCTGCTTATCCCAGGTGCTTATTCAGGGTTACGGAGATCTGCTGGAGCTGTCATTGGGTGAAAGGCAGGGGTCACCAGTCCATCGCAGGGTCACATACAGGCAAACAACAACAACACACACACACAGACTCACTCTCACTCCTATGTCCAATTTAGAAGAAGAAGAAGAAGAAATGTGTTCATTAATTCTTTAAAGTTAGGAAAGAGTAAAGGACAATGAAAAGGACGAATAATAATAACATTAACATTAATAGTAATTAAATAAAACAAAAAAGGAGAAAAAGCTATTTTAATTATTAATTTCTTATTAATGAGGTTGCCTCTGATTCCTCCATGTCTACAACAAACCAGACGTTTGTCCCCAGGTCATGTCATGTTACAGCAGGACTGTCGGAGAAAAAGTTGGGCCCAAAGCCACACCCAACATCCCCCTCCAAGACATTATTCATCCCCGGCCACTACCTACATGCCACGCTTGCCCTGTATGCCTATTATTTATGTATTATTTATGTATTTATTTTTTCCAGATGGTTAGTGCTGCAATAAAAAAAAGTGAGCCGTGTAGCACATCCCAGGACAATTTAGAATCACCAAATAACCTAACACACACACACACACACACACACACACACACACACACACACAGACAGACCACTGCAAATGGATATGAACCTGGAACCTTCTGGCTTTCATGCAACAGTGCTAAACACTAAGCCAGAGTGCTACCTGCAGTACCAAACAATTAGAAAAAGAATTAGAACAAAGAATAGGTAAACTACTAAGTTACCAAAAGTGTTTTTTTTGTTTCAGAATAAACCAATCACATTTAGTCTCATGTTTAATGTTCTCATCATACAACAACCCTGTATTAACCCTAACCCTTAAAAGACCAGCTGTTTGTCTAGGATTTTCTTTACAAGTCTTGGTTTAAACTGGTTTCTACAGCCGTACAGCACACAAAGAAAGCACTTGTAGAAAGGTGTGGATTAGGAAAGGAACATTCATTTAGATGTACCACGGAACACTATAAAACCA
Source organism: Bagarius yarrelli (assembly GCA_005784505.1). Classification (NCBI taxonomy): domain Eukaryota; kingdom Metazoa; phylum Chordata; class Actinopteri; order Siluriformes; family Sisoridae; genus Bagarius; species Bagarius yarrelli. The sequence continues at coordinate 2,248,007 of VCAZ01000026.1, read as the reverse complement.
TCATCAGCAAAAAGAGAAAACGGAGCAGCATAGTAAGCTAATCAAAAACATGACATCCCTCCAAAATCTATAAAGGTTTAGAATAAAGACCTGCAGAAAATCTGCCAAGAAACCTACAGCAACAGTAAAGGAGTCGCAGGAATATATGACAAGTACTGATTACTGTCATATTCTTCACATATCGAAACTCTGATGTGGAACTGCTAGACAAAAGATCTAAAACCATCTAATCTACATCACTTCAAGCCAAAACTGACAAAATGTATTATAGTCTGATGAGTCCAATCCGTGAGCTTAATCATGGTATAGCATGATGGTGGCAGCGGTATGCTTCTCCTCATGCATGATGAGTTTCTTCAGCAAGAACCGGGACTTTTATCAGCATGTAAAAACCATCAGGTGTCTAATAATAGAGCTGAAGGTATTTGCCTTTCGTCCTTTCAGGGACGGCTGGGATAGACTCCAGCAGATCCTCGTGACCCCGAATTAGAAAATAAGTGAGTATAGAAGATAAACAAATGAAAAAGAAGAAAAAGAAGAAGAAGAAATTTGATAAGGTTAGGAAAGAGTGGAGGACAATGAAAAGGACAAATAATTATATCATTAATATTAATAGAAAAAAAAAAGAAAAAATATGTTTATTATTAATTATTCGTTAATGAGGTTGCCTCCATGTCTACAACAAACCAGACGTTTGTCCCCAGGCCCAACCCCAAAAAATACTATCCACCTCTGACACTACCTACACGCCACACTTGCCCTGGATGCCTATTATTCTTTTATTAATTGTATTTATTGTATTAATAAATATTTATTTTTATTTATTTTTTCCAGCTGGTTAGTGATGCATTAAAAAAAGTGAGCCGTGTAGCACAGCCCAGGTCAATGACCTGATACGCCCACACGTCACACTTACCCCGTGTATGTGGTACTTTCGCTTTAAATCTGTAGAAAGTGTGATTTAATAATTTTAATCCAATAGTTTTGGATGAAAGCCATCATAAACTTTGTTTCAGGTCAATCCAGTCACAAACACAGACAAAGATGAAGTGTCTCCTGCATTTGGATGAAAGTTTATTCATTTTTTGGTCCCTCGGTTTCTTTAGTCTTGGGACAAAAACTGTGGAGACAATGCTATGGAAATAGAGGAACATTCAGGACAATCTGCAACAGAAGTTCAAATGCTTCTATCCAAACCTTTCCTCACAGAAGTGCCAGACCGCTGCGGGTCTATGAGGACAGCCAGAGTCGACATGATTATACTGAGCTAAACCTATGACCTCCTTCCATACCTGGACAGAATCAGTAAGCAGCCCTCTATAACATACACCATATCCACACCCACACCCAAACACACACACACACACACACACATAAACCAGCTAGTCCTAGTGGCAAAACCCAAGTTAGAATTGAAAACCCGACGGGAAAAAAAACAAGAAAACAAGAAAAGAAGTAGTAGCTCTGGATATTCCATTCCACTCTGCCTTCTATTACACATTACAATTTATAAAGCAATGTGTGGTGGCTTAGTGGTTAAGGCGTTGGACTACTAACCTGAAGGTTGTGGGTTTGATTCCCAGCTCCATTAAGCCGCCACCACTACTGGGCCCCTAAGAAAGGTCCTCAACCCCCAAATTGCTAAATTGTATAAAAGAGATAAATGTCGCTCTAAATACCAAATGCTGTAAATATAAATGATTTCCAGCACCACCAAGCCACCACTGTGGACCCCTAAGCAAAGCCCATTAACCCCCAATTGCTCAGTTGTTTAAGGGCATCTGCCAAATGCTGTAAATGTGTTTCTGAACGGGATTCTGATCGATCGGTCTCAAACACTACCCCGACAAATGGAAACACGCTTTAAAATCTTCATACAAATTTTACAGTCTGCCTTTAACAGGAAGTGCAAATGGTTGAAATCTGTCTCTTCCTTCCCTCTGAATGTCACAGTCGGTTACCTTCGATGCTCCAGTGGCGTTAAACGCTATTGATTGTTTGCGAGTGAGCACAAGATCTCCCAGCAGGGTAAAGATAATGGGAAATCACAAACCCGATCGGCTGTGTTCATTTCACATCAGTAACAGTCATTCCATCGTTAAAAGGGTCTTACTGGCTTGCCTCCAAGTGCGAGAACAGTCTAAAGCTCTTCCAACCAAAGGCACTGGAATGCAATGGCATCCTTTCCTTTATACAGGAGGAAAATCCAAGTTTAACATTTCCTCTAATAAAGGAAGGCAAAAATGGATAAACACTATAAAAATGCATGCATAGAATATTAAAAATGAGGTTCAATTATAATTGTGAACAGCGCACGTGAGGAATGTATTTAAATAAAATACAAATAGCGATGAAATATACTGTAAAAAAGCTTCAGTGTATAGAATTAAGTCAGAAATCTGAGCTGCCATGACAATCCTGTAGACGTTATAGTCAGCGCTCTGGAAAAAGTGGTGGGACAGAATACAATCAGGTACTGTATCATCTCCCCCTAAAGATCACATTTATAGAGCGACTTACATTTATCTCTTTCATACAACTAAGCAATTAGGGGTTAAGGGCCTGGCTCAGGGGCCCAACAGTGGTAGCTTGGTAGAGCTGGAAATTAAACCCACAATCTTCAGGTTGGTATTACAACACCCTAACCGTGAGCCACCACTTCCCCCACAAAAGATACACACAAAAAATCTATGGACAATAATATTCCACCAACCAGAAAAATAAGGGTGTAAAACACAACATGATTGGATCTTTTTGGATTGTGTTTGTATATTTCTAGATAGACAGACAGACAGGCAAACAGACAAACAGGCAGACAGACAGACAGACAGACAGACAGACAGACAGACAGACAGACAGACAGATAGACAGACAGACAGACAGACAGACAGACAGACAGACAGAGACAGACAGACAGACAGACAGACAGACAGACAGACAGATAGACAGACAGACAGACAGACAGACAGACAGACAGATAGATAGATAGACAGACAGACAGACAGACAGACAGACAGACAGACAGATATTAATGATGTGGTGTACCTTGTTAAAGATGCACTGTAGTGGCCCATATTAAAACAGCCAATCCTCCCTTTAATGAAGTGCAGAAACAATAATATTGCCGTTGCAATCAATCCTTTTTCCAGACTGCAAAATAGATTATAGAGATTGTACAATGTGAGGGATTTTTTTAAAGAAGTGTATTTTTACGCATATAACCTTTAAAAATGTAGGACATGCACCAGCTTGGTGTACCAGAAGCCCAGGCAACACAGATGTCCTTAGTTCATGCTGACATTGTTGGTCTTAACCGGTCCACTGCCAACACTAATAGACTGTGGAGAGATAATGAGCCGAATGGTTAGCTGATCTCATATCTCTTATCCTCAGTGTGTATAATAAGGTGAATCTGGCGTGTCCCCAACTCAGAAAATAGGACACAGCTTTCCTGTGTTTGGCAGCAGCTTTATTCAGTCTGTCTCTCCAACCAAAGACTCTATCAGGACTGCAAGGTCAGACCTGTGGATTATCCTCCTCCCTCGCTTCTCTTTCTTTATAACTTTATCAGCTGCGATCTCTCCTTCTTTCTCTGCCCGCGTTCTTACCTCCTCTCACTACTTCTGGCTGACTCTTGCGTGCCTTCTTCTCCCTGCTGCCTTGTTATGCCAAGGCTCCTGCTTTACATTTCTCCCAGCCTCAGATCTCAGGTTCTTACCCTTTGACCTCTTTATCTTGCACATCCACTCGGGTTAGATGAAATTGTTCAAAAGCATTCTTTGTCAAAGAAAAGTCTGACACTGTCCCACATGGTTTCTGCAGGCGTAGGAAAATAAAGACTCGTTAGTCACATGGGGAGCTGAAGTTGGCCATGTTCATATGCAGGCATATAAATATTGAGGGTCTGTTCCTCTTTCCATAGAAGCTAGAACTTTGCTAAACAAAGTCTGTTGGACGGAAGGAGTATTTTAAATTTCAGTCTCTTGTCAGGTTCTCAGTTAGGTTCTAACCAACTAACTAAATTAATGGGTAGAATTATATCTTGCATATTAAAATATTGCATGATGTCATATTGCAAATCCCTTATAGACTTACCTACATACTAGTTAGTACCTGTCTGTGGTTATTTGCTTGAATAAAGCACTGATAAACATAGAACCCTATGATTTTTCCTCTCTGTCTCTTTCTCTCTCTCTCTCTCTCTCCTGTACCATCACCGTCTCAACTACTTCTCCTCTTTTAGATGCCTTTTTAAATGAGATTATCAGCTGGCCTGGAAGCCACAGAACCGTGCTAAATCAGCCCAGAATCTACTAATCTAATTTTACTACATACACTGAACAAGACTCGTGAGACAGAAGGAACACATTTAGAAAATAAACTGGGTGGCAATACAGATGGACAGAATTTACAAGACTTTTGGACGATTCAAAAAGACGATTCGACTTGATTTTACTGTAAATCTTAATTATCGGGTTCATCATAATGATAAAAAAAATCATCTAATTACAGGTTCCACTAACAACCTTAAAGAATCTTTGAAGAAACTTTTTGTAATAATAGAATGTGTACAATGGAGCTTGTGAACAGGGCTTTGTGTGTGTGTGTGTGTTTTACATTTTAGGCATTCGACATTCGAACCCCCAATTGCACCTAACCCCCAAATGCTATACATCTGAGAAATTGGGGGTTAGGGGCCTTGCCCAGGGGCCCAACAGTGGCAACTTGGTGATACTGGGAATTGTAACCCCGATCTTGCACCTTAACATCTCATCTTAACCACTGCTCTGTGTGTATGTTTGTGTGTGTGTGTGTGTGTGTGCTACTGCAGGTTTACAGTTTCTTCTCATGTTCTTTTTGCCTCATGGAGGATTTTGTTTGGTATCTATTAGTCTTAATTCCACTGATCCAGCAGAACCCAGTGATGTTGAGATAAAATACCACTGGCTTTCCAAATCAGAAAATTGCTGCTTACGTCCCACCTGTCTCTGCACACAAAGAGCTGGAGACAATCCCTCTGAGCTTCCGAGCTGTCAGTCATACCTCCCAATCTTTCTAATTCACCTACCAAATATGACCACAATATATCTCTACACAGGATTCGAGATAGGATGGACAGGCAAGACAAAGGGGAAATGATTTGACTTCCATTATTGGCAAGCCGGAAACAAACACCACCATCATAATTTAGGTTTTTGATGATGTGTATGGAGAAATTAAATATGCATGCATTTTGGAGGACAGTCTGAAACTCCTTCAATTGCTTTATAATGTCTCAAATTTAATCGTTTGGGTCAGAGGCAATTTTCAAACAGTTTTTTTTCCCCCAGTTTTCGTGTCTGTAGGGCAAACAGTGTTGGAAACAGAAGTGGAATGGGCCAAAGAAAAGGTCACTATGAGAAAACTTTTGGAAGTGACATGAATTTTAAATGCCAGGTTGAGGCCTTTAGGCAATAGTCTTGTCCAAGAAGAATCAAGTAGGGCTGATATTTCAGGACATAAAATTTAAACCCAAATTAAAAAATAAATGTTTTTCTTCTAAAAACAGATGTCAGACGCCTTCTGAAAAAAAAACACCTTATGTTCCTTAGTAATCAGCAACAAGATGGCACATAGGACTAAAAATCCCAGATATAGAGATCGAAGATTTGCGAGTCTCACGTAATGTTCGGCAACCTTCTTATGACGTGGTTTTGACACTTTTTTTTGACACTGTGACTTTAACCAGGGCCGGCCTTGGCAGGCTAAGCCCACCCAAACATCTGTCTGCAAAATTTGGTAAAAAAAAAAAAATTGTCTGTCTGTCGGTCAAACCGTCCGTCCCTTCGCCTGCTTGCCTGCCTGCCTGCCTATCTATCTATCTATCTATCTATCTATCTATCTATCTATCTATCTATCTATCTATCTATCTATCCATCCATCCATCCATCCATCCATCCATCTTGCCCGCCTGCCTGCCCGCCTATCTATCTATCAGTCCGTCCGTCCGTCCGTCCATCCATCCATCCATCTATCTATCTATCTTTCTATCTATCTATCTATCTATCTATCTATCTATCTATCTATCTATCTATCCATATTCTGCCCGCCTGCCTGCCCGCCTAGCCTATCTATCTATCAGTCCGTCCGTCCGTCCGTCCATCTATCTATCTATCTATCTATCTATCTATCTATCTATCTATCTATCTATCTATCCATCCATCCATCCATCCATCCATCCATCCATCCATCCATCCATCTTGCCCGCCTGCCTGCCCGCCTATCTATCTATCAGTCCGTCCGTCCATCCATCCATCCATCTATCTATCTATCTTTCTATCTATCTATCTTGCCTGCCTGCCTGCCTCCCCGCCTATCCTTTTGTCTATCTATCTATCCATCCATCCATCCATCCATCCATCCATCCATCCAGTTCCATAGACATTTTTAAATGTTCACTCAATTTCTCGCTTTAAAATTTCACTTGATTATTTAATGTTTATTTGGCCCAAACTTTATTCCAACTTTAAACAGATTATAATATTGCCTGAATTTGTTCGGTTTAGTCCAGTCATTAGCTATTCTGAACGTTGAACATTATTTTTGCTATAATTTAATTAGTTTGAATTTCCCTAACCTCAACCCCCAAAAACTGCCCAGCTGGGATATCTGTCAGCCCATCCTTTTATGGTTGGAATAAACCAGTCCTTACCAGTGGGCACATGCTGCCTGAATCATAACCACAGGAGTCGATTAAAAATCTCCCATTCTTATTTCAGAAATCCTCCTTTTTTCTATTCGCACAAATTTATTGACGGTACTGTTCCCATCAGTGTCAGGATCTTTTATAGAAAGATAACCTTTTAATCACAGCCCTCATTGCCATGACACTGCATCTGCCTGGAAGTGATTGGGTAATGGAAATATTAGACGTAAGTGGATTGCTCTTTAGTAGTCGATGGAGTTGTTCCTGGTATGTACTGTGGTAATTATGATCTAAAGCATAAAGTTAGTGTCGTTACTAAAGCTGCTGTTTTTGTACTAAGGCATTGTAGTTTTAGGAATGTACACATCTGTGTGATTATCATTTATCTGATACTTTGCATTTAAGCTTTTATTAGCAAATAACCTACAAACTTCATCAGGAGAAAGTGGAGGTGACTGAATAATTTCAAGTTTACAACTTCTGAACGATATTTTTCCCAGAGCCAGTAAAATACGATAGGAAATACACTCTGTATGATAAGTTAATTTCACAGTCAATCTGCCGTTCTTATTTAACACCTCTGTATCCCATCCCATCAGCTTTATACTGAAGTCAGTGCGTATCTTTGCCCTATTCATGGCAGTCGTTTATGCTCTTGATATTATCTATGTGCTAGAGAAGCTCACCTATCGAGACACTTCCATGGCAGATGATGACAATAGCAATGATAAAGATGATTCTGCCGATAGCGGTACCCATGCAGGCGTGGAAGATAAAAAAAAAAAAAGAAGACGCAGGAGATGGAGGAGACAGCATTACAGCTTAAATATGGGATTCAGCTGCGATACTGTCGTAGCACGGAGCTGTTGGTGAATTGAAGTCGTGAAGGGCATAGCTGCAGGTTCCATTGGTGTAAAATTGCTATACAATTGACTGTGCAGCAAACCGAGACAGCTGGCACATTGTCCTCCATGGAAATAGCTTTTACAACCCTATTCGTATACTATGATTGGAGAATATATATATATATAAAATGGAATATAAGGCTTCCTGAAAGCATCAGCTTGAGATGTGAAAGGTGATTGATGGAGCGTTGTTTTCTACCATTCGTACCTAATGCTCATTAATAATTTGAAGAGTGTGAGTCAGTTTAAAACCATCAAACAATCCAGTACTGTATTTGCAGATGCATTATCACCCATTAACCTCTTCTTCTTTATTACTGTCCATTACTCAGGAAGGCTTTAAAGAACACTCCTGATGTACAAATGGAACATTGCCCAAAGAAGATAACCACACTGACCATGAAAGACTGTCAGACAGCACTGTTGACGTAGCCGCAAATAGACTAATGTATTAAGCTAAGTGGAGTACATAATTAAATAGATTTGATATATACGCTTACACACACACAAAAAAAGACTTTCTAACTTGAACAGAGGCCATGTTTTTCCTGTTAAGCTGCTTTTCTAGTCCTTCGAATCTGCTTTGAGTCTCCCGTGGGCTGCTTTTACCTCTCCTGTCTATTTAAACAGAAGAAATTTGCCAGATGAAGCATGTTCCTGATTAAAATAATGCATCTTTATTAAAACACTGTAGACGAAATGACCTCAAGCTCGGATCAATAGTCCTTTCTTTGTCAAATATGAACGTATCGATTTCATTTTAACAAAAGTATGAGTCTGCATATACATCGTCTCGAAAAACTATTCATAACCCTTGGACTTTTTCACATTTCATCACCTTACAAACACAAACTTAAATGTATTTTATTGAGATTTTATGTAATGGACCAACACAAAGTAGCACGTGATGGTGAAGTGGAATAAAAATGATATACGGATTTCTAAATTTTAAGCAAATAGACATAAAAAGTGTGGTGTGTATTTGTTTCCAGCCGTCCTGCGTCAATACTTTGTAGAGACAACTTTTACTGCAATTACAGCTGCAGGTCTTTTGGGGTATGTGTCTACCAGCTTTGCACATCTAAAGACTGAAATTTTTGCCCATTCTTCTTTGCAAAATAGCTCAAGATCAGCCAGATCGGATGGGAAGCGTCTTGGGGAGCGCAATTTTAAGTCTTGGCAAAGATGCGATTTCAGGTCTAGACTTTGACTGGGTCGTTCTAACACATGAATATTTATTGATTCAAACCCTTGATGTATGTTTAGGGTCATGGTCTTGCAAAAAGATGAATCTCCTTCCCAGTCTCAGGCTGAATATAAATGCGCACCACACTTTTCAAATTTTTATTTGCTTAAAAAAAAAAAAAAAAAAAAAAGGTTCCACTTTACAATTATGTTCTATTTTGTGTTGGTCTAATATATAAAATACATTACATTTACAAGACATCCTTATCCAGAGCGACTTACATTGATCTCTTTAATACAACTGAGCAATTAAGGGCTCTGCTTAGAGGCCTACGGTGGCTTCTTGGTGGTGCTGGGAATCGAACCTCGGTCTTCCTGGTATCAGTCCAACACCTTAACCACTGAGCCACCACTTCCCCAATATATTTAAGTTTTATGGTTATAAGGTGACAAAATGTGAAAAGGTTCAAGGGGTATGAATAATTTTTTAAGGTTCTGTATCAGGCATCTGTGGCACACAATATGTTTCCACACTGTGCTACAGTCTGTGTACAATCACAACCACTGGGGAGTTGATAGATTTTTGTCCTTTAAGTCAGAAAGGAATCCTAGAAAATGTGTTTAAGCAGAAACTAGGAATCAGGCTGTGATGTAATGGGGCTTTAAACACAAACACTAGCAAATGGTGGGAGCAATCAATTGGATGAAAGATATTGACAAACCTGTTTATGTAGCCAAGACTTTGATCAGACAACGGTGACTTCCTAGTAGCCTCAACGGAATGCAAAAGATCCACCAACGATGCACTGCTTTTATTTTATTTACACATTTATGCTCACATAAAGCTCAATTATTCTAATTCTATAATTTACTTTTATATGTTCAAGGTCTAAATTAACGGCGTGCGGTCCTCACTATCAGGTCACATATTTTAATATCAAGTATTAAGATTATTAAAATGATGTCGTATCTAGAGATGGATCAGAACATCCGGAAACAGAACACACAGCTTTTATTCCATTCCTTATTATAAAGTAGTAGTAAAGAAAAAGAACGACAGACCACCTGTCAGTATTCATTGCAGAATCAGTAGCAATATTACTGGCAATACAGTGTGTGGAAAGAAAATAATCAGAACCAAAGAATCGTTTCAGACAGTTGATCAGCGTTATTAAGCATTCAGTCTGGGAAATCCTAATCTATCATACAGTAAATATTCCATCTACTTCTCACTTCCTGTGATCGAGGGATGGACGTTACTTTCCTCCAGGTTCGAGATGGATAGCAAAAAAAAACTCTATAAAGCATAAAATAGTAGATATACAAATATGTAAAGCAGAGGTCAAAACCCTTATAAAGGAGCACACACTTAAAACATGGCAGGAATATTAGGACGCAGCAGATACCGGACGTCATAAGGACTAGGAAGGACAGAGACTCAAGAAAAGAGATGGTAGTCTTGCATCTTAGAATAGTGAACATACTGGTATAAATTTATGCATACTGGAATGTATTATTCACCTATTATAATCTCCAAAAGACAGTGAGACACATACTACTAGACTGCAAAATGTATGAATTGGATGACACTTGCACATCTTTTGGACTAAACATCTGGAAAAGAATTCATAAGTTATTAAAACTGAGCAAAGTGAAAGAATTTAGAATAAAAGTCGAAAGCAATTAAGTTTATTTATTTATTTATTTATTTATTCTCTCTTCTACTTTTGATCTTGACATTCTGCTGCACACACTCCAGTCTAGTAGCTGGCTGTAACTCACCTTTTAATCTGAGTTTTCAGCCACTATGAAATCTAAAAAAGAAGAAGGAGAAGAAGAAGAAGAAGAAGAAGAAGAAGAAGAAGAAGGAGAAGAAGAAGATATTTCAGTATGAAGCCATTTCCCGCAAAAAGTAAACCAACCAAGCAGGAGAAAATAACCATCCAGCCATCACTAATATAATTCACAAGATTCACTCATTAGCAAGAAGTGTGATTACATCTATCAAAGCAGAAATTCAGGCACTTTAATATTCTGGAGAACTCTGGAATGTACATTCACTCAGGACAACAGACACGACTCCACAGAGGCAGAAATTCCCGCTTATCAAATTGGGAAGGGTTATAAGGCTTTATAATAAACTTAATAACAAAAGACTGTTTACAAATCAAAGGCCATTTTCCAGGCAAAGATTTATGAGATAAATGAAAAGATATAGAGATATTATATGCTCAGATGAGCTATTCATCGTGTGTCATACATACCTGGATTAGGGGCAGTGGTGGCTCAAATGGTTAAGGCCTTGAGATGCTGGAGACCATGATGTGACCAGGGTTGGGAGGCATGATGTAGATTAACTGGGAAACATGGAGTCATTAGGGAAACGTTGAATTCTGCTTTAGTCTCACAAAATATTCCAGAATATTTTAGTCCAGAACCTCAAGATTGGCTAAAATTAGGTCACACAACAGAACAATTCTCTCAAGAACACAAATCAACATCTAAATATGTGAAAAAGACCAAAATCTAAGTGGTGCAATCATGTCAACGCCAAAACCCCCCAAGCCAATCGTAGTTATTTTATTTCTTTTTATTAGATTTATATTAAATGAATCACAAAAAATATTTTTTCCCCCATAAATATACATTTATTAAAGTTGTGTCAAAATGTGGCACAGGTGATTAACAATAACCTTTAGGATATTTATGTAATTGAGCAAAAAAAGGGTGTGTGTGTGTGTGTGTGTGTGTGTGTGTGTGTCCCTTTTAGCTTATAAACACACTCCACCTTTAACTGGCTCTCGGTAGCTCTACTGCACTCAAACAGGTTCTCTGAAATATTGTGTTACAATAGATAGCATTAAGCATCTGCTCAGAATTCCTGTCATATGTTAGATCAGGTTAGCTTACTGGCAAAATTTAGACTATAAACTTTTATAAAAGTTGCTTTCAAAATTTTTCTCAGAAATAAATCAAATTTTTTAACAATAAGAAAACATTCATTCATTTATTCATTCATTCATTCATTCATTCATCTGCTATACCATTTTATTCCCTAATTTGGGGTCACAGGGATCTGCTGGAGTCTATAACAGCCATCTCTAAAAGGGCGAAGGGCAGGAGGGGGACACCCCGGACAGGTCACCAGTCCATCAAGGGCCACACAGTCACCCCTATGGGCAATTTAGTATCACCAATCAATCTAACATACATGTTTTTGGACTGTGGGAGGAAACCGGAGAACCCGGAGTAAACCCACGCAAGCACTGGAAGAACATGCAAACTCCACACAGAAACACCCCTGCCCAGGAATTGAACCCAAGACCTTCTTGCTTGGCAACAGTGCTAGTCACTGAGCCACCGTGCTGCCCTTAGATGTAAAAAAATATTAGGAATTCATAACTTTTGTTCAATTTTTTACATTTACATTTCTGGCATATCACAGACACCCTGATCCAGAGTGACATTTATTATCGTATTTATACAAATGGGGGTTAAGGGCCTTGAACAGGTACCCAGCAATGGTTACTTGGTGGTCCTGGAAATTAAAACCCACAAACTTACGGTTAGTAGTCCAACACCTTAAACACTGAGCCACCACTTCCCAATTAATCCATTTGTACCTTTATATTAACTGATTTCTAGTTTTTTAATATAAATGTTTGGGTTTTTTTAACAAAATTAATTTCACTATATACCACAGGGCTGATTATTCTGGTATTCGTGAAGGCCTTATGGGAAAGTGGTGGCTGACGGTTAAGGTGTTGGACTACTAACCCAAAGATTGTGGTTTTGATTTCCAGCCCCACCAACCCACCACTGCTGGGTCCCTGAGCAAGGCCCTTAACCCTCAGAGAAAAATGTAAGCCGCTCTGGATAAGGACGTCTGCCAAATGCTGTAGATGTAAGTGATGTTCCTTATGATTCTGCTGACTGAGATACACAGTACAGTTGTTTTTAGGTCAAAGGATTTTGATCTCGTCTCTACAAAGCCGCTGTAACTTCATGCTTTTATTCCAACCAAGCGGGAGCCTAATTTCACCTGATTCCACTTGTTTTATTAATTCCTCTCGGCCACCAAACAGCTTTGAAGTGTGCCTCCTATAATGGTGGAATAAATGCCTGCAGCTACACTGGTCATTACGGATACAATTTAAACTATTATAATTTAATGAACATTAAGATCTATGACCTGATAAATTAATTTATCCGTCTATGGTGCTTGGAAAAACAGTCTATTTGACTAAACATGTCCTTTCTGATATCCTAAAGCAGTCGGTCTCATTCTGCCCTGACCTCTCACATCAACAACCTCATCCACCCTCTGAATAGATGTTTTTATGGGGCTTTTTTTTGTAGCCGTCTGTGTAAATTCTACATACTGTTGTCTGGGAAAATTTCCCTTAATTCCACGTAATCACATCCACCCATCTGGTACCAATAATCAGGTCACAGAAATCACAATGTTCTAATGTTTCATGTAAATGCATTAATCTTCGATACCCACTTATTCCCTAATTCGGGGTCACAAGGATCTGCTGGAGTCTATCACAGCCGTCTCTGAAAGGGTGAAATGCAGGAGGGGGACACCCTGGACAGGTCGCCAGTCCATTACAGGGCCACACACACACACACACACACACACACACACACACACACACACACACACACACACACACACACACACACACACACACACACACACACACACACACACACACACACACCCCAATGGGCAATTTAAAATCACTAATCAACCTAATATACATGTTTTTGGTGGTGCTGAAAATAAAATCTTCCGGTTAACAGTCCAACACCTTAAACATTAAGCCACCACTTCCCATCCAATCCATTTGTACCATTTATATTTATACACAAACATTTTAAATGCATCTATATCGATTATGTAAATATTAACTAAAACTCTTAATTTGTATCTATCTATTTATCTCTCTCTGTATATATATATATATATATAAATGCCTGTAAATTCCTTAATCCTAATTTCAAAGTTTTATATACATTTACAGCAGACGTCCTTATATTTATCTCATTTATACAACTAAGCAATTGGGGGTTAAGGGCCTTGCTCAGGGGCCCAACAGTGGTGGCTTGGTGGAACTCGGAATCGAACCTACAATCTTCAGGTTAGTAGTCCAACAACTTAACAATGAGCCACCACTTCCCCGTGTATATATATATATACTGTGCATTTCTCTGCACAGTCTTAAAGACAGAAAGCTATTAGCATTACAGACTGATAGCAGAAAGACTTGATTGAAGAAGACATTGGAAAGTGGATTAATAAGGTTTGTTGTAAAGAAACGAATGTTTCTGCTTTGTTTCCCTACTGAAGAGGTTAGAAATGGCGGCGCAATTCCGATCTAATGAACAATAGACAGGCTGAGTGCTGATCTGTATCTTTACAGCTGATTAACACAGTTAAGGATAAATAAAGTGTTAATGAATGCCGGAGTATTATTGTTTAAGTAAACACTTCATTAAGTTCAACGTACTACTTCAAATGTGCTACTTCAAATGTTCTGTCATTAAAAGTAGACAGAAAACAGAGCATATATAACAGCAAAGACGTATAAAGATGACATTTTACCGTCTAGTTTAAATACATATATAGAGATTGTAGAGATGCTGGGGAAGTGGTGGGAACCTGTCAAAGGTGTTGGACTACCAACCCGATGATTGTGATTGGGTTTGATTGATTCCCAGCTCCACCAAGCTACGACTGTTGGGCCCCTGAGCAAGGCCCATAACTGTTTATTGCTCAGTTGTATAAACGTAAGTTGCCCCGGATAAAAGCGTCTACCAAATACTGTAAATGTAAAGTGTCGCCAAATTTCTGCAGTGGGCAGATGGTATTATTTGCCTATTTTATTTCTGCTATTTACAGCTCACCCTGTTCAATAATAAGGTCATATCAGCGATACATAACGTGCAGGAATGCCGACTCTCCACTTCTAACCATAGAATTTGTATAGCGCTAATATAAATATGCTAAGTCTGCTCTGAAACGGGAAAAACTTTAGAGTATGAGCAAAAAGATGAGGATGATGAGGAGAACATCATTACAAATTAAATCCACTCTTCTGAGACATATGGCCCAATAATATCCAAACCATTAACAGCCCATTAGCAGAGCCCAAATTGTTAACATTCTCCTTCATTAAGGGCATGTTGTCTTTTCATAATAATGGACAATAAGTCACGGCGCACATATACGCGGTAGGAATGGATTTCAAACTCAATTTCGTCTATAAAACAATCGATCTTTCTGTGTCTGTAATCAAATTATTTCCTCTCAAAGGTCACTGTATTCAGTAATATCTGTCATGGCTGCTTGATGGTGAGAAACCTCATAAAAGGTCTCTGGTGTGCAGCAAATCAAATTATGGCCTAGAGGAAGTTGAACTAAAACCAACTATTGACTTTTTGTTAAATAAAAAATATTGTGGAGAAGAAGAAGTAAAAGCATTCGCATACCAAACATGTGCACTTAATCCAGCTACAAGCTCAAAAACACGCAAGTTAACACTAAAAAAGCCAAAAGATACAATAAGATTAATTGTGTAATAGTTTAAAATGCTGAACAAGGAAAAAGAGAATAAGTTCAAGTCAATCGTTGAACAATAAAAGCAATGTTTTACCTTTAGACGACTTTTACTATGGAAACAATACTGCAGTATGGAAAAACCTGCTGGTGTGTCTGGTCAGAGGAGAACTGAACCCCCCTGATTGAACCTGGTTTCTACCAACGTTTTTTTTTTCACGATTTTGTCACTGATGGAGTTTTGGTTTCTTGCCGCTGTCGCCTCTGGCTTGCTTAAATGAGAACCAGTTAAACTGAAGGGGGTGTTTTAGTGCATCTGTAGTGAGAGCAGGGAGCAGGTGGAGGAAAACCTGGAGAGGTGGAGGTTTGCTCTGGAGAGAAGAGGCATGAAAGTCAGTCGTAGCAAGACAGAGTACGTGTGTTTGAATGAAAGGGAGGGAAGAGATAGAGAAGGTACAGGAGTTTAAGTATTTGGGGTCGACAGTCCAGAGCGATGGAGAATATGTAAAAGAGGTAAAGAAGCGGAATGGGTGGGGAAACGTGTCAGGAGTGATGTGTGACAGGAAAATATCAGCTAGAATTAAGGAGAAGGTGTACAAGACAGTGGTGAGACCAGCTATGATGTATGGTTTAGAGACAGTGGTGAGACCAGCTATGATGTATGGGTTAGAGACAGTGGTGAGACCAGCTATAATGTATGGTTTAGAGACGGTGGTGAGACCAGCTATGATGTATGGGTTTAGAGACGGTGGTGAGACCACTATGATGTATGGTTAAGAGACGGTGGTGAGACCAGCTATGATGTATGGTTTAAGAGACAGTGGTGAGTGAGACCAGCTATGATGTATGGTTAGAGACAGTGGTGAGACCAGCTATGATGTATGGGTTAGAGACAGTGGTGAGACCAGCTATGATGTATGGTTTAGAGACAGTGGTGAGACCAGCTATGATGTATGGTTTAGAGACAGTGGTGAGACCAGCTATGATGTATGGGTTTAGAGACAGTGGTGAGACCCAGCTATGAGGTATGGGTTAGAGCTATGATGTATGGTTTAGAGACAGTGGTGAGACCAGCTATGATGTATGGTTTAGAGACAGTGGTGAGACCAGCTATGATGTATGGTTTAGAGACAGTGGTGAGACCAGCTATGATGTATGGTTTAGAGACAGTGGTGAGACCAGCTATGATGTATGGTTTAGAGACAGTGGTGAGACCAGCTATGATGTATGGTTTAGAGACAGTGGTGAGAGACCAGCTATGATGTATGGGTTTAGAGACAGTGGTGACCAGTGAGACCAGCTATGATGTATGGGTTAGAGACAGTGGTGAGACGCTATGATGTATGGGTTAGAGACAGTGGTGAGACCAGCTATGATGTATGGGTTAGAGACAGTGGTGAGACCAGCTATGATGTATGAGTGTATGGTTTAGTTTAGACACACCTCAATAAACTGAATGGACTGTACTCACCTCACCTGGTCATGTCCTCACAGGAGAGGAACACAAGAAAAATCCAGTATGAAAACTGCCAATTTAATAAAATATAGCAACTAAATTTCCATTTCCAGTGTTTGGCAGACGCCCTCATCCAACACAGAGTACAAAAATACCTATCAATGAATAGATCGTGTCTGAATCACTAGTGTAACCTAAACCCAAATAAAAATACAAAAACTAAATAAATAAATATATATATGTATGTTTTTTATATGTAAAATGCCAGTTTACTGCCACTTCAGTCTTTGAATGCCTGGCAGCAAAACCTGCCAAGTTTTTTAAAGTGCAAAAATGAATTTCTGGTATTGTGGCTTTTTCCTGACATTTTCACTGATGTTCACAGCAACTTCAGGGCACAAAGGGTAAAAATGTCAAACAATGTCACGGTTCGATTTCACAGTTGTGCTTTTCATTTTAACCAGGTTAGATATAATAGTTTAACAATTTCAAATGAGTCAAAATGTCATTATTTCACTTTAATTTCAAAGGAAACGTCTGTAACTATTACTTTATTGTGCATCAATTTATAAGCAAAGCAATACTAATTTCAATTTTAGGATAAGACTAAAGATAAAGATATTTCTCAGTCATGAGAGAAGCCTTATGGGCCGATTGGGAAGGTTGTGTTCTGATTATCTGGTTATTCTGTTCAAACGATATAATAAGAAATGAGAGTTACTGAAATACATCCTCTTCATGATGCCGGTTTAAGAGGATGTTTACGTTGTGCATTAAGCTGCTATAAGCACCCATTAGAGGTCTGATCGATTGACACTGTGAAATCGCACAACAACAATAAGCTGTGGAATTCCATTAAAGATTGATCAGTAACAAAATGGCCTGAGTATGATTTAAAACAAATGATTCCCCACCCCATTACACCACCTACCCCAGCAGTATTTAATCACAAACACAAATCAAGACTCATCAGAGCAAGTGAAGCTTTTCCAGCCTTCCATTCTCCACTTTTGGTCAGTCTGTACACACTGAGGGGGCAGTGGTGCCTCAAATGGTTCAATGGTTCATTTGGTTCAAGCTGGTTTTAAGCCCCACTATGGCCAAGGAAGGCCTGGTTTTAAGCCCCACTATGGCCAAGGAAGGCCTGGTTTTAAGCCCCACTACGGCCAAGGAAGACCAGGAAGACCTGGGTTTAAGTTCCACCGACAGTCAGCCATTGTTGGGTCTTTGAGCAAGACCCTTAACCCTTCCTGCTCCAGGGGCGCTGTATCATAGCTGACCCTGTGCTCTGACCCCCAACTCACTAAGACGGGATGTATAGAGGAACAAGAAGGAGAAAAAGAGAGAGAGGGCGGCGTTAGGTATGTTTATGGTAAAGTGATGACTTTGGCTTATGTACTATAGTGTGTTAAGGTGCAGCTAAGGACTTCGGCTAGGCTAGTAATAATAGACAAAGGCGAGAGACAGAAAGGTGACACAGACATGAGGACATCCAAGGTTTCTGCCAGATGTTTCTGTTTCTGTTCACAATTGATTTCTGACTTTAAAAGGTTAAATGGAGGGTTTTGGTGGTCTGACTTGGTAAATTAGACCTTCCATGAATTCGTCACTATCACAAAAGTGAGATTCACTGCCAGTGAGAGTTTTATTAATGAACTTTTTTTTACTGCATTTCACATGTAAACTGCCAGAAATCATTTTTTTTCGTGACATCGCTTCCACTTTTCTCCAGTCATTAGGAGTTAAAAGCAGCTCTGATGAAGGTAGAGAGTCTTTTTAAATGCCTGAGTTCCTCACGCTCTTCAGGTAATGAGGGGAGGTGAGCAGAATTTCAAAGTCAAGAGCACAAACAGAAGATAATTTGTGGTTAATGAGCAGAGGAGCTTCACCTCCTGATTCAGAGTCCCAAAGGCGAAGGTTCAGGTAGACATGATCGTTTCGGCTCGCATTCCTCCAAATGGGACACATTACAATTACAGAGTAGACGAATAATTCCTAAGAAAAACAAAATAATTATTTAGAAATTATTTCCTTCTTGTTTAATTGCAAAATTATCATATCTGATATTTAAATCATTTATAAACCCCTATATAATATTACCCCTTGGACTTTTTTTTTTGGACATTTTGTCACCTCACAACCACAAACTGAAATGTCTTTTATTGAGATTTTTTCTAACAGACCAACACAAAGTAGCACAAAATTGTGAAGTGAAACAAAAATAATATACGGTTTTTAAAATCTGAAGCAAATACAATATATATACTTGTGTGTGTGTGTGTATATATACACACACACACACACACACACACACACAAGTTCCTTGATCCACCTGATGCTGTTTGTTTACTGAGGTCTTCACGGTACATGTGTATTCTTACTGCACCTAAATCACACATAGATGGACTGTATTAACTAATTATATATTTTATATATATATATATATATATATATATATATATATATACACACACATACATATATATATAGTTAATACAGTCCATCTATGTGTGATTTAGGTGCAGTATAAATACACATTCTGTGAAGACCTCAGTATATATATATATATATATATATATATGGCTAAAAAAAACAATAAAAGAGTGAAATCATAACAGGAAAGGAACGTTAAACATGCTGAATGAGAGTTTTTAAAGACAAATTAGAACCGAAGTATGAGAAAGCTAGATCTTTAGTGGGATGTGTAGTAAAGTCTTGCGTTTATCTGACTACAGAACAGTGGTAGAGCGGTGGACAGTGTCCTGCCTATCAAAAAAATAAAGAATATCATTTTTAAACTAGAATTCATTTCGTTTCAGTGGTGGCCAGTCAGGACCAGTAAGGGACAAAAAAAGGTGGGGTTTGGAAATGCTCAGATAAAACAGATAACGACAGCACACAACGGCAAAAAGGGTTTTATTCCTTATTTCATTCAGCTCATTCAGTTTCTCATTTAAAACGGGGCCTCAAAAACTCCACACACACACACACACACACACACACTTATGAACAGAACATACACACTTTGAGTCGAACAGTCTAGCAGCCTAGAAAGTTATGCTAACTCTAAGAACATCTAAACAGCAGTAACTAGAACCCGGTGGTTCCCCCTGTAGAACACGATGCAGTGCAACATATCTACAGGAAATGTTTGTAGTTATCTTTAACTGACTGGAAAATACCCTGGTGGTCGTTTGTGTAAGAGTCTATTACAGGCTAGTCATGGAAATGGGGTGTGATAGAGGGTAAAAACTGTATAATTCTAATCTTTCCATTATCAAACCACTAAGTTATCGTTCCACATCTCAGTCAGATCGCAGAAATAAATCTGTAAAATTTCATACTAAAAGAAACCTTTTTTTCTTACTAAACAACCAAAACAAACTTCAAACCACAGTTTACAATATCACATGGGTTTAACTTTGGAAAGAAAAAAAGAAGAAAAGATTTTAACATAACACACATTTGTTTTTAATAACATTTCCTAGAACCCTGTATACGCTACTAACCCCAAAATTCAGCTTATAACATGGAGGCTGAGTTCGGTGTATATATGATTAAGTTGATTACGTCACCGGACAAATGTTCTAGAAAAGGTGCCATAAACCCGATTGGGGCAGGTTAATAAATCCGTTTCATCGAGAACAAAGTGTGTGTTCAAAAAAAAGAAAAGAAAAGAAAAATCTTGCGTATTGGAGTAATAACTGTTAGTAAACGTCAGGGTGACTTTTCCATGACCTCGCTGTCGGAACTCAAACTTTGGAAGAAGACGGTAGGTGTTTAACAGAACATCAGCAGTGTTGTTGTGGACACAAATAAAACTCCCAAAAGATAAACACTAATGCATGTGCTGCCAAGATGCTAGCTCTGTATGATTAATGTCTGGAAATAATAATAACATCTGCTTATGATAATAGTTTTCCAATGGGGGGAAAAAAAAAGTTAATAAGAGAGTAAATTGCAAACAAATTAAAACTATTGTCAAAGAAATTGTTCCAGCACAATGTTAATTCTCTGAAATCCAACCAGCTGTGCTGACATGGAAGGCAAACAGCAGTTTATCTTCATTGATATGACTGTGTGTGTATATATATATATATATATATATGTGTGTGTGTGCTAGCTAGGATGCAGTGGAAGTGTTGGGGCTCCAGCCCATCTGATAGGCTCTCTCCAGAGTTCGCTTACAGTCCTGCATCACTGTACTGAACACGATGTGTGGGTACTGTACAACCAGTCTCTCCACAGTTTCCTCGCTCACCTGGAAAAACACAAATAACATTAACTTAAACACTAACGCAATAATGTGTGTGTATGTGATTTTATGTCAATCTGTGTTTGACATTTAACACAGTGGCGAAAAATGTTAAGATAATCAAATATTTTACCCTGTAATAAAAAAAGGAACAAATGAATAAACGAATAAAGGAATGAATTGTGGAATATCCGGTCCATGACGTGACCTACTGTTTTAATGTCATGCATGAAAGAAAGCATCATTACCATTCCGCTCGCACAGCATCAACAGCATTACAAACCTACATCCTCTGAATACCAGCACGTGTAGCGTGGGACCCGGAGAGAACCCAGACGCCTCGGCTGTAAGGCCAGATAATTACCCTCGTCCTCGGAGGCGATGAGTGGAAACAACTTTCTACCCTTTAACTTTCATCTTGTACAATGTCAACAGTGTGACATTCGGATTACAAATGAACTGAGCAATTTCCCAGAGGAGAATCTGTAGTCGTTCATTACATGCAATCATAAATCTTTTCAGACAAAAAAAAATAATAATTTCTATAAACAGGATGAATCGACTCAACTGTCAGTACAAAAACCCCTCCACATCTGATTCCATCCCTGTTACCTTCCCATACATGACCACATTCAAAGTTACCCCTTGTGTTGTGTAGTGTGAGTCTTTGTGTAAGCCTTGGGTAACACAAGAGGGAAGTGGTGGCTCATGGTTAAGGTGTTGGACTACCACTGGAAGATTGTGGGTTCGATTCCCAGCTTTACCAAAACAACACCGCTGGGCGGTGAGCAAGGCCCTCAACCCCCAATTGCTCAGTTGTATAAAAGAGACAGATGTAAGTAGCTCTGGATAAGGACGTCTATCTAATGCTGTAAATGTAAATGCAGGGAAGTGCTGGAGCCGTTGCAGAAAAGACCACCACCAAAATCACAAACGAATGGAACACCTGACCATTACATTCAGTGGGTTCCAGATTTAGTCTCAGGACTCACCAAACTGTCCCCTGGAGGGTCGGTGTCCTGCAGAGTTGAACTCTAACTCTAATTAAAGACACCTGAACCGAAGAATTAAGCTTTTTCTAGGTAAACTCGAACCTTACATGCAGGTGTGTTAAGGCGAGTTATGATCAATTAGGATTATTCTGAAGTAAGTGATGATGTGGGAGGAGGAGGTCCGAGGTTTAGCGTTCCAGCTTTTCTGTTCATTTCTAAGCTGTTGTGTTGTGTTAAGGTGCTACCACACTAACTACTGCACAACACAGCATGTCTTTGGTAAGAATAAAGGGCTTTTAGATTAGATTCAACTTTATTGTCATTGTGCAAGGTACATGTACAGAGCCCAATGAAATGCAGTTTATGCACAGGGGCATCGTCATGCTGGGACAGGGTAAATACTGTCACAATATACATGCTAGGACGCTAAACCCGGCCGAGAAAGACAGACAAGCAGACAGGCAGGCAAACAGACAGAATGAAGGACAAAGCGTAGATAGACTAGCTAGCTAGACAGACAGACAGATAGAAAGGATTAAGTAGATAAGATAGATAGATAGATAGATAGATAGATAGATAGATAGATAGATAGATAGATAGATAGATAGATAGATGGATAGATAGATGGAATAGATGGATAGAGCAAATGAATAGACAGATAGATAGGCAGACAGACTTCAGACAGACAGACAGAATTTCTAGTATACTTGGACTTGTATAGAATGTTCCTAATCAGAACTAGCTCTCAGTCAGTCAGTTTAAACCCGTCTGTTCTGTTCAGTTCCGTTCTGTTGAGTTGAGTGTGTGCACTGCTGAAGCTACAGAAGATCTAGATGAAATGTCGGTACATTAGAGATTGATGTTTTTAATCTTTCACATATCTGAAGTCGGGGTTCCTGGTTTACGGAGACTTTTCTTATTATACTTGTTCATTTTTTATCTTCAAAGACTTTAATCTCAGGATCAGAGACCTTCTTAATCTTGTTTGACAACCGGTGCATGGCTGCGACTGCGGACAAAGTGAAATCGAATATCCACTCATAACTGTGGCACCTTATTGTACATTGTATTCTCCATACATGCAATCTCGCAGATCCGTTTAGTATTCACAGAGCAGCGGTAATCCAGTGATCTGCTGAACCGGGTCATACTGGACTGATATATTGCTCAATAACATGATCCTGTTTTTTATTTCCTTTTTGCCTCATCCAGAGAAACTTCAAAGTGCTTAAATATGCAATGTGTGAGCCATATGCGACGGCCATTTTACACAGCAATAACAAGCACAGCACACGTATTCATAAGAGACATTACCAGGCTTTGGTTTTTATTGCTCCATTTTTGGTGATATAAATGTACTACTGGGGTCTGAATTAGCTTTTTAACCAACAACTTCAACACTTCATAAAACTGACAGATCTTTGTAAGCG
This sequence comes from Bagarius yarrelli, assembly GCA_005784505.1. Classification (NCBI taxonomy): domain Eukaryota; kingdom Metazoa; phylum Chordata; class Actinopteri; order Siluriformes; family Sisoridae; genus Bagarius; species Bagarius yarrelli. The sequence goes on along the minus strand of VCAZ01000026.1, from coordinate 2,224,534 downwards.
TTGCAGTGCAAATCCAGCATCTTCAGCACTTAACATGATTATATAAAAAGAAAAAAAAAAAAGATCAATCTTATATTAAAAGAGCTCCGAGTGAAATATTTATGCCTACGGGTTTAAATGAGGTCTTGATTTTTTTTATTTTTTTTTTACCAAGCTTATAGCTACAACGCGGTGAAAATAAAGGGGCTGAAAGAGTGTGATGGAGAAATGGATGCAACATCTAATATAACAACTTCCCTATTAAAAATAAAAGAGATGGACAGACGGACACCCGTTCAGACTATCGGTAAATTCGAAGGCCATTAATACGTAGCACTGATTCGAAGATCTCCATAACCGCCTGCATCAACACACTGCTGGGACAGCGTAAATACTGTCACAATATACATGCTAGAACACTAAACCCCCAAAAAAGACAGAGAGAAGGACAAGCAGGCAGACAGACAGATAGATAGATAGATAGATAGATAGATAGATAGATAGATAGATAGATAGATAGATAGATAGATAGATAGATAGATAGATAGATAGATAGATAGATAGAGTGGATGTTTGGATGGATAAGTTAAAATAACTTAGAATAAGATAAGATGAGATAAGTTAAGATGACATTAGATAAAGTGCTGGATCTCCATAACCTCCTGTATCAACACAGAGATTTACAGTGTTCTAAAGCTGCCTGTGTTTCATCGACAGCAGTAAAATATAGAAATGTACGAGCACGGCTTTAGAAAGGCGGAAAGAAAAAAGCTCAGCATTTCACTGCGTGGGACGTCGTCTGGAAGACTTGAATAAATTTAAGACTTGAACTATAAAGGAGTGGTTTTCTTTGTTTTGTTTTTTTTTTAACAGGGACTGTCGTAAGATTTTTTTAGTCTGATACGATCACTTAAATCACCTCTCGACATAAGACAGGCAGAAGGAAATATAATGTGGCTATTGCTGTTGGAAATCTGGCCAGGTTTTACTCTCACATCACATTCTGGGAAATCGGCTTGATAGGTTTTGCTGGGAAAAACGCCGAGCGAGTGTGATAGACAGGTCCGCACTCCTGTGATTTCTGGCTTATGACATTCAGTCTGTATTTGTACAAACCAAAAGTCGTCTCATGTCAGAGTCAACAGCGCATGCTGGACAGGTTATTATTTTATGGCTGGAGGAATAACAAATTTAGGGCAAATGAAAAAATAAATAATTTTGGACATCCATCAGCAGTCATACCTCTAAATACACTACAAGACTGTTTATAGCATTTATTTTATGGATTTAAATCTGTTATGTCTGGCCAGCGACGTTGTGTAGTGGGTTAAGGCGCCAGCGCCCACATGTGCAAGTTGTTGCCGAATGTGGGTGCGACCCGGGTTCGATTCCGACTCTTCCCATCTTTCTCTCTGTCTCTGCCATTTTATCCCTTTGTCCCATTGATAAAGGAAAAAGAATCTCCGTTACTTTGTATTTTAGAGGTTTTGCTGCTTGAGTTTCACCACGACAGAACTGACCAGCAGTTTAATTAAAAAATGTAAAGCTTCGTGACCGGAAGCTTACTATAACTCTTCATTTTATTATCATTTACGGCCAAGTATCTCAATAATTCTACTTATCTCATGCATATTAAATAGATTTCCTTGCACGTCGTTGACATAGAACAGATCTGTGAATGGAATTTGTGTCTGTATCTCGTTACAAAAAAACTCTTTCAGACATAAAAGTTTGTGTTATACAGAAATTTATTTTTTGTCTAAAAAAAAATGTTTTTCTAAAAATCCTCCTGTGACTAGGTACTTAAATCTGCAGCCATTTGTACTTTAATTTAGCTTTAGAAAATTGTGAAATCTTAGCTCTGCAAATATTTAACAGGTTAAAAGCATTATGTATTTTTCTACACACTGATCACTGAAAGAAAATGTCCTTCCACAGCAAAAAAAAGAAAAGAATAATTACTAAAAATATATCGTTTCAATTCTTGCACAAAAAGAATGGATGAATTACTTTACAGGGTCAGAAATGTTGCTACGAACAAAGAAGGATTGTTAATATGCACAATTTTTTTAAGAAAAAAATGATTTTTTTTATGCGAATCAGTCTTTGACGGAGCTGGAAAACTGTCCGGGGCCTTAAACTGAATTGATCTGATTATTTTTGTCTGGCTTTAATTATCAGGTTTCTTTCCTAGCTGAAGTCATCATATAGTTTGACTCGGAAAGAGTAAAACGTACAAATTCCACTAATAATAACAACACTCACTAACAAGCAGACTACAAAGACTGTTATTGTGTCCAATCCAACAGATTTTCTGCACCGAATATAAAAGTGGCCTCAACAATGATTCATTATTATTATAATTATACCGCCGGCAGATAAACATGTTCGCAGGAGAACGTTAACTTCCCTATTTTGTCATGCATGCGCAAACATGCACCACTCTGATCAACAGCAGAATCAGACTCACGTCATTCCTCTCAGACAGACAGCAGAGCTGGTTATGTTTCCAGAAAAAAACCTCAGGATTAAAACTCCTATTGACAGTGTGAGCAGTTAGACAGGTGCATCACTCTGTCTAAAAAAATGACCTGAATATACTTTATATGTCATGTACATGTTCTCCAGGTACTCCAGTTTCTTCCCACAGTCCAAAAACGTATGTTAGATTGATTGGTGGTTCAAAATCGTCCATAGGAGTGAGTGTGTGTGTGTGTGTGTGTTTGTGTGGTTGTTAGTCTCTATGTGACCCTGTGATGGACTGGGGACTGGTCCAGGGTGACCCCTGCCTTTCACCTAATGACAGCTGGGATAGACTTCTGCACATCTCTATCACATCCCGGTGACCCTGATGAGGAATAAACGGGTATGGACAATGGCTGGTTGGATGGATAGATAGATGAATGGATATATATGTTATAGATTATCTAACAGTTATATTATGCTAAGTGTGTTAAAGGACAGGTATCAGTGCTCATTAATAATCCACAATTTACATGTACATTTACATCATTTGGCAGACCTTCATTTATTTCTTTTACACAACTGAGCAATTGGGGTTAAGAGCCTTGCTCAGGGGCCCAACAGTGGTAACTTGGTGGTGCTGGGAATTGAACCCACAACCTCCGGTTTACCAGTCCAACCCACTTTTTCACAATTTTTCTTTTAAGGTGTTATTAACTCACAAGACTTTTCAACAAGAAGACGTGTCATGAGAAGACGTGTCATTTGGCTGCTGGCATACGGTAATTAATAGCAGGAATTAACTTGTTTCAAAGTAATACTACAAAATTAACAGCAACTACAGACAGTTAAAAAGACAGACATTAAGAGTTACATTTTTTAATCAGCAAATTGCTGTGGGATAAAAAAAAAGATTTCTGGAAGAAAGAATCAAGTAGATTAAACTGGATCAGTTTAAGGTATCTGGTATAAGCAGATACCTTAATGCTAAAGCAGTGTGTATTACGTCACTGAGCACGATTCACTAAGATCATTCGGAATTTTTACATGGATCTGGAATTTTTACATGGAAGTTTCCTCGGCACTCCAGCCAGTGCATTTTTCCATCTCCGACATACCAGTCCAGCCACCGAGCAAGTGTTGACACTCTTATTCTTTCAGTCAATTAATAATAATGTATCTTGGCAATCAATGTCTATGTAATGGTTTCTTTAATTACTAAAAAAAACGGGACGTCGTCTTAAAAAAACTAATTCGCTATGGGTAACAGTTAATCTCTGCTCTTTGCAGAATCTACTGCAATCATGTGTGCACTAATAATAAAGCCTGGGCAATCAAGTCATAAAACCAGGATTGCTGTCCCAATTAGTCTACACCCACTAGTTTATATTTTCAGAAGGAAACTCCCATAAACACAATGTTTAATGACATCGATCTAAATATTAAAACCACCGACAGCTGAGGTGGAGTCAGGAGGTCGAGTTAGGCAGAAAGTGCTAGCGCAGTGGGTTCGATCCACCAAGCCACCACTGTTGGGACCCTGAACAAGGCCCTCAACCTCCAATGCTTAGTTGTATTAATATGATAAAATGTAAGTCGCTTTGGATAAGGCCGTCTGCCAAATGTAAAGTGAACATTTAGTTCTTGAAGTTGATGTGTTGGACAAAGAAAAATGGGCAAACACAAAGATCACAGGGGCCAAAATGCAGCCAACTTGGGTCAGTGTTTCTCTATAACCGCAAGTCTGGTGGGTTGGTCCTATGACGAAGTGGTTAATACCTAGCAAAAGTGGGACAAAGTCTGTCACTGAATGTCAAAATTTGATTGGCTGATGTTTGTTACAAATCAGATGCGACGTCTTTCCATCAGGTTGGGCAGCTCTATAATGTAAGATATTCAACAAAATGATACAGGTAATTTGTGGACATTACAGTAATAAAAAATTAAAACTAATGATCAAAGAAACTTTTACACATTTTTAGGGCCAGAGGAAAAGACCTTGTTGGTGCTGATGGCCCACCACTGGATAAAAAGCATCCACACTCGGCATGCGAGCATCAGAACTGAACCAAGCTAAAAGAATGTGTCCTGGCCTGATGAAGATGATATTTGCTAATAATTTTTCATCATCAACATTTACATTTACAGCATTTGGCAGACGTCCTTATCCAGAACGACTTACATTTGTCTATTTTATATACAACTGACCAATCGGGGGTTAAGGGCCGTGCTCAGGGGCCCAGCAGTGGTGGCTTGGTGGAGCTGGGAATCAAACCCACAATCTTCGTGTTGGTAGTCCAACACCTTAACCACAAGCCATCACTTCCCGACAACATTATTGGTCACACGGTTGGGTGTGTGTGTCATATATTGGGAAGACTTGGGACTGGGGGGATAAAGGCAGGCAGACAGGCAGGTAGAGATAGCGTAATGATCACAGCATGGGTCCTGCTGGGAAATCTATGACCCTGACATTTATCTGGGTGTTACTTTGCCCGGTACTCCCTACCTTATCATTGTTATAGACCATATACACTCTTTCATGGGTGAGGAACATGACAAAGTGTTTGCGACCTCTCCAAATTTCAAATTTCAATCCATAGAGGCTTTACAGTACAACTACCAGGATGTTGCTGGTGTCATTTACATTTCAGCCATGTGCCCCCCCCCCCCCCCCCCGATCCAGAACGACTTATTTATATTTGTTTTATCTTACTGAGCTTTTTAAGGTTAATATCAGGGGTGCAAAAGCAACAGCAACAGCAAAAATAATGAATGAATGAATTTTTGCACTAAGTAATCTACAGAGTAATTGAACTTGACTTGAGAATATGACTATGCAAATTACGCTGAACCTCAGCAGAGTGGAGGAGGACAGAACTCCCAGTAGTGGCTAAGATAAATTCTTATTTTACCAAATACAAGCAATATACGTTTAATTTAATGCACTTTAATTATATCAAAGGGTTATGGAAAAGTGATATTTCATTTTCAGCCAAAAAAAACCAACCTTTTATGTTGTCTTGACAATCTAAGTGAAAAATATGAAGGAAATTGCATTGTTTCGATTTGGGAAATATAATTTAAAAAAATTCATTGCGGAATACATACGCTAAGCTAATGTCACTTTAAATGTCTTAACGACTTGCTAGATAGCAGGGTAGGGAAAGAGAGAAAGAAAAGAGGCAGAAGAGTGGAAAAGGAACAGAAGGGTAAAAAAAGGGCAGAGTGACCGAAAGAAAGAAAGCAAGAAGGAAGAAAAGGGTGACTCAGTGTGAGAAAGGTCCTAACACAGTGTCCTAACATCCTTCTGTATAATATGTCCAATACCTCTTCTTATTTCTTTTTATTATCCAACTGAGCAGTTCAGGGTTAAGGGCCTTGCTCAGGGGTCCAGCATTAGCAGCTTGGTGGTGCTGGGAATTAAACCCACAATCTTCCGATCAGCAGTCCAGCACCTTAACCACCAAACTACCACGTCCTATTTGTATTGTAGCAATAAGTTCCTTTAGTCCACATTATGCAGCACTTTTGTAGCTTCCCGTCCCAGCATGCTTTGCTGAACGTTTCCATCAATTACTTCTCGTGATGGTTTTTTCTTATAAAGTGTGTTACAGGATTTTGTAAGGTGTGATGCTGTGTGCTTACTTAAAAGTGTGTCAGTATGTGTGGCTGCTGTGTGAAAGAGCTGTGATACGTTACCTTATCACACCTCATCAAGCCCAGGTAGCGCAGAGACCTGCTGCTCTTAGCAATCTGGGTGGCTCCCTGGTCTGTAATTTCCTTACACCAGCCTGCATCCACCGTCTCTATGGTGCTGCTGTACTGGCCAATGGCTATTAGAGCTACAGGAGAGAGTGAGAAAGAGAGAGGGAGAGAGAGAGAGTGAAAGACAGAGAGTGAGTGAGTGAAAGAGAAAAATAGAGAGAGACAGAAAAGAGAGAGAGAGTGAAATAGATAGACAGAGAGAGACAGAGTGAAAGAGAAAGGGAAATGAGAGAAAGGGAAAATGAGAGTTAGTAAAAGAAAAAGACAAAAAGAAAGTGAGTAAAATAAAGAAAGACAGGAAGAGGAAGAGAAAATAGAGAGAGAGAGAGAGAGAAAGAAAAACACATGGTTTATATAGCAGGGCTCACATATGACAAAGCAAAACTGCATCATTAGAATAATTAATACACACATCTTAATTCAGAAGGTGCCAGCTCAAGGGTTCAGTTGTTGGACTTCTAATTCAAAGGTTGTGAGATCAAATCCCCGACCCATCAAGCTCAAAACTGAGCTATCGCTTGTCCCAAGTGATTAAGAAATATTTCTTATTACTAATGTTCCTCTTATTTATTAATTTTTATATCGTTTATCGTTTTTATTCCTCAGTGGTAAATATTAATATTAACCTGGTGCTATTTATTTATGTTTTGTTTTTTGTAAGTTCAGTGGTGTGCAGTGCGGGTCAGTAAGTCCTTCTCTGCCTAAACACTATCAGAATCACTGACCTACATTTACAACCTAAATTCTAATATTTGTTCCATTAAATTGTATTAATTTATTCCAACGTAGTGTTTCTCCTGCTGCACTGCTTCCAGTACGTGTATGTGGATGTTTTAGATTTTTTGTCCAATCAGATTTTCAGTTTCTATGTGCTGGCCATGTTAATCTAATATCTGCCCAAAGTCTTCAGAATCAGTAGCGCTGCCCATGGAACTTAAACTATATTAGTAGTGGCAGATTGATA